>WBMV01001666.1:55641-114157 GCA_013396655.1 Campylorhamphus procurvoides | reverse complement strand
CCCTCCCCAACAAAAAAAAAAAAATCTCAAGCCAACCAGACAACAAAACAAACAAACAAGTCTGTCACTGTTTTCCACTGAATTCCATACTCACACCTGGTGAAAGCCTTATTTTGCAACTTGGAGATCTTGGTCAAGTATTAGTTTACATTGAACAGTTTAGATTCCCAAAGCCTGAGATTTCTCATCAATATCTGCCGCAATATACACCAAAGCATATTCTTTTCTTTCCCTTTTCTTGTCCTTTTCAAACATTGAAACAAGTATTTTCCAGTCCTGTATTCCAAACTTATATTCATCTAAAAATTCTTTCACTGAATCCTCTTAGCTTTTGCTCTTTCTAGTAGAATTGTATGCCTCCCTCACTAGGCTAAAATACAGTAATTTCATAAACTGAGAACACTCTAAAACATAAAGTATTTTAGCTCCTAAATGACACATTACAACTTCAAGAGGATTAAGGGAGAAAGTGAGGGCTATTAAATTCTCAATGGTTACATGAAGTCAAAATACCTGTAGAGCAGTATGGGGAAAGTACTTCAAGGTAGATACATCAACTTTTATGGAATTCAGCTAGAGAAAGGCAGTTCCCCAGGATCCCAAAGTACCACCACGAAAAATCTTGAGAAACATTTTTATATGATATATCCTTATCATCAGTGATTCTTTTAAAAATTGAATAATGTTTATGCAATATTATACATATCATAACCATGTTTGAATCAGTTGCTACTAGCCCCTCTTATTCTATGACAGAAACAGCTAAAAAGAATATAAATTTGGGTCTTCAAAGTCATCAGCAACTAAGATAAAAATTTGCTAAAAATTTGTCTTTGCAAAAGAGAATATAAAGGTGAAGGTGGCTCTTCTATCATCCAGTATTCTCCTACGTAAGGAGTTAAGAGTATGGAAAGTGGAGACTGCTGGTAGATAGGTGGGGGATTTACACCTCATCTGAAACAGAATAGCATTTGAATTAATATGCTCTGTAGAACATAGCATATGCTAATAATACATCGCTTCCTTATTCCTCTTTCCACTTCTATCCCTATGATTTTATGCCATACAAAATAAAAATAGTGAAGAAATTAATGTGTAATTCTAGTTATTTAGATCGGTAATTTAGAGGTGAAAAATTTAAGCTTGCTTGCTTTTACGCTACAAAATAAAAATTGGTTCTTAATTATGTAAGTCTGTAAAAACCTCCTCATGCTCAATTTTTCTTACATCATGATAAAATCCTCCTAGTCCTTTTGAATCTATGGGAAGCAACATATTCATGTACATAGATGTGTCCCTAAGGTTTGACTTGTGTGGGATACATAGAATTTGTACTTGGGCTCTGAAAAAAAAAAAAAAAAGATACATCAAAAACAGAACCAGGAATTAGGCTTGCAATGAACACCTGGTCATCTGCAATTCTAAACATCTTTCCCTCTGTCTGATTTGACAGTTCAGCCAGATGTTGCATTTAAGTTTATTCTTTCTTTGGTCTGTTGCATGCTCAGTCATTTCAAGTATCTTGTCTCCATACTCTGAAACCATCAGTCTGGAGAGAGTTTATTCCAAATTGAATATGCGAAGCATGGAGCAGGTTCAGATTCCTCCACTGTCCCTAATCGTCCAGAATGTTATAGATAGACATGTAGATAGAATTTTATAGATAGACATGTGTCAATATATATGTCACTTAACCCCTTTGATGGAGCAATATCTCAGATTCTCTTTTACTTGACATTAGAGACATCTCTATTAAGTTTGATGTTACAGTACTTTCAGTGTCTTGTGGTGGCAGTCAAGACTTTAATTTCCTAGTAGTGTCTATGACAGCTGAGATTATTCTGCAATTACTGATGTTATGGTCTTTATAAAACAGCAGATTTTTGCCTTGGTGATAATATCCTTTGTTAGCGGTCAATAACTAAACGATCCCAGTTTTGGGGATGAAAACTGAGACATTTTATTGAAAGTCACACTACAATATATAGAACCAAGAAACGCAGTATGTTAATGAGGAGGTAAGACATGTTAATGAGGGCGATTAACTATGGTAAGTAGGGTTTAGGCAATCCAGTTCTGGTTTTCATCATAAGGTAACTTTTGCCTTCAAGGACTAATTAGGGGAAACAAACGTTATCTGCAGGCCTTGAAACATCTCCTTAGAGTTTTCCCAGATCTTGTAAAAGTGAGAAAAGAATTATAGATAGCTGTAAATTGTCCGTCCTTGATCAAGTAATTTATGTAGCAGGCCCCTCTCTTATCGAAGGGAGGAAATTCTTTCAGTATCTGCTGTCCAAGGCTTGCTGGATAATCCTTACAGGTTTCCATCTGGTAACAACTGTTTATCTTCCCCAACAATCCTTCTTAATAATTAATTCAATTTTATTCTTTTCCAATTAAAGTTACATAAATTAGCAAGCATTTTGCAATCTAACATAGCTAGTAGTAATCTGATATCTCAGATGTCAATTTTTGTCTGAATTCCAAGATTACTGGTGAAAAGCATTTACCAACACATTCACACTTTCAATTAGTGTTTATACTGCAAAGAGCTTGATATACTATTGATCTCCCTTAATATCATTGCCAAAAATCTCTCCACTAGTGCAATATCCTGTAATTGCAGATATACAGATGAGAAAAAGATGGGTTCCCATTGTAAGGGAATTAAATTTGTATGATATTTTAGATTTGCTGAGTATATTGAATAACATATTCATGTGAAAATAAATTCACACTGAAGTTTATCTGACAGGTCTGGTTACAGACAATATTGTTATCACCTGAATACTCAAAGTCATCATTTGTTTTGATCCCTCTAGTAGGTAAATAAGTCTTCCCCAGTCTTCTCTCAGCCATATCCAAATACTAAGACTGGGATCTTTCTCTTCACTGTGGCTGAAGTACTTACTTTTCCAGAAGTGAGAGACACTAGTCTATCATATGGTCAGAAAACCCACTGTAGTGAGTAGAAATGAATACATATCTCCATTCCTGGCTCAGCTACTGTGACTGAGGTGCAGGTGCACATATCATGGTATCATTCTTGGGACAATTAAAAAAAAAAAAAAGCATAACTGTGAAAAAAAAAATAGCCAAAAATCTCTAGAGCACTGACTACAAAAGTGAGTTTAAATTGAATATCATATGGGCTGAAAGTTTCTTAAGTGTTAGGTAATTTTTGAAGAGGAGAAGGAAATAATGTTTTCTAGTGACTAACATAATTTGTGATGATACCAAGTTGAAGCCACCACTAGCTTTGGGAAAACACACAAAACATGCAAATAAACTCTTTACGCTATCCAGAGTGCTGGGGAAAGACAACTAACTTAACAAAAGTTATTTTTTCCTTCGCCCTTAATGAAAATAAATGTATAATTTGTTAAAAATTACAAAAGGTTTTACTAAAATAGGAAATTGCATGACCAAACCATTTTTCATACCATGTCCTTCTATAGGATCAAGCTTCCCAATTGGACTGCAATTTCTAACAAATTCCCTTTCTACAGTGAGAGCTGAGGGGAGAGGTAGAGATTTGCATCACTTTGTTTACTACAAAGGATAGCAAACAAGGACTACAGGGAAGAAAAAAATGAATATGAACAGAAAGTATTCCTTAAAAATTTTGTCTAGTCAAAAATTCATTTTCTGCCAAAGAAATCAGACTGTAATGAATACTTTAGCCTTATTTTATCATGCTCTAAAATCTAAGCTTGGTTCCTAATCCAAAATGTAACCCCAAACCCTCACTTTTAGTGTCCTTTTCAATACTAATTTTTCTTTAATCTATTCACAAAGTAGATTACTACCCATTTCCTGTGAAAGTCATCACCTTCCTTGATGTGTTTTAACAGTTATCACAGAATCATGTGTTGTATATATATATTTTTTTTATTTGGATGAATCAAAAATCTATTGAATAACCCAAAACCTAGTCTCAGAGTTGGACAAGTGTCTTAACAAGGGTTTAAGGGAAAAAATAATTAAAATCCCTCAAGACTTGGTGAGATGTGGCTTCAGAAACTGGGAAATTAGCCTTCATTGACCTTCCATGAGAGCCCACTAAATTCCACAGTCATGTGAGTTTATTTGTCTAAATCTTTGGATTTAAATTTCATCCTGAATATTCAATCTATATCAATGGGGAATATTTTCCTACTCAGCTCCAGCCACATTCATCGTCTTGACATATGCATTCATAGATAGTTGATTTATTTGCCTATTCTTTCTATACAATCTTTGTTATCTTCCTCTATTTCATCTATGCTTTATATATTGCCATAAATGCTGATGTAGTTTATTCTTCAAGTGTAACACCTCTGGTTCCCCTCTGATAAAGTTTCTGTGGCCAAAAGAAGGGCATACTGCTCTTCACAGCATTAGTCTGTATCTTAACTCTCAAAGTTGCATTTTCTAGAGGTCTCTGTAACTTCTATTTGTAAAAGACTCTGTACTGGCTAATCATCATTAGCAGTAGCAGATGTTGAAACTGACGTGTCCAAGCTAGTCTTTCTGACATTTTAGTGACATTATTCCTTAAGGATGATATTTGTTTCTTTTACACTGTCTCAGCAGTCAGTCCTTCCCACCAAGTCCTATAGATCATGCTCAAGACAATGCCTTACCTGTCCACACATTTGTTCTATGCTCTTTGATTCCTACACATGGTGCATTTGTTGTCATTGTTGATTAACACTTAGAAATTGCCAGTGCATTCTGACCTTTGTTTGTATAAGTCTGGCAGAAACTTATTTTAATCAAGAGTTGTCTACCAATTAGTCCTGTACATTTTTAATCTCTTACAGTATATCAAGATCTGGGGGTAGTTTAAGGAATTTCATGAACTTTAAAACTGGATTCACAATGGGGGGAGGAAAAAGTCAGTAATGATAAAACAATTTTGCTCTATTTTCCTATCTCTTAAAGAACAAAATAGCCTTTAATTCAGTGACTCTCATTGCTTGCAAATGCTTGGGTATTCAGCTAGAGTAGCTGCACTTCTTTGGGACAGTTTTACTATACCCAAGCCTTTCCCTATATTTATATCTAGATAGCTCCACTGAATTGAAGGAGGTCATACAAAGGAATAAAGCAATACAGAACTTGGTGTAATGCCATTATGAGGGAAGATCTATACTTGTTTCCATTTAGTCACTGGCAATACTTTACAATGGCTTTACTAAGTTAATGCCTACTGTTTTTCAGTGCATTATGTGCAACAGTAGGAGGCATTAACAAAAAGACTCCCATAGACCTAGCTCATGAATTTGAACAGTAGGAAATGATTCCTCCTACTAGTTTTATACAAGCACTGCAATTTCTGTTGCATGTTTCAATAGGTCCTAAATCATAAAAAGGACTTCAAGACCTGGCTGTGCCTTTCATATAAAAATGTCAGCATTAAAAGAAACATAGATTACTAAGGCTCTCATTCAAAGTGTGATCTAATTATAGAGATATAGGATTATTCTTAAGCTCTATCTTTTTGTTGGATAGATTAGAAGAGCTCCATTACAATAAGACTGTGTCTCAATAGATAGGAGATATATATTCAAATCCTTCACAGGTAGGCGGGGATTTGAATTCTGATGGACTGAATACCATATGAATATTCAAGCTTCTTTGTAAAAGCCAGAGCATTACACATCAGTTTGGATGTATCTTCTATCCACAACCTCTTCCTTAAAAAGTCCTATAATATGACTAGCCTCATCTATATCTTTGTAAATAGTCTTTTGCAATTGCTATATATTTACTGATCAGAGAATATTCATTAGACTGCGATCTTTAGGGGACCACTGTGGGGAAGGTCTAAGCTTAAGGTTTGTGTAAGTGCTACACTTCTAAGATGGGGGAGGGTTCCAACACATGCAGAAAGGCACGATCATACAAGAGCAAAACTTCTATCAAGCCTCAAGACACCCTTAGAGTGAGGGAGACAGTGTTGAACAAAATGGTTTTAGATTGCGCTACTTGAACAATGTGATTTAAATTCTAGTTTGTATTGATTAAACCCTAGTTTCCCTCAAATATGGCTTTATTTACTTAATTTCATTTTTAATTTTATTTTCATCAGAACATGTATTTTGTGGTATTCCCCCAAGGGGAGTAGATTTTATCCATTTTTAATAGAAAGTAGTTTTTTGTGGTGTTTTTGTTTGGGGAATTTTGTTGTTGTTTGTTTGTTTGTGGTTTGTTTTTTTTTTTGAGTTTAGTTCAGCTTGTTAGTTCCGAAACAGTAGGAGCATGGAGCAAAGTCAAAGAAAAACTACATTATTGTTCATCATGTACTGGCTGTACACCAAGGAAGAGTAATTAAATAAACAGTCCTGGAGTCCAACGACAGTAAGCCCCTTCAGCAACAACTTGCAAGGGTGAACTGCATCTCCTAGGAAGGGCCAAGTCTAGAATATAGTGTTATACTATATGACTAAATGCAAACATGAAAGTAGATGTCCTTGTGAAGGGAAAGCAAAAAGAAAAAGCGGAACAAAAATCTTGAATTGACCTTCAGTGTGTTTATTCCTAGTGATGGATATTAGAGGAAAATGCACTGTAACATAAGTTATGATAAAAAGCTAGGGACATGGCTAAAAATATCATTCAGGTTATCTTTCTCCTTTCTGCTTTCCTGTCTTTCTCTCCTTGGTCTTCAATATTGTTTCAGAAAACCAGCTTCTTTTCTTTACAAATCAGAGAATCTAGCCCATGTAAAAAGATTTTTAAATTAAGGTAATAATTTTATGCTTACAAATAAGAGCAACACAGTCCCATGACAAAGAAGAGGGCACTTGCTCATCCTGAGATGACGATCTCCTCACACTTTGGTCATATGTTGGTACCTCTAATGTTAGGTTACTTAACAGGGCTGAGGCTAAAGGTAAGGAGCAATATTTGTTAATTGTTTTGGTTCATGCCCCCCAGTTTTCAAGCAATTCAGAAAGAAAATACGTGAACATTGCAGCACTGCATCAGAAATACAAGATCGTCATGTTCATAGAGCAAAGAACTTGTTTTTCTGCATTTTCACGTTTCTGTGGCTCATTTTGTGCCCACTGTTGTATATGCATCTTTTTTGTCCTCCCTCTCTTTCTACTATTTATTACATATGCAGCACTTCACTATATCAAACAAATAAATAACAAATAATGTTAAATAGGATTTAATTTTCAGTACATAAATTTTCACTTCTTATTTACCTCCAGAATCTCGCATGGGAATTGGAATCAGAATACTTCATATTGTCACTAATTCATAAGTAGTTTCATTTTGATAAAATTCTCACAGGATTTGGGAAAGAGAGAGAGAAAAGGCAGAGAGGGAAAGAGCAGGAATTAAGGTGTCATGTGGACTAAGGCAGTAACCTGAAGTAGTCTGCAGCACCTGGTTAGTAAGGCCAAGAAACCCTGAAAGGGATTTCATATGGGGAACACTTCTCTTTTGGCAGCAAATTGGAAGCAATAGTGTCTTGGAGCAAAAGCTTTTTGGGAAAATGTTGTTTGTTTTATTGTTTGCTTTGCTTTTGTTTGTTTGCTTGATCGAGGGTTTTGCTAGCATTGAAATTGCTTTTAAATCCTTGATTGCTGAATGTGAGTGAGATAAAGAAGTAGACCCTTGCTTTATAATAGCCTGTCTGAATGAGGGTCTAAGACATGCATAATCAAAATACTATTTACCTTTTCCTTTAGCTAGGATGTGATTCTTATTCCTCTTCCTTCATTTGAAGGAAGTGAATCTTCAATTAATAGAGCAAATTTATAAAATCATAAAAGTGAATGTTAAGGTACTTCTCATTTTCCATGACGAAAGTTGTGAAATATTTTTTTCTTTTTGTTAGTTTGTTTTTTTGTTGTTTTGGTTTTTGTTTATTTTTTCCCCCGGTATAATAATCTTGATTGAAATGTTATATGCAATTAATAGTACAGAAAACTAGACTTCAGGCAAAATACTACACAGTTAACGGAACCCAAACTCAAGGATACGTGGCAGTGACAGCCATAACAGAAAAAAAAATGCAAGCTTGAAAGAGCTTCACCTCTCAGGTACTTGACTTTAAGCTTGTGCAAAGCTTCAGTTTGAGAAAAAAATAAATGTTATTTGCAATTTTTTCATTTTTCATGAAAACTACTAATACACATCTGATGCAGAGCAAAGTGCATACACCTGCAACTTTAGTAACAGTGTCAAGAGTTGGGCTGGTTCTTGTTGTTTAAAGTGAAGCAAAGTAGAGGAATGTAAGTCATCTTTAAAAATTTACAAGAAATAAGCATATGCTATGGCATTTGGGTACTAGAGATATAGATGTAAATTCTGATTCTCCATTTTGTCCAAAATACAGAGTGAGATTTAAGTCTACACAGTCCTCCTGTGTCCCGTTTTCCTCTACCCCAGCAGAAAGCGAGAGGTGGTGAGTTATGTGACAGGTGTCACACACTTAAGACAATTTGGATTACTGAGGAGCTGAGGAGTGCTGCAGTATGTGCCAAAAGATAAACTGAGACTTTAAGTACAGAAGTGCAGCCTGGAGAATGAGGAAGCAGGTTCAAACACGATGTTCTGTGTAACAATTGTGTGAGATCTACTAGTGAAAACTCACAGTGTCAGTGAGTCAGAGATGCCAGCCTGGACTCTATGTGTCAAATGCTATCAACTTCTGTTAAGGGGAGGTTTTATCAGGAAAAGCAATAAAAATATTTTAGTCTATTGTATTTCTTAGACCAATTAGAATATCTAATTCTCTGTCAAGAGGTACACTCCAAAGGACTAATTCTGAGGATGACATTTTGAAAATTTTCTTGAGAAATTATTCTGGCTTTATCCCAGGCACAGGTGTAATATGGTTTTGTTTCTCATGTCAAGTACATGAATTATTGAGTTTGACTTAGTATCAGCTTCTTTTTAGGACCACTGCTTCTCCTTCAAAATAGGCTGTGGGACTGTGAGCTATGAGACACCTGTGTTGTCACTGGTACGCATAGCCATGCAGTTGTGAAAAGAAAACTGCTGCAGGATATGCACAATATTGGACTCTACAATTTAAATTTTTAGCCAGAGGATCTATAAACTAACTGTTCCTGTGTTTATGGAGTAGTATATAAGTAATTTTACTGGTATATAGCAAATATTCCATGTGGGTAATAAACCACCTGCAGTTGGTTTACTACTCCTTACATAACTGAGGTCTCCTTCAACTGTGCAAAAATAATTCTTTTTTTTGAAGTAATTGAAACCATTCTTCTATTAAAACTGCCGACTGCCCTTGGTTTGCTGCTAAATTCTTTACAATAGGATAGTAGAAACTCTCTTATAGTAGAAGCCCATTTTCTGCTCCTAGGGGTAATTAAAAAAAAAAAAGTTATTGGAAAAAAGGTCTTTAATATAACAATCACAATTTCTTAGAGAAAAATAATTAAGAAGATGAACTGAGTGCCATTTTAGTTTTGCTTTTACTTTAAAATGACAATGCTTTTTAAATGATTGGTATGATTTAAAAGTCTTTATAACTTAGCCGCATTCCCACACTTTGACAAACCAAATTAAATACTGTTAGTATGATTTAAATTAATTTAGATGCATGATGATTTACAATTTTTAGATTATATAAACTCCTACTCATTTTTTTTTATCTTACCAAAATGTTGATATTAAAGATTGCATGCATTCACCTCCTGTAGGCATTACTGGGAGATAACAGTCTCAAGTCCAAAACTAAATAATATTCCTTGCATATATATTTTTACAGAAATCCACAAGAAAGCAGAACTAGTCCTGAAAGTAATGTCAGAATTTAAATTTTATGGCAGTTGTATCAATAGCAGATCCACAAACAGCAATATGATTGTATTTTCATAATTTTCAAATAGGGATCTGATATTTCTTTATGTATACATATATATATACATAATTCACTTATAATTTATCTTTATAGATCTGAATTTATATTTAATAATGAGTATTCTGCTGAGTATTACCTTTAGCTTTCCTTTGGATATTCACTTCCACACTCTGAATAGATATAGTTGAAATTAAGTTTTTAGATAAATGAATAATAACAATCATGTCTTGCTTAAGAAACAAGAAAACAAGTACTTGAACAAGTACAAGAAACAAGTACTTGCTTAAGAGTACTTTTGTACTCTTCTACCATTCTACAGAATTTGAAGAGAGCAAGGAAAAGAAAAATACAGCTATTGGAAAGCTTCTTCATTTTAAAAGAAGCTGTCTTATGGGGCAGGGGGAAATCTGGATATGTAGCTATTCTTGTAGAGTACTGAAATTGCATTAAATAAGTTAGGAACTTCAAGGAGAATTAAGTATGTGAGCGCTTTGTTTAAAATTCTTCATCCTTTAAATGAGTGCTTTGAAGCTATTATCTTATGTCTTTATGATTTATCGAAAGTGAAGGCTACTCCTTAATCTCCACAAGTCAAAATAATAATGATAAATAGTAATGAAAAAAGTTGATAGTACCACACAGTTGAGCTGTTGTTTTTTTAAATAACCTTCCATTCCCTACTTCTTTTCACTCACATCCAACTGAAGAATTATCTTCACTATAATTTATTTGTAATATTAGTGCTTGTGAAAAAGTTGATCACTCTGTGCTTCCACCGCTCGCTGAAGGAGTGTTAACAATGAGTTCTATCCTTTAAGGATGGGTGACCTAGATAAGAGCTAAAGATGTTTCTGCAAGAATTTACTAAGAGAAGAGTTTCTGAACTACACTTAAAAGCAATTGGTGCCATCTATTTGAATTGTATCTGTAATGCATTTTTTGTCTTTTTCAAGTACACTATTAAAGTACTAGGAGTTTCTTTCTAACTTAAAGCTTTATGAATTCTATTTCAGTGCTTAACTGAAATTTGGAGATAAACATTTTCTATGCATTTTCAAAGGTAAATATAAAGCATGAGATTTATACAATTTGGTATCACATTCTAACTATGTTATCACACTGATCAATGTTAGTTTGAGGAAAGAAACTCCTTCTTCATCCTGGTTATGGAGCCATATTAATGATATAGAGTCTTCTATGAAAAAGAATTGAAGACTGCAATGATTTAAGAAGGAGGATTCTTGTTTATGTTTGTAAAACCTTGTTATTTCCCATAATTAGTACATAATTAGGCTAAGGAATTACTGTCCAAATATTGGTCTATGTGTCCATTCACATGCTTTCAGTAAATGTTTCAAGGAAAATACTAAGCAATTGGTCTAGCTTCTTCTTTACCTTATTCTACCTCTCTCAGCTCATTAGACCCAACTCATTAGACCCCAAGAATTGTGCTAAATCCACAGTAAAAATTATATGGTATTTAAATCAAAGTAGTATGATATAATCAGTCTTTTCTTCTACTAAAAAGCAAACTCACAAGAACAGTAGAAATCTTTCATAACTTAGCTGCTGCACTTAAATTTGCCAACTATCTGACATTACCTGAAATTCTCCAAGTCCTTCAGCTAAAGAGCAGTCATACTAAGTTGTCTGCAATAATCTCCCACCTTTCTGCAATCATGTAATTTTCTTCTGAATGCTTTCTGAACAGTGTTCAAAATTGACTATTGATTCATACTAAGGGTGAACAACACACATGCTGTTCAACTTGTCTTTTCTGAATAATGCAGCCGGCATTCAGGTTCCACACTTTGAAGGGGAGCAGGGCTCACTGTCCCTTCAAATTCTACTTCATGATTACACTCTATGTCTTTTAATGCATGGTACAGTTCTCAGGTCATGCTGTGCTAGTTAAAGTTGTGCAGTACTTAATAACCTTAGTCATGGAACTTTCCTCTCTGTATTCTTCATTAACAAGTGCTTCAGAATGGTTTCTACAACTAGAGTTCTCCAAGACACTTTAAGAGAGCACAAAATCTGATTTCTATTGAATTCTGATAAGGTCTCAGGACATAAATCTCTTGTCTTCCTTGAAAAATCCCATCTTAAATACCCTCCTTTTTAAACAAAAAAAAATGGTGCATGAATTATACTTTCAAGTAGTTCATGGTATCTGGGGCGCAGGGGGAGGGGGAAGAGGCATTTAGGTGGACTCTGTTGGGATTAATATTTTGGTTATAATAGTGAATATTAGACATCAGATACTTCACAGGAAAATGCACTAGTCTCTGGAGAGGGCAGTTATGGAATAACTTACCCAGAGGAAAAATCCCTCCTTTTTCTCCATCAGCTAACAGTTGTCTTGCATTTCTGAAATGAAAAATTGTTCTCAAAATTTGAAAGAAAACCGATTTTTTTCTCATAAAAATCTTGGTTTGCCTTTTTTTTTTTTTCCATATAAGTATATCACTACCTTCTGAGTAATTTCTAGCTCTTGATCTCAGTGGTATTATGTGGCAATTAGTGAATTAAATCACTTTGTCTTAGGGAGAACCATCATCAGCAGAGTAACTAAGTACATTAATGAACACATTTTAACAAGATACACAGAAGACGTCTGTGACGTACAGAAGCAGAATCTCTTTTTTCTTGACATAGAGGACTGGGGTGCATAGATCCTCACTGGTCTGGTGGAAATTAATGAAAATTATATACCTAAGCACCTTTGAGGATCTGCAACAAAGAGATTAAAAGACTCGCTCAAGGTCATTGCTCAAGGAGTTTTTCAGTGAAAAAATACTTCCTGAAATCCACAAGTCTTTTGACTTGATCTATGTTCTTCTTTAGTTTTTTTGACTAAGGCAGGTGGAATTAACAGAATATTTTGGGTAATATCCTGCTGAAAACTACTGAAACAATGATATCACAGTTCTTTATGCCACTCCTTTATTTAAGGACTAATTCAAAAATTATTAGAATTCAAAAAGCATGCACTTGTTACACCAAATTCTTTATCCTACAGATGCATATCTGAAGAAGCTAGTACTGCCTTTTTTTTTTCTGTGTCAGTCAGGAACCTCAAAGTAAAATTAAGGGAAAAGCCATGTCAAATCAAGCTGAATGATCAAGGTGGAGAAATGGTTCAGAACTAAGATCTATAATTCTTAAAACATTCTTAAAACTCCATCTCATGAAAGTTAATACAATACAAACATGCATCAGCTGTAACATATACTATCTATATGTGTGACAGCGTGGTGGAACACTCCCCCTGCCTGTTCCCTCCTGACCACGTGGTCCCCGAGATGTCCCAGGAAAGAGACACACAGAGACCACAGGAGAGAGAGAGTTTATTCACAAGGTCAGGGGTATTTAAAGGGCTTTAGGGGATGTTGGTCACAACCAATAGAAATCGAGGGCTGACAACCAATGGGGAAAGGGTTAACAAAGGACCAATAAGGGGGGATTTCACATAGTCTGGGCAAGGCAAATTTCTGCATACTAATCTACGAAGATAAGAGTTTTCTCAAGGGGTCTTGGGAAGAAGGAAGGTGACTGAAGGAAAAAAAAAGCAAAGAACTAATTTTACAATACAGTAAAAGCTGTGGTTTTTAAGGCACTTTGGCTGGTTTCTTCATTTTCTTCACAGGCCCCCTGCCACATGTACAGAATTTAGGTGTTTTTAAAAATTCACTAGAGCTTTTCTTTCAGCAGCCAGGGGACACACACGAGGACAAACCTTCACTC
Source organism: Campylorhamphus procurvoides (assembly GCA_013396655.1). NCBI lineage: Eukaryota > Metazoa > Chordata > Aves > Passeriformes > Dendrocolaptidae > Campylorhamphus > Campylorhamphus procurvoides. The sequence goes on along the minus strand of WBMV01001666.1, from coordinate 100,575 downwards.
TTTAAAAAGTGAAGCATTTGAGATGGCATTTTTCAAAAAGTCTAAAGTTAGGCCCTGATAGTATAGTGAAATCCAGTGGAAACTGGATTTCTCCTTTTTTAAAAAAAGGTGTCTTTTTAGAAGCTCAGTTGCAAAATGCCACTCTGGAGGCTTGACCAAGGTCTGAATGACAGGTTGAGTCTGTGGAGCCTGTGCAGAGGTATTCTCTGCAGCAAATAAATTGTTCCTCCCTTTTTATTCACCTCTTCCTGTTTCTCCATTTCCTTTTATCACTCTACCCCATAGCTGCTATCAACATTCATGGATTTGATCTCCTCAAGCCTCAATAAAATCTGCTGTTATTTTTATCCTTGTGGTGGTTAGGTGGAAACTGAGATCCTGAGGGACTGTGTACCACATTAATCAGGGATTGTGAGCTGAACCATAAATAGCACCTGCATCCACATCCTGACTCCCCATTTTTGTGCTTTAACATGAGCAACATCTTTGCTTTCTAGAGTAACTTCTAAATTATTTGATTTCTTGTTTTCAGAGGGAGTCTTGATTTATAAATGTGCTTTCTAGCACTCTGTAGCAGGAAAAGGAAAATCATCCAAATTACAGAGGATTGTTGACAGACTGGGTGTCTGAACTATCCAATTTAAACAGAAAAATCAGAGATTAGAGGATGATCAAACATACTCACCATGCATCTCCAGGGACACAAGGTGAAAGAAAACTAGAAGAATCTTACTTTTAGTAGCATTTTAAGGAATGTTGCATCTCTGTTGAGCCGTAACATCTTTTATATAGTTTGTTCTTTGCAGCCACCTTGCAATTATTCTAATAACTCCCTTTTTTCTGGATGATTTGCCTTTTTATGAAGTATTAACCATTTTGATGGCCTGAATTAAAAAAACAAAGAAAAATACAGCCTTGTACCAAAGAGCTAAATATGATTGCATTATAGTGCTTTTATAGGGCTTTACATTCTGAACCAAATATTGAATTTTTCTTAAATGCCTTCATCAATCCTTATAGAAGATTTGATTCTGTCATGGTAGGATTTTTTAACAGTTTAGTTAAAAAAATAATAAATCCATATAATACCACACTCTTACAGAACAATTTTAGGAGATTGCAGAGCACTTTACAAAGGAGTTTAGTACTTATTTTATAGCAAAGAGGTTAAGATGCTGAGCAGCAAAAAGACAGAACCAGGTATATGAAAAATAAATCATCAGGAAGCATTTGTGGTTTTTTAATTATTATAATTATTATTATTGTTGTTTTTATTTTTATTTTTTCATTATCATAGTAAGTGTCATTATGTAAGTAAATTATAAAGCAATTTTTCAGGGTCATTACATATGCAAAAAGACTGTGACAACTGAAGCAGAAATGAACTTTATATTTAACTGAGTTGCATTATACTATAATTATAGCTCAGATAATAGTTCTCAGAATCACTGTTCTGTTTGGACAGATATTGGCAAATAAATGTTCACCTTTGAGTCAAAAGACTGACAATATAATTTTATACAGTATGAGATTATTCCTACTTTCTTATTTAAGAAAAAAATATTTTATAATTGGTAAAACTATGTTTCAAATTATAATCAAGCATGTAGAAATAAAACATGTGAAAGAATAACAAAAATTTTTCCCTTGTATAAAAATCACAGTTTTCTACACAGACTTTAAAGAGTTTATGTGTCTATGTACTTAGATGTCATCTAGTCAATTTGAATAAGCTGTGCTACAACAATTTCTCTGAGATTTTAGATGTTTTTCCATCAGTCTAGCTCAAACAGTGTAACTTACTGAAAGGGCACTGAACTACTTCGGTGGCATCCCTCATCTTCATATCCATCATCATTCCTCATACCCATGGCATTCCTCAGAACAGTTCTTTTTCAGACACAGACTTTCTGGAATCTCCTGCTGTGACAGTATTTCTTTTTCCGTGGTGATGCTGTGACAATCTACCACAGAACTCTTCGCGATTAAGAAATATTCTTCCTCATTTAAAAGCAAACAGAAAAAGAACTGTACAACGTTTGTTTTGGATGAGTAAACGACCCGCTTAAGCAGACAACGCATAAATGCCACTCTTTCCATAGAACACCTGAATTCCTTGGTTTGTTCTCATCTGCACTGCTAAAATCCATGGGATTTTCCTAGCTAGCATTTCTCAGGTTTAGTTTTCCAAATTGTTTTTTTTTTTCATTTTATAGGGCAGAGCCTTGTTATCAAAAACCAGCAAAATTCTGACATAAACAAATGTACAATTCAGAGATAGCAAAAGTTATTATTAGAATATTTTTTCTTGTGCAACAGAGTCTTTAGCATTCTGCATGAGATATATCTAACACAAAAATAACAATAATATAAAAACCAGCAAGAAAACAATGAACACAATGAAAACCCAGAAAGGGTATTTGCAGAAACATCAAACTAAAAGTGTCCGTAGTTTGAGAAAATATAGGGTAAATAATTGAAAATGGTTACCTATTTTTAAACATATTATTATAAAAAACCTGCTGAGGAATGTTTGTTGCTAGCACACTAACTGATGACCTTAAATCACCTTTTAGATAATGTGATTATGCAGATAATATATCAAAAAGTAGGTTTCTTTTTGAAAGAACAGATCCCTATTTTAACCTCAGTAACTGCTAAAAGAATGTACTTCCATCGATAGATAAAGACATCCAAATTGTATAAGTTATAGTATATTATATTACTGATATTATTACTGAATCATTTCAGGCTAAATATTAGTATTCAAACAGACATAATATATCATGGTTTTTCACATTGGCTAAAAAAAATATTTGTAGTTTTCATACTTTGTGATCTTGAAGTCAGCAAACAGTTGCACTTTATCTCCTTTTCCCATTAAAACTGTATGTTTTTCCAGGTTTAGTAACAATTCAATGTTAATGTGAAATACTCACACAGAAGTATTTTTATCATTACAAATATCTGCTTCATTGGTCCTTTGTCAAGTCCTTGTCTGAATATATAACCCTGAGCACCAGCTGTAGCTTCAGAGACTGAGGGAAGGAGGTGAGGAGGTTTGCCTGGTCCCCAACCAGGCAAATGTTAATTTGGAAATAATCAGACCAAAACTGACTGTCTCCCTGAGGAACTCCTGCTGGGTTTTCATCTTTGTGGGCCTATAATTGAAAACAAGTCTACTCCATGAAAGATTTTTTTCTCATCTGGAAGATGACAAATTACATGCATTACCTGGACTATTTCAGATCTCTGTTTCTTATTGACCACTACCGGAACTTTTCAAGACCTCGACCCACTACTATTCACCCCTGTGTACTTGCTGGATGCTTCTAACATCAACTAGAGCAAAGTCTTCCTCTGGCTAACTGGGACCTTACCTCGTAACTCGGCATATTCTGTGATTAGATCCCACTCTCAGTACGACACTGTTTTACTGCTAATATTCTATTATGCTAACAGCAGGGCAAAAATCATGGTCCCAGAGATATCAGAAAGACTGGATAGAAATTACATAAAATAATACCTTAGTAGGCACAGATAGTAATTGACAAATCAGTAATCCCTCTCTTCAGTGCTCACATTCAGTATTTTTGGTGGAATAGAAAAAATTCCTTTCCCCAAAGTCACAGACAAACATTTATAACCAGCTTTATTTCTGAAGGTCAGGGTTGCTCTTTCATAACCAGGGGATTTGAACACTACTCAGGACTCATAGTTTCCTTCCATCTACCCTACAGAGGATGGGTACAGCATAATTTCAGTCTTGAGAAGCTTAATGGAAAGGCAGTGGAATTAAGAGCACAGGCACAATTTCTGTAGCAAATGCTAATGTTTGACAGGTGTCTTCCAGTTAGTGATCAAACAGCTCTTAACTGCAGTCAGAATACTTAAATTCTTTAGAAATCACATCAATGTGTCATATACTTATTTGTGGCTCTTGTCATTACAATAATAGAAGCATTTACCAGTTGGAAAGAGTGTTAAAATATAAGAACAAAAAAATTACTCTTACATAAACAGAAACAAACCTACAGAGCAAATACAGAAAGGCAAATAAATATCTGAAAACTGGTTATTTACTTTATTCAAAATGGTTTTGTTTTCTGATGTTGAGATTTTTTTTTAAAATGTGACAAAGTAATAAACAAAACTAAAATAGATAAAATCATTATTTTATATTATTATTTTAAATATAAAATATTTAAAATAATTTACTTCACAATAATTAATTAATAGCATAAAGTGCAGGTCTGGTAAAGAAAAGGCATGAATTGCTAAAAGAATACAATGGGATAAACTGACAGTTGAACTGAATATAGTGTTGAAAGGACACTTAATTTAGCTCTATGTGTGATAATCTAGAAACCACTCTTGTCTATATAAGTAAAACTATTTATACATAAATATAAATGCAAATATTAAATATGTATTTTTCATTGAGAAGAATGAAATTGCAGGAATCCTTTTTAAACAATTTTGAATAAATTTTATTACTTTGTATTAATCCTTGTAGCAGGCATATCAAACCATTTTGGAAGTGGAGAAAGAAATTCCCTTAATCCAGGATTTTTTTTTCTTTGTTTGTAATGGTTTTCAATGTATGTTTACAGACCTTTCTGAGTTTTTGCAGTAGATTTCAATGAGAGAGTGGGATTACTAGTTTTGATCTTGGCCAGTTTTGATTTGACTAGTTTTGATTTTGTTATTGCACTTCACAGAATATGCATAAAGTATCATAAATATTTTGACTATATGTAGGAATACAAGATTACACTAAATGGAAGAGAGACCACGAGATAGCTTGATGAGACCGAGGATCCTGTACAAGGAACAGTTTATTGCTGTGTATCGGGTTGTTACAGGTTTCCCAGTTTGTAAATTCACTGTTGTAAAGTTAAATAGCATTGTTGCATGCTACACAAAATGGAATTTGGGGTTATCTATGCTCCCTGATTGGACAGATTCTGCCACAGTGGAGCTTTTCCATTATATAGTTACCTCCACCCTCCTTGCCCCTTATGGTTATAATCCTTCCCTATTTTTCCTTTTCTGCATGCTCCTCCCAGGTTCAACCCCCTTTCCAGAAAGTTCCATGCCACCCCTATATAAGCCGGCGCCATTTTAATAAATGTGCCATTCCATCATTCCACCACATCCTTGCCTGGAGTGTGCCTTTCCTTCTTACTCGCAAAGAGTCTCATCAACTATACATAGGAAAAAATAGATGGCTAATCCAAAGAACAGCTGTAAAGGGTAATCAAGCTCAGGAATGTCTATTTTTCCTGAAATCTTTAAAAAAATGCAAAAATATATAATTTTCAATCCATTCAATGAATGTGGATAACACCAAACTAAGCAAAATGTTTAAAAACTTTTTTATCGATATTCATGCTAAGAGAATAGTAGAAAAAAATTCATAACGTGAGTAGTTTAATATAAAATTAAAAACTAGTTTAAATGATATGAACAAAATATTCTGATGCATACAAATTATTTACTCTTCTTTAAATATTTGAAAATTCTAAATACTGAATCAATACCTAAGGCTATTTTTGGCCAATACAATTTCATTAAAATCTCCAGTGCGATAGCTTTCAATTTTTCATTATCATATGAACTTTACAGATCAAGACAACCATGACAGTACGATTGGATAGAAGGATATAATGGGGCTCAGTGTGCAGAACTGATATACCATAAAAGGCAAATTTGTGAAAAGGAAGATCTGAGGTAGTCATAAACAAGTTTACAGAGAGCATCATAGCCCCGGAGAAAATAGAGTTTTTGTGGCCATTGAATAACATAAAAGCTATGTGAGAAAGTTTTTGTGATCAACATAAAAGTTTTCTAAGCTGTCAGTGCACTGAAGAAATGCCCCAATGACTCTCCCTTGAGGAATCTGTTCCCAGTGGAGTCCAGCATCTCAGATTTCCCCCTCACATTCTTGATGCATGCTAAGAAGCTATGGCTGACATCTGCTCTCACTAAGATCTGGCGAACTTCTTCCTCTCACTAACAATATGCATTCTCAACTTCCAAAACATGCTTTCCTGTAGAGCATAAAAGAATTTTAATGGCTTTTGGGAGACTTTCACTTAGGGTAGACACATAAGGCACTGCCATGCATGACCTGGCATATTTTATATAAATTACAATGTTTTTGTATTAGAAAGCACAGTTTAAGAAATAAAACACTGAATAAAGATAGAGAAATAGTGTAAAAAGCACCTTATGAGTTGGTCTTTCTCTAGTATAACTTCAAGTTAAAAGCTTGAGGTGAAGATTCAAGACAACCCCCAAAGACAATTCAAACTGTTATTTCTAGCTGGTGTCAAAACTTCAAAGTCTTGTCACCCCAAATGGATGATGGCTTTCATCATCACCATTTTGCGGAGTATTAATTTTTATGTAGGATTACCTGTTCCTGTCAGGTTTAATGAGTCAGATTACAGAATAAAGATTTCTGTATCCTGTATCCTACATAAATAATTTCTCGTGTGAGAGAGTTTCAGATGCTGTTGAGCAGAGCTCTACATATGTGTGATGCTGCTCCTACAGATAATAGAAAGGAGCAAAGGGATTCAGCAATATACCTAGCTGCTTCTAAGCATACATATTTACACAGTGCAAATACATTGTTTTGTGCCACATGGATGAGCAAGAGTAATATCACCTCTTCTTATACATGGATAAGGACACAAACATCTAACACATTTTTAATATAGAGGTTCATTGCATGTATTTTACTAACCAAGAACAAAACAGTGAGGCTCAATGATAGATCTAAATAGAGAATAAACAGACTGCACACTACCTAACTGGAGACAGAAGTGTATTTGGAACATAAACATAGTTTCCTGGAACAGGGAAGAACGACCTTAATAAAGATTTAAAAGGACATACAGCATATTTATCTAGTTTGACACTTGAAAGCACTGGCTTCAACAGATGATAGCTGGCTTACATCCAAATAAATGAAAAAAAACCAAACAAAACCAAAACCAACCACACACAAAAAAAAAAAAACTAAAGAAACAAAAAACAGCAAAAAACCAAAAACAATAACAACAAAAAAAACCCCACACACAAAACCCCAAAAGCATACATACCTATGGTTAAATTCAGATTCTGTAGAAATTGGCTTTTTGAAGCCATCAGAAAACTGCATGTTGATTTTGAAATTCATGCAAAGAAAATTATCACAGTCATTAATATGTTAAATCAGCCAAGTTTGGGGTGATCCCTGTGACAGTCATTGAAGAAAATTAATTACTTCTGAAGGATGGCCTATGCTCCATGAGGAGCACTTGCATCAAGTCTTATAATGGATGCATCCATCATTAAAGTTTGATAGAGTTGAATGCACGACTGATTATTCTCTAGCCAGCTGGGAAATTCCATTGGGTGAATAGCTAAAGTGGAGGGAGATGTGTCAGTGGTTAGTATCTATGGTGTTGGGTTTATTTGCTATTGATTGATCTTACATTAAGTCATGGGACTTTACTGAAAGTCAATTAATCCTTAGGGTTTAGTTAGTCTAAGTTTTATTTATTTTATTTATTCATTTTTCTATCTATTTATAAGTAAAAAAGTGTGTAGAATCTCCTAAGCCCATCCCTGAGTATCTATTTTGGAGTTCCTACTTCAGAGCAACAAAAATTCAATAACTGAGGATGCTTCACTTTCTTCAAGGGCACAATCAAATTGCTAAAATATGAGGGAGTGTTACATTATTTTCTTGGTGATTTGATCCTTCTTGTGGTCTGGTTATGTTATATCTCTAAGTTTCCCAATATCTGACTTAATTTTATTCCACAGAAGGGAATCAAGATTGTGAATCATATTACATTTGTTTAAACAAGAGTATAAATATTATTTTCATTGTCTTGTAGAGATTTATTAAGATATGTTTTCATACATGCAAGCTGATTTGAAAGTAAATGTAAAATAAAATTTTCTTAATAATTCTATATTCAGTGAATGCTACAGAGGTTGCCTAATGTTTTATTTCCTTGTTTCCTACAGCACTCATCCTCATTTGTATGCAGATGTTGCTACTTAATTATTTTGCAGATTAGTGATCCAGGTATCTGTGATGTGCAGGTAATATTTATAATTAGTGGCTAATTTGAAATTAATATTTATTTTGCTGTTCACATATCATTGGATTAAGTCAGAATTGACTGACCTATTCGTAGTTTGTTCTAGGGATTTTTTTTGTAATTTTTTTACTTTTTAAATGAACAGTCCTGTTTGTGGAAAGATTCTGCTGTCTACTCCAGTGGTTTGACAGCTACTACAGACACACTTGTAAGAGAGATAGTGTGAAAGACTAAATCCTTTAGATTCATAATGGTGCTCAGCAGCTGAATGGTATCTTTCAGCATGCTTTCATATAAATTAGGAAATTTGTATCTGTGTGGTTATTTCTACATTATAAACTTAGGGAAAGGGGGATTAATGAGTAGTTACTATTTATCTATATAAAGCCTGTAATAATTCTAGATTTTTTTTTAGTTCAAATTATAAACTACAATAAATAAATTATTTTCCTTGTGAATGTCAGAAGACTAAAGTTCTTCCAAAGGTATGGAACTCAAATATGACATTAGAAAAGAAATAGGTAAGTACTTATAGATAGGCTTTATTATTTTGTACTAGATCTTGATTTATTTTTTAATTGAAGCAGGTTAGTTTACTCTTTGTTTTATTTCCAAGAATTAATAATATTTATCCTTACTTTTTACAGGAATAGCTGATTGATAATGCTTTATATATGACTATTATATGGTTTTATTCTGACCAATTACAAGACTATTAAATAACACTGCTGTGCATGAGTAAAATACTTCATTCTGCACCAAGTACTGGCTCAGTTCTGTGTACAGAACAAACAGGTTTTTTAATAAGTGCATTACTTTCTGAAATAATTGACAGAACTCAGCAACTATGATTTCTGCCTTCATTTTTTCGCCTCTTTAGTTCTTCATCTTTTGGGTTTCATAAGAGGCAGTTATCAAACCCTGAAATTCTTGTTTACTTTCTGAAATTGTAAGGAACAACAGAAACTACAAAGTTAGTTTACTTATGGCTTGGTAACTTGTAGCAGCAGTAGAACTTCTGCATTCTGTATATTGTACCTGAACTGAACTTTGGAGTCTTTTCATCTTATGAACAGTGAAATTTGCTGTGAAATTTAGTGTGCAAAACACAAACTGGATGATAGTGTACTGGCCCCAAAAGACATAAAAAATCACTGAGAAGGATCTGAGCACTCTAGAAATTCACCTTCTAATCCATGCCCTGATTCATTATGATCTATCTTTATTTAATTTGTGGACAGCTCTCATCAAGTTAACTTTCTGCTTCAAAATCAATATGTATTTTTGGCTTACACATTCAGCACAGGGAAGCTTATAAAAGATTTCTGAAGTACTTAATCATAGTTATAATCTTTTCCTAAGTAATTCTCAGTCCTGAATTTAAAACTGTATAATAAATTTATCTAATGTTAATAGATAGGCTATAGGTAAATATCTAGAAAGAAAATATTTATAAATTATCAACAGAAAAAAATTAATATATGTACAGATGGATCCTCCCCCCTCACATATTAAAAAAAATATTTTAAAAGAAGAAATAACAATTATAAATGTAACAAATTTTCCAAGATTTGTCACAACACCAGTGAAATAAAAGTATAAATAGCTAAATCATTTCCAAGCACATTGTGGCTGACAGGCACTTAAAATATTCTGACTGTGTCATTTCACATACTTCTATGCTCAATTTGCTTTTTTTTTTTCCTGATATATAGCTGTATTAAAGATATTGACTTCAAATTACCAGAAGTTTCCATGTAATTAATCGTCTCAAAACTAGCAACCAACTAAAACACACCAGTGTAGCTGATAAATGCTGTCAAGGTCACAGACATTATAAACACTTCTTTTATGGAAATTCCCCCAATACATTAACAGTCATAATGATTTTATGAGGAATGAGAAAGGCAATCTTATTTTGAACATACCTTTAAGATTTCGTCTCTGTAGTGACCAGTGACAGAACCCAAGGGAAGGGCCTGAAGTTGTGCTAAAGGAGGTTTTGTTTGGGTGTTAGAAAAAGGTTCTTCACCCAGAGGAAAGAGGTCACAGCATCAAGCCTGAGGGAGCTCAAGTGTTTGAACAATACACTCAGGCCAATGGTGTGACTCCTGGGGATGGTCCAGTGCAGGGCCAGGAGTTGGACTTGATGATCCTTGTGGGTCCTTTCCAACTCATCATATGTTGTGATTTTATGATAATGTAAAATACTACAGTACAAAAATGAGGCCCGGAGTTCAAAATCTTTGTTCATCCTACTGTTTCCTGGCAGAAACCCAGTAAAATTAGTAAAAACCCCAAAAGATGTGATACACTAGAGTATCTTACACAGGTAAATAGCAGAAGACAAAAAGTGCCTGACGTTAGAGTACTTTTTTCAATGAATGGCCATTCATCTCCCCTCCTTCCACTTCTGTCTTCTGTGGAAAATGCACAGTGTGCTCAAAAGAAAGGCTTGAGCACTAGTATTCAGGCAGGGAGTAATAGAGGTGTAAGTAATTAGCCCTTTCTCCTGTTCTTAGGTCCCAAGCGATTCTTTGGCTAAGCAGTATTGTAGGGTAAGCAACATATTTATTGTTTTAAACAATCTCAGCACACTACAGTGCAGAATATATACCTTAAGGTAACATGGCTTTTTTAGACTTAGGAAGACAACTTACACTGTATTTTCAATTACCTGATTTCAAGATGCAAAATACGTACCAGAAAATGCAACCATGTTAACTTTTATTGAGTAAAATCTTACTAAGGCAGAAAGCAGTGCAATAAATAAATAAACACAACCTTTGCTTGGCATAGCTATCGCTTATGTGAAAGCCAACAGCTTCTCATGGGATTAAAGGCTACCTTTGTTCTAATTACTATTTCCTATAAGAAATGTTAAGTGTCTAAGGACTAAAGAAAAAAATCATTCCTGATAATCTAACATTTCAATAGTTATATCACCCTTAAACATTTTAAGTCTTATAACTGCTGAATTCAGAGAGTTTTATAAGAATCTGTCTCTGTTCCTCTTTCTCCACAGAGAATGTTTTAGTGAATAATGGAGGGATATGTAGGGCTCCATGTACTTCTGTTTGGTTTTTATTTGAGTGAGGATGCTCACCAAGGGCACATCCTCAGCCCAGGATAGTACTGAAGTTTGAGAATTGGCTGACACAGCACTGTGAAACAGTTTGATCTTTGCACTCATTCTCAAAGCCGTCAATCCTGACATAAATGGGCACTGAGATGAGGCATTCAGGCAAGCATGGAAAATGGCACCTTATCCCTGTCATAGCTGCTGAGAGTGCATAACTTTTGGTAGGCCTGAAGTCATGTGTCATTCCACTGGGCACAGTCAAACTGCCCTGGAAGTAGGAGTAGAGACAGGTTGGACATGTTCATCGATCACGGGGGACTCTTCCTCCAAACATTATACTGCTTGGAAGCAATATGCCCACCTGGGTCCCTTCCAACTTTTGAACTAGAGGCTGCAAACTGCCACTTTACAGACATAATTAGATGAAGTTTAGTGCCACAGCCTGACATCCTTTGAAAAAATATAAAACTTATCTGAGGAAAGCAGTAGGCACTATACTCTAGGGAGCACTTCTGCAATCCAGCAGTGATTCTTATTTCCATATCTCTCTGAAATCTTTCTGGTAGTGGTTAACCACAGCTATTAAATACATGCATAACTCCATATAATCCCCCTCTTACTCCCCTTCACCTGATTTGTTCATAGGATATTGTCAGAGGAACAGATTTTCAAAGTAAGCTGTTATCCCAAGCATGCTTGATTTTTGTTCCTATGTCACAATTTTTGTTTCATTTTTTCATGAAAAAGTATATATTTCTTTAACACTGTTTTTTCAACTGAAGTACTTTTGGAAATTAATCTTTAAGAAGTCATACTGAGCACATATTTGTAAGGGAGGGCACATGACTGAGCGTGAGAGAAAGATCTTGCAAACAATCACATCTAGAAAGAAACCCCCTGTTTTCACAGATTAAAACAATGAAGAAAACAAAATTTCTGTTAAAAGAACTGTTAAGGATAAAATGTCTGTGAGATTATATCTGTGTTTAAAAATAGACAGTTGTGCAACTGTCTGAAACAGAGGCAATACAGCACTGAGTATGACTTGCCAAGTGACCTCAAATATCTGAAACAAGAAGACAGTAAAAAACTGTATCAGAGTGCTACAGTGCAAGAGGAACACTGAAAGGCAGAGAAAGGAATGAGTAACTGGAAGATGTCAAGTTTAGAGCCAGCTCTCGTGCAATCAGTGTGATTCTCTGGGACCATAAATCAAAACTTCACTGTAATAGAAGCACCAGGGGAAAAAAAGAAGGAAGAAAATACTAAAATTAATATTTTGGGGGGAAAAGCCCACACCAAACAAACACAACACCAGAAAAATCTCTTAGATTAAGTACATTAACTTAGCAGAATAATTTCCTTATGTTTATGAATACTAGGTCACACATCAAGCAATTCATGAAAATGGCAAAAGAAGTATCTGTTATTGTACTTATATTTTTTCCCTTTTAGAGTGTGAATTATAGTTTCATTATCTTCTAAAAAGTCCCATCAAATCTGATTATATATGAACTTATCTGTGACAGCTTCAGTGACTCTTTCTGTCTCAGCAGCACATGAGCAAGTGGACAAATAGAGCAGCAGATTTGAACAGCTGCTATATTAGAAGGGTCTAGATCTTTTATTTTTTTTATTTCCCCACAATCTCAGTAACCTGTGAGAAACCTAGTTACTGGAAAACACAGATTGCCATTACTATGAGAGATGCTCTTTGCAGTTACAACAGAATACCTTTAACTGAACTGAATTAAAAAATATATTCCTTTTTCATGTAGGACATTTCAAGGATGGGACAAAGCGTTAGAATAATTGTACTCTTTTCTTCAATATTTTCCAGTATTTATTAGAGTGAAGAAGGATGGTGTCCTGGTTTTCACCTGGGCTTAAAACCATGACAGATATGCAGAAATTCCTGGAAGACTGGAATCAAAGTATTGACTTTTGCCTCATAATTGTGGTTTCAACAAATGTCTCTGCATGTTTCTGTATGGTTGATGAGTGTCCAATACTGAAGTTCTTTAGCATTACTACTTAAAATTTGCTTGAGGCTATACTTCCCTCCTTGTGGTATGCATAATTGCAAATGTGGCAAAATAAGAAATCTATGGGAACAAGAACTAAAAACGTATTCTAAAAGCAAAGGTGGGGGGGGTGGGCGGAAGGAAAGCACCTTAATCATATGGGGAAAAAATGTTAATGCTTTTGTTTACTCATTTTATCTTTATTTCCTATTTAGATTTTTACAGGAAATGGTTAGTTGAAACACAGGAAAGATTGACAGGAAATATTGTTAGAGGGAAAGCTGAGGAGAGAGTGGAGAATTGTAGAAAGCATCAGGTTACACAGGCAGAAAAAACTTGTGCAGAGGATTTTCAATCAGACCAGCCGTAGAAGGAAATAAATACTCAAGTGACAGCTGTACTGTGACTCTGCAGGTCCATCAGAAAACACCCTGGCCTGCTTGCTTACCTGCTTGCCCCTGCTGGCCCCAGATGCCCTTCAGCCTGGATACAGAGGAAGATACCTTCCTAGGTCAGATGTCCTATCCTGAAAATAGAACAGAGAACAGTGAATTTTCTGTCTGGTGCTTCTTGTGCTCACAAATATGAAGTGAGGACACTTTTGCACACCTTTGCACCAAGAACAAGACAGGAAATAAAAACGAAAGTGATGTCTTTGCCTCTCCTCTATCCTGTATGTTAGTTTGGGGCTCTTCTTTTTAGATTGCTTCTTTTTAGAGTGACTGTCAATCATATTTTCAGGAAAAAAATGGTCTCATTTCTTTAATCCAATACTAAATTATTGTAAGCTCATATGATTATAGAAATATTTACATTCTTTTTGTATACAAATATTCAAAGGATCATAAAGATGTTTCCACCAAAAAGAATTCCTCAAATTATCAAACAAGTAAGGTGAGGGTGATTAAGTACTTACATAATAAAAGGATTAATAGGTACATTGACAAAGGGAAAAAAAGGTTGAGGGAGTATGTCAAAGTATGGAAGTAAAGCTAATCTATAATCTGCAAGCAGTTTGGTAAAAGTGTGTTCAACCTTGAATTTCATCTGAATGCTAGGTTTTTGATAAATTATTTAGAGTATCTCCTGTGTCTACTTCTTAAAATCTATACTTAAGATGATTCTGATGCTTGTCATAATAGGAAAAATTGGAATTGTTATTTAAGTTCTTACTGCCTGAGGTTAACCAGTTGTTCTGAGGGCATCTCTCATTCGAAAAATATCTTTCAAACAGGTGACAATTTTCTGCCAACAACTGTGTCGTGAACGAAATCCAGGAAAAGTGAAAATTAAATTAGACATTAAGAAAATACTTCAAAAACCAAGGTCAATTAGAGAGTGACATAATTTGCCAAGGGAAATTGTTGAAGCAGAGTCACTAAAGATATTCAAGGCTATCCTAGTAATATATAGGACTAATTATATAGCACTGAGTGCTTTCAAAGTACTGTACAGACATGAACTAATTAATCTGCTCAACACCCCTCAGAGACACAGGAGGAAGTATTGCAAATTTCAGCATCACCTGCCACAGCTTCTGGTAAAAGGCAAAAAACCTCCCCATTTTCAACAATCACTCTATGTTGGGCTCTCTCTGTTAACAAAGTGCACATGCATGTGTGTGTGTGCAAACTGAAATTACATGTAAAAGTAAACAGGAAAAAATAAATCTAGAAGTCTGGTTTTGAAGGATGCTAAACTTGTATTTGGATAACTGAACAATGCTATTCTTCATATTTTCATGTTCCATCAAGGTCGCTAGTGTTCATAATTAAAACATTAAAGCCTTAGTTAAAGTGTTTCTTTACCCTACATCTCATCATATACTAAGCAGTGGAGCTCTAGAAGTTAGGAAATATTTTTATTTTTTTTTATCCTGTACTGATTTTTTTTAATCAATTATGTTCTTATGCAGTAATTATTATCTCTCTTTGCTGTATGTTGTACAAACAACTGAGGGATTTTTTAGGGAGTAGACAACAATTCAAGAAAAGACAGCAGATGAATATACTCAGAAACAACATGTTCTTATATTTGACAGTGACATAAGCATAGCCTAAATTCTCAGTATTTAAACAGAATAAAATTATTTACATATTGCCTTAGTAACAACTAAATAATAGTGCCTTTGGTCCTGGACATGCAGTGGGTGATGTGTTCAACAGCAGTGTTTGACTGATACTTGTCTTCTTTGAAATATCAGATAGCAGATAGCTCAGAGAGTTCAGAAGCAATGTGCTTGTCATAGAGTCAAAGATAGTGATAATGTTGTCTAGAGAAGGTGATGAGAAGTAGAATCTAGCACTGAACTTGACTGCAGAAGTTATCTATTATTTTTATTAATTTTATACATGGAAGGAGTGTGTTACTAGGTTTTTTTATTGTTATTATTAAATCATTTGCAAGAAGACATACTCCCATCTTTCCTTAAAAACCTTTTCTGACAACTTGAGACAAAGAGTTATATAAACACTCACATTATTCATGCCAGGGTAAGTAATGGACTGTCCAAATAGTGAAGTAAAATCAAGTCTTCTTTAGTTAGTGTTTCAGTTTTCCAGATTTCTTATACAGAAAATTAAAGGACCTGTAAAATATTTGGAATTACTAGACATAAATTATATCCCTGGATTTGTATTCAACAGCATTTCAAACTGTAAGTAGATATTAATTTAAGAATGATGTGCCCATATTTTCTTAGCTAGTTGCAGAAGCATAATGCATTTGATGTCAGACTTCTTGTCTTTAAGTTAACCTTAAGCACAGACTAAATAGTAAGCCTGCAGTTGAGCCTGGGCATGGTATTAATTATATAGACCCTTAATTGTCCCTTTTAGTCTCTCAAGTTTTTAACCAGGTAGCAGGGAGTATTCCCAGTTTTAGATCTGAATTTTGAACCCTACAGAGAAAAGATAGCATCATACCTCTTTTTATAGCGATGCCACCTGTCATTTTTTCTGCTCTGAAGCCCTTTAATCTAATGAAGGAAGATTATAGGAAAATAATATTTCATTATTCATTACAGAGGGTTCTGAAATTTATAGTTTTGGACCGCAAAATACGTTACTTTGCAATCAACTAGTGATCACTGTAGTGTAAATCTGAGAAAGCCTCAAAGTAGGGGAAATGAGGATTAAAAACAACACTTTCATTTTCTTTTTAAAAATATCTAAAAACAGTAAAAGGAGAAAATTACCTAGTGCATAATAAACCCATTGAGTTTACTGCTCCAAGACATAAGCAAGGCCAAGAGTTAAGTAGAAGTCAAGTTGCATTAGTTTGGTTTAAAAAGTGATGGCTATAAATCTTGATGCATTCAGATAAATCTACGAACTATCTAATAAAAATTCAGAAGAAATTTTTGCTGTAGGCAGATTTTTTGATGGTGATTTTAGCATCTTTTTCTGATGTATTCAATCCTGACTATTGAAGATGGATAAATGGAGATGGCCTTGATTCATTATATCAGTTTCTACATAATTACATGTTTTTAAAGACCATTTTGGCCTTGGTAGTTCAGTCAGACTGGAGGCATTTCAAAATTGGTACTGCTGACTACACTTCAATTTTAAAAAATGTAAAAAAGAAATAAATCAAAAACATACTTACAATAAAAGTAGACTAAAGCTTGAAATATATGAGCACACTGACTGCATTTCATCTTCTTTTTTTTTTTAGTATATTCTTGATGTATTTTTGCCTGAGTGCTCTAGACATAGCATAGGAAAGGTACATGATGTCTATCATTTGGTCTACTGTAGCCTACAAAACCTCTTATCCTAGAAATCCTTAGAATAAAGTTTTAGCATATAGTGGCAGATCATAGATCTGTCAAAGCAAATTTTCAGTATAAAATGAAAATCAGCGGAAAAGGCCTTATTTTAAAACTTTTCATTATCATAGTGCTCAAATTTTACCAGAAAAGTTATATTTTATTTGTTTTAAAAGTGAAGTTAAGAGTCTTCTGGAGGAATATAGAAGTTCAAATAAATATTATATCAGCTATTCATTCTGCTCTGCTTTATATAAGTGCTATTTTTGAAATAAGAAAACCCTAATTCCAAGAGCATATAATTTAAACTATTTTATGTCACAGTATAACTTGGAAAAAAAACAAACAAACCGTAATCACCACCAAAATAACAACCAAAAGAAAGTCACACAAAACCCATGAAAATAATTTTCTTTAACTTAAATAATGAATATTCATATTTATAGTTATCTATAGGCAGAGGTTAACACAAGATTTTGAGAGGTGTAGATGAAGATAGATCAGTGAAATAAAATAAACAAAAAGTTCAGGTGATATTCAGAATTCTCTGGAGATCAAGAATGCCTTTCTATTCTGAAATCCTGTGTTTACATAAGTTTTACCAGAGGAAGAATAGGACTATTCTTCCTCTAAATGGTTCTCTCTTCAAAAATGGAAACAAACTTTCAAATATGATTTTTGGAGAGCATCTTAGGCTCAAATGTAAAATCCCTGCAATGCCAGATTTTCAGGGAGATTCAAGGACTTTTTCTCTCCTCTACCTGAAGGATTATATTAATCCAGTCAGTAAAGCCAATAATTTATTGAGCACACAAGGATGGCAGTCATTTGGGTCATCTTTGTTTACTTTGCTTTTGTAAACTACATATAATGGAAAGCAATCTCCCGTGACAGCAATTGTATCTTACCATAGGGAGTGTGCCATGAAAATCCTCCAGTTTCTGCTGCACAGGGTGAGGGTGTCCCTGTCTAATTACAAATTTATGTATGTTTATGCTCCAGCAACTGCAATCAAAGATCACAGGACCTGGATAATGCAAAGCTCCGGAAGGAGAATATTGCACTTTAGAAGAAAACTGCAATACCACCAATGACTGGAAGACAGAGAAGGAGGAGAAAGAGAAGGTTAATTTGGGTGGTGAGTGAAGCTTGATCTTAGTAATCAAAAGTTACCAGTGCTCTAATAGTCAAAGCTCAGCATTTATATTTATTATTTCCCTCAGTCATGGACAAGCAACCAAGAAAAGTGCTGATATTCTTCTGCAAACAAACTCTACTTCAAGGACAGTTCCACATATGATAAGTTGGGGGTCTTTTTACTAATTTTTATAACTGTAAAAGGTAAACTAGCAAACAAAAGAGCAATTTTAAATGCTGAGTTTCTTTGGGAAACTGTGTATATTTTCAATATGTGATGATAATAATAATTAGATTTTTTGCTTAGAGGAGGAGACAAAATAATAAATAAACACCAAAGTCTTGGCTCGCAATGAGTTCTTAAAGCTACAGAATGCTGATACATTCTTTGCCTAAAGAAACACTGAAGTTTAAGATACACGTCTGCAATTTAAGCCCTGAATTTTCATTGAATAGTTTTACCAAAAGTGATATGGATTTGCCTAGAAAGATGTGTATCACAAAGAAAGGGTGTTGTTTATGGAAATTGCAGAAATGTCTCACCTTAGAAGTAAAGGCTTGCAAAATGTTTTGGAGGACAAATGAGACAAATAAGAGAAAACCTCATTTCTTTGGCAAAATAAGAGTCCTGTAGGAAGGAGACCAAGATCAGTCAAGTCCAGAGCCTCATTTTTACCTTTCATGTTTGATTAATCTACTGGCACATGTCCAACATGAAATACTCCTAAGACAAAATACCAATTAATAAGTAAGTTACCTAAGTAGTGTTGTAATATATGCTCTAAACCCTAAAGATTATTTTTTTTATAATCATTTCCATTTGAGGTGCACATTTATTCATAATTCTCTTGGACTAGATTATCTGGAAGACTTCTGTAGCAAAAGAAGATTATATGTAACTGAGAATCCCCTGTTTTGTTAGAATAATTTGATTTTATAATGTTTATGGAATACTGCTGTTGCCTTAAGGAGGGGGAAAAAAACTTTCCAAGACAATTTATGTGGGTAAAGTGAAGAAGAATTCTTTTACTTATAGGGTTTGGGGGTACAGAATATAAAGGATTATAAAAGAGTGTAAAAGAGTACAGCACATGTTGACAAGTAACAGATAGAAAAGACCGGTGCTAGGTTGAACTCACGGCCTCAGGAATACCATGTGAGCTCTTTTTCCAAGCACCACTGCTTCAAACATGCAGAGTAAATTAATCTGAAAGGCGTCCCTTTCATTTCATTCCTGACTGGACACATACCCAGCCAACCCCTGAGCCACTCTGCCATGTCTTACAGAAGCAAACATGGGGCAACAACCTGCCTCTCCGAGGTGAAAAAACCCTTTCACCCACAGGCTGGGAACATGACTCTTGCAACACCTGGGCCCAAGTCAGCTCACCTCCCAACCCACTATAAACCAGGGAGAAACTCCTTTTTGCAGTTGCTTCCCTGCAGCTCAACTACCCCAGCTCATGCTGGTACCCAGTTCCCATTACCGGTCTTGTCTTCCTTCAAGTAGGGCTTGAGGTTCTTGAGGTCTGGTCCAGAAGAACAAGGGAGGGGAAACATCTTCTCCCCTCACCTCAGGAGAGCAAGAGAGGGAAACTCCCCCCTTTACAAGCAGAGCTCTTCTGAGCTCTCCCCCCACCCCCTTTTTGGGTCACCACACCAGGCTGGGCAGCAGAGAGAGTGTGTGCATGTGTGTGTGTGTGTGTGTGTGTGTGAGAAATGTCAACAAGGTGTAGGAGCCGGAAAAGCCCCTTTCTACGTGTCAGCATACTATAACACTACTCAATTCTCATATCTAAAAGTTTCCTCCAATCTACGACATGTCCATAACCAGAACTTCTCTTGGTTTCACCCCATGACATGCCTCTCCTAGAATTGAGTTGGAGGTCTTAAGACCCCTTACTTCATCCTTTATCATCATCTTCATGCCACTTTCCCTCTTGGAGCTTCTCCAAGGTTGCTGAGCTTTGCTTTCTTCTTTTGACTAACATGGTATCTAGTTGTCTTAGCTCTGGTACATATTTCCCAGGCATGGTGTTTCAGCTATTATCTGACCTTTAAGACAACTAGCACAGGGTTAGAGGTTGTTAGCTACTCTATATGTGAGAAACTACCTAGAAGTATAAAAATCTACAAATTCATGAAAACCCTAAGGCATCACTGCCCTCACTAAATCAGAAATACTGAAATAAAATAGAGGTAAGAATTTCTATACCAAGAAAAATCTTTTCTTTTTCTAAATCGTTTCTTGTTCAAAAAGTCCTATCACACATATATCTACTTAGTTTTCACCACACAGAATACATAGAAGTGATTTGGTGGTGTATTCGTGTAGAATTCAATGTGGGTATTTTTGGTCTGTGTTTGGCCCAGCCACCTGTGAGAAGCTGGGTTTTCTCATGCCAAGTTATGGGAAACAGGTTGATAAAGACGGTCTGTAGCCTTGAGAGAGAGAGAGATTTCTGTGTAAACTAAAATTAATTGGTATGTAATGTAAGGGGCCGTGCCAAATACCTTTGCCACGTCCCTCAGGTAAATGTTATTTTGGCCAAGTAGATAAAAGGCAGGTGGCTCATGTTTTGGGGGGGCTCGCTTCATGTGACAGGACAACCTATGGCAGGGATGCCTGCCATCACCTGTGAGCCAGCTGACCCTCGAGGATGCAGCGACTGCTAGGGAGGTCTGGGCATTCCAGGGGTCGGTGAGACAACTCCATGGGGGACACCTGGGCAATTTGGTTGTTTATGCCTGGGGGCTTATTTTCTCTCCTCTCTCTCTGTTGGGTTTCTTTCCTGTTTACTTGGCCACCTTTAGTAATAAAACTGCTGTTTGGGTTAAGCTTTCTGCGGTGTCTCAGTTTCAGCTTCCACATCCCTTTCAGAGCCCTATTTTCCCTGGAACAGGTGGTGATGGATGAGTCACTTAAGTTCTGCTCTCAGAAATGAATGGTTCCATTCCCCTGCCTAGAATATGATGGAAGAAGGTATTTTCACCAATATTGTTGTTTTTGTGACTGGTGTGAGGGTGTATCCGGTAAGATACACAGGTCGTACATCAATTTGGTGAGAGGCAACAAAGAAAGCTGGTGTTCTCTTAGGGTACTTAAAGTATTCCCTTAAGGGAACCATGTATGTTGAAGGTTGAGTATAACATCCAACAAGTACTTTCTTGTGACAGTA
This sequence comes from Campylorhamphus procurvoides, assembly GCA_013396655.1. Taxonomy (NCBI): domain Eukaryota; kingdom Metazoa; phylum Chordata; class Aves; order Passeriformes; family Dendrocolaptidae; genus Campylorhamphus; species Campylorhamphus procurvoides. The sequence goes on along the minus strand of WBMV01001666.1, from coordinate 79,276 downwards.
TTTTTGGCATCATATAGGAATGACATGTAGGATGAAGATGGAAAAGGTGACTAAAAGCATGTTGATAGCACAGCTTCTATTCTCCAGCTTGTGGTAAAACAAAGAGTTTTTTCCAGAGGAGATGACATAAACATACAGTCTACTTACTTGTGTTTAAACACTAAATAATTCAATGTTTTAAAGCTTCAGGACTTTATCGTATGAATGTTTGCTTCTGTGAAACCCAGAGCCATATACTGTTACAGTATGTAGATATATCCTGACAAAAGTTTGACACTATATTCAAAGAAAGAAAATTTTAACTCAAACAATAAAAAGTGGCACATTCTTTGAGAGAACTTTCTAAGTCAATTAAAGATCATACAGTCCAAAAAAAAATCTCCTACCAGAATATAATTTAGAGCTTTATTTTTTACATTCAGCAAGATATCCAGAATTTCTTCATACCTTCACCCTCCTAAGAAAGATGGATGTCATCTGCATCCTGGAGATATAAAGGCTTTGGGAGTATTTTCTATGAGATTTTGTGTTTCTTGAATAGGATTGAAGGTGGAAAATGTGCTCCCCTTTTCTGTAACTAGCATCCCAAAATAGAATCCAGTCACTTAGGTGACTAAGAATAATAATTGTAAAACTGCTGTAAAAGCCTGAATCAGTTTTAGTCTGCAGTTCTAAATTCAGTTCACTCTGTTGATTTAATGTGCAACAGCATGAGAGCCATTAAACCTTTAATTTAAGCTTACTTGGATTGGATGTCACTGCTAGAGATTTCTTCGGCATATGTACAATAAGTAGTTTTGAAGTGTCCTCATAGGAAGGTCTAAAACATCAATTTTTCTGTATAATTATAATTTTTCCTCTCTGTCCATTACAGATGGAGATGTTTATAGATGTATGACTATTACAAGGATTCAGCCATTACACCACTGCAGGAAAAAGCCCATCCTGCGAATGGGTACTGTCAGGCTGAAGCCAGAGAAGAGAGCTGTATACATTTTGCTGGAAGGGATATAATTTTCCAGTGTTGATACAAAGGCAGAAAAGTTGTTCCCTTTTTAACAGTACATTTCTACTGTGTGCAGGGACCCAATGACTAAAAGAAATGGAACACATCTCCATTAATTTCAGAGATTTAATACAATTTAATTTGTTAATGAATTAAAAAAAAATCTGGTGCAGATTACTCTTCTCCTCCTTCTTTCATGAAGATGAATCATATATTTGGCACACTAGTAGAACATTTGCCTTTATATCTTACTTTTGCAGATCACTGATCTGCTGTTTTGGCAGATTTTAGCAAGCCATATGAAGTCAGTTTTTCCTGGTATTCCAAATTACTTAAAGCTTCCCATTACTCTGCCCTCTTTAATGCTAATTCTGTTTGGCTATTGGATTTATTATATATATATTAGTGATTCTACATGATATTCCATATCCTGCTTCTAGCTAACCTTTGAAGGCAAGCTGTCTTACAGCGATAGGCTTTCTCCTGCTTCAGAGTTCCCTGTAAATGTATCGACTTTGGATGAAATGTTCAGAGTTGCGCTTTTACTGCCATCTAGTGCCACAGCTAGAAAAAAAGTTTTAAAGACTTCTTTACCTTGGGGCTTAGAAGCGGGTCAATATTGGCTATGAGACTGTCTTAGTTTCTGGATAAATAAAATATTGTAGAGAATGATTAGGAGGAGAAATTCCAGAGATATCTGAGATTTTATGAGATGCTAAGGCAGGCCAACAAGTACTCAATATATGCTCAACCTAACGTCACGTACTATGCTTGTCCACACACAACTATCATATTTATTTTGATATCTACTAATAATCTGACAGTGAAAGGAGAAAAACAATGTATTATTTTACAGTTCATTTTAAATATGACTGCACTTGCCTACTGGTTCTGGCTGGAATAGAGTGAATTTTTTTCATAGTAGCTCTTAAGGCACTATGTTTTGTCTTTGTAATGATAATAGTGCTGATAAATTAGTGATGTTTTAGTTATTGCTGAGCAGTGTTTGCACAAAGTCAAGGCCTTTTCTGCTTCTCACATTAGCCCACCAGTGAGGAGGCTGGGGGTACACAAGGAGGAAACAGTCTAGACAGCTGACCACAACCAAAGGGACATTCCATAGCAACATGGCATCATGCTGAGCAATAAAAGCTGTGGAGAAGAAGAAGGGCATTTGGAGTGACGACGTTCCTCTTCCCAAGTCACCATGACTTTTGATGGATCCTGGCTTTCCTGCGGGTGGCTGAATCTGTTGATGGGAGGAGGTGAATGAATTCCTTGTGTTTTCTTTCACACTCAGTTTCTACTTTTCCTATCAAACTCTTTATCTCAATCCATTGGTTTTCTCACTCTTACCCGTACAATTCTCATCTCTGTCCAACTGGAGGGAGTGAGCAAGTGCCTATGTGGAGCTGAGCTGCTGTTAAACCACAGCAATTTGTGAACACAGAACAAAAAATCCTATCCAAACTAACAAAAAATTGAACTTTATATGAATGAAATGGAGTTTTTGACTAAGAAACTCAAGAGAATCTCACAGTGGCACACTGCATGTTATCTCAGAAGAGAAAAGATTTAGAAGAAATGGAAATTCAAAAATTAAGTAAAAGCAGCTATCTTTACTGTAAGATCTGGGCCCTAATGTTAAGTAAAATTCTACAGTATAAATACAGTATAAAAATTGAAGTTGTAAATCTTTTTCTTCTTATGACCCTGAATTATCAGGAAAATTGATAGAAATTTGATAATCAGGTTAAGAAATCTCTTTTTACTGTCTCCAATATCTATATATATAGTAGTTTGTTGTATGTGATTTTAAATAGCAATCTTATTAGGCCACTATGGCCAACCAAAGCTCTACAAAGGTCATAACAATGTTAGAGCATATTGTGCTATAAAAAGCCAACATTCTCCCCAAATTTCTGTCAGTACTGTTGATAGAAACATAATTTAAACTCATTAATGTTAAGTTTATAGGAGTCATAGTGCAGGTAATTTTGATGTCAGCAGGCATGGTTTTAACAGCAGTGATGTAGTTCTGCTTTGGCTATAAAATTTTCTTTGAAATTGCACACAGTCAACTTATGAGAACTGTAAAGGTTGTCTACCTAGAAATCTAGAAAAAGTTCACAAAAGAGTAATGGTTAATTTGAGGAAATATTGCATAAAATGCTCCTGACTGTACTGAGAATACTACTCATGGCATGAATAGGTATGGGGAGAAAATGAAAGAACATAGGCTTATTTTGTATTCCTTAGTCCTACACAATATATACTTAATAAACACTTTTAAAAGGTAGTTGAGTAACAGAATATGTATCTGGAAACCTAAAAGTACTTCAGAAAAAGTTTCCAGTTTTCACCGCACAATAATTTTGCTGAAATGGTATTTCTTCTTGCTATATAACATATTGTCTTTATATTTCATTATATTGCTGAAAGGAAATTCAGAATAACTCATGTTTGATGAAGTACTTCTCAACTGAAATTCTTAGTTTATCAAAAAGTAGAACAAAAAAAAAATAGAGAAAAGTATTGCTAGCCAAAGGCAGACAGATTTACACTTATATCACTTTTTATAGTGTTAGTTTGGAACAGCTTGATCCCGTAGAACATTTTGTTTTCAAGCTTATATTTGTAATAAAACACTCACCAAGTAATTGATTAAATACACCTATTAACATGTACACATTAACATCATATTTCCCTAGTGATTTGGTTCTGGAGTTAGCTCACAGATCAGCCAAAAATAATTAATTCTTATGAATATAAAGCATGGAAAAAGGATAATGTTTGGAATGCAGTCTTGGATGACTTTGTCCTAAACTTAAATTTCTTTGAGAACAGTAATAATTTTAGTCAAGTTTAACATGCAAAAGGAATGTACAACATTTCCTCATCCCCCAAGATATCTTTGCATCTTCTTTCAAATTTTCACTGAGAGGAGTTGCTTCTTGACACAATAGGAACAACCAATCCTTTTAGGCAACTTATGGTAATCACTGTTGTAACTGGAACATATCCCATAGGATTCGAGGGAAAGAATAGTGGGATACAAAACACTGAGAAAGATAAATAGAGAAGCGCTGACTTTTGAGAAGGGTTCTTCCTCTACTGGAAGTTCTGTCTCAAAATCATTTGCTCATGTCTATGGGAACGGACAGGGCTGAGTGAAATGCGTGTGTATTTTGCAACATAAGCCTGGCACTGACATCAGAAGAGTGAAATCAGAAAAGGAAGTGGAAATCTCTATTGCTATTGTCTTCCCTGGATTACTGCTTCTCTTATAGTGTTGCAAAAGTAATAGAAAAACGGAAAATTATGTAGTCAAGGGAGGTCAGGTATGGAGAAGAGACTTTGAGAGGAAAAGATTTATTTTTCAATTAGCCTCTTAGCTTAGGGGCTGTGTTCTTCTCCATTTGTGAAGCTGTATTTCCCCTCATTTCCTTGAAAAGGTCAGAGGTTGAAAAATGTGATATTCCTTGCCTGGCTGCCTTCCTTCTCCCGTGAATGGTTTAACAAGAGAGCAGGCGGCTCTTCATTGATTATTATTTTTTTTTTGGTGGGTATTCAAAACAGCTACTGCTCAAGGATTTCAGTTTTCATGACACAAACAATTTAAGTGAAATTGTCAACACATGCACTAGTCTGTCAGCATGAGTAAATATTGATTCTACAGCTGCACTGTGCAGACATATAAAAAACAAATGCATGTGCTCATACAATGTCCCAGTTCAGCCTTTAGTATATTAAAATTAATCTTAGTCTCACTATGAGGTTCCTTATGCTGAAAATTGACCAAGCATGATCTTGCTTCCCATGAACTAGCACACATATTAGCTGCTATGAAAAACATCTTCTTTTGCTATGTTTTGCAAAAGTATATTATGACATATGGCAAGAAGTTTCTCTGCATCTGTGTTTTGGTTTTAACCTAGAGTTGCTCAATAACATCAGTTTCACAAAGTTGTCAGTCAAACGCTTCACTAATACTGTTTTGTTGACACTTTATTAGTGCTTAAGAAGCAATAAAGTGCTTGAGAAACAATAGCTTTTTATGATGCTAGAAGTAAACATTTGTTTTTTGTTTGTTTTTATTTGAACTCTACATATTGATTTAGTAAGAAGTTATCACAGCTATGTCCATTACTGAAACTCAAACTTCTCACATACTCTGAGAAAAGTTTTAATGCTGAGTAGCTAAGGGTTACTATGCATGACAGTTCTTTGAACACAGCTCATATTACTAAAGACTAAAATGAAAAAGACACTGTAACTTTTCTGGCCTAAACTCCTGATTTCTTGTTACAGTATCACAAAAACACTATAGATAATGCTGCCATCATCTAACTGTATTTATGTCATAATTATTGTGAAATAATAAATAACAGCTCATGTATGAATGTATATAAAACTTAATTGCAGAATTCAATACATTTAATTTAAAAAAACAACATTGAAATAGCAATAAATAAAACAGAATATTAACTTTGAAATGTGAGTGAAGTTTCTGGTTGGCTATCTAAAGGAAAAGGAACATTCTTGGGTTGTATGTTTCCTTTGTTGCTGTTATTTAATCAATACTCTTAGTACTCTGTTTTAAATTAAAAATGTTCTGTGCTGAAATATCTGAATACACTGATATATGCCATATTCTGTCTTACTGTGGTTTTGTCCTCTGCTAGTTCTTTTAGGTCATATTGAATCCTATGCATGCTAAGCTGAAATCAATAAACTTAAAATGGACAAATCTGCCTTTAAGCAAATGCCAATATTAATTTCTAGTTGAAGCTAAAATATTATCAAATATGATCTTCCAACCTGGAACTCAAATTTCACCTCTTAAAACCCTGTTTAAGTTCTAATTTAATTCAATATATTAAAAACTTTAAAAACATGAATTTTCATTTTAATTAAGGAATAATTTCAAAATGTTTTTGACATCAGCAATATGAAAGCAAATGCCTTCTTAGCAGAATTAAAAATAAGGGTCTCTCTCAGATTTTCATGCTTTTTTTATACCCAAAATTTAAGGTTTGTCAGTTTTCCATTCTATGCTGCATGTTGAATTTGAGTTTGTTATTCTGTCTGTTTCCAGTAGGAAGAGAAGGGAAGAATCAGAGGGAGAGGAACAGCAAATTATCCTTCTAGTATTTTATTACTGTGTTGTAATAGCTCTCCAAATAGCTTCTCCAAAAGAAGGTCTTTTTGTAAATTTTGAAGGGCTTTGTAATGAATATTCTAATGCATTAAGACAATATGTATTGTAGTATGTATATGTGAATTGTAGTATTTTGTTAGTTCTCATCTGTAATAAGGTTAGCATTTGATTTCTGGCATTTTCATTGTTGCAATATAATTTTACAGTGTGTGGCAGATGTAGAGCATGACACAGCTTTCACTGAACACAGATTAATCTTCAGGAAGCTGAGGGCACAAAGTTGAGGAAGGTTAGAAATGGGCACGTTTGGTGTTCAAATTCTTATAAAAAAATCCTTATTTTTCCCACAATGAGTACTTGCTATCATTGCATACAAATACTACTTTGTTTTCAAGTCACCTCTTTTTATTCCAGTGATATATCTTTCCAGCAATTAGAGCATTTCCTTTCCAAGACTCCACAGTAACCTACAGGACAGGACAGAATCTAAATCCTCAGCATTTTCTGTACTCAGCAGCCAGCAGCAAATGTATGTAAGAGCACTGCCATAACAGCAGGTATCAAAACTGAGTCTACTCATAATTGCATTTTATCTCCACATGAGAACTGTAAATTCATCCTCTGAAATAGTTTATCTAGTACTGATGGAGTTATTGTTTTCTTCTTTCTCACTTACAAGGAAAGTTCATATAAGGACATTTATATTTCCATTACAATTTTATACCAATTTGTGTTATCACTGACATTTTTTCTCACTTGACTAGATATAGGTTATAAAATTTAGGAATAACTGGTAATGTCCCAGTGAATCAGGATTAGAATTCCTCCTACTGGGCTGTCTTATTTAAGTATTAAGTCATAGTTAGATGAATAATTCTGTGGTCTTGAATATTCTATGGAAGCATTTCCAACTCAACAGGCTATTGGGTACAAATTAACATCAGATATGTATTAAAAGCTTTCACATGTGATTTTCAATTGAATTTCTGAAAGAAGATGGATTTAAAGGTAGGCTGTATCCAGTAAAGTGGTGGGATGCTTACGTACGAGAAATTCCTAATGAACGCACTAAAGTGATTCTCCTACTCTTTAAACATACACCAGTTAGTCATCCATGCAGTTTCTCACAGTGCTGAGACTTATGTGGGTATAAAGTAGACAGGGATCGATTCAAGTTCAGAACAAAAATAACTGGCCTAGAAACAAAAAACAAAACAAAACAAAAAAAAAAAAGAGAGAGAGAAAGAGAAGAAACCAGTTAATGGGATGCATTCGTTTTTCTTTTTGCACAGAATAAAATGTAATTAAAGTAAAATAATGCGTGATGAAAATAAGGAGAACAAATAAAGCATTCTTTTCCCCATTGGTAGGAGATAAAAGGTGGGGTGCTTCAGATTGAAATTATGACTAGCTTCATGAACAGAATGCTTGGGCAACATTGATGTCTACAATGTTCTTATGGTATGTCTCCCATGAACAGAGGTTCTGCAGAATTCATAAGAATATGTTTGAACAGGTTTTTTTATCACCTTATTGATCCCTGAGAGGTTAAAGTTCCTAGCATAGAATATTTTCAGGATCTTCCAAAAAACACACACCAAACCTCCTTGTCCTGGGCATTATTTTAAAACATTCCAGCTTTATACTGTCAATCAAAGTCTTTCCAATAAGGACATGGTAACCACACATGAGAACTGAATATTCCTTCTTATCCAGAAAATGATTGACTCTTCACAAGTACACTAAAAGTTCAATTAGTGTGAAGAGTGAAGTCTCATGAAAGTCAGTGGAGCTATGCCATCTTATATCAGCAGTGTATTTAACTAATGACTCCCTTGTGTGTTTTTGGCTGGGGTGTCCAGCATTGCCTTGAGACAGCCTAGCTTACAAGGTTCTGGTGAGATCTATATTATCATAAAATTCTTATAGACATAGATAGTCTAGGGTATGTTGCCATTTTTTCTTATTATTTCCAGCTGTTCCTTAAATACACAAATCATTCCTAAAATCATTGTTACTTTCTATTTAAAACCCAGTCATCTTCCAATTCAAAAAAAAAATTGTTTTACAGAATATTTTTAAATAATTCTCATCTTGTAAATCACATATATTGTTGACAATCCATGAATTATTATTTTGGGTTTAACTGAGATTTGTGAATAATTTACTTCAAAAGAACCATTCTACTTTGTTGACAACAGAGTTAATTGTCAACATAGATGGAAATGTGCAAACAGGGAGAGCATATTGAAAAACAGACTGCAAACACACAGGGAAAGACAGACTTAGATCACAGAAAACAAAATATGTTTGCAGAATAAATTGCTTGTAAACAAACATGATTTTAAATAGAAAACCAAAACACACAAAAAAAACTCAAACCCCACAAGCTTGTTTATAGTACTATACACATAAGACAAAATAAGCCTCGGTATTAAAATGGTACTAAGATGACCAGAGTCATCTTAGTCGCTTTAGACTATCTGACTAAATCTAATAGGCTGTTTGTTAATAAGATGATGCAGAGAGCTAACTTGACCCAAGGAATTGTGCAACAGAAACAAATAAATTCAAATGTATAGAAAAGTTGGAATCTTAATAGGATCCCAGGACTGTATTTTACTGATGTGCACATTCTTATGGCTCTGCTTTGTTACCATTAAGTTTCATACCTCTAGCACAGTTTGTCAGACAAATATTCCTCCTGTGAGAGCTGTAAACACCAGCCTTCCTGAGTGATGGCAACTATGAAAAGTATTTGAAATGAAACGGTCACAGCAGTTATTACAGAATGGGTAAGTCATTTCATCCATGGCATATTGCAATGCAGATGATAATTCATTAGGGTGATTCCCTCTGCTTATTCAGACATGCACTGTTCTCATCCATTACATGTATAGTTTTCAATAACAGCATAATAGAAACAAAAGCCCTTGTCAAGGTGGCATGGGATTCTTGTCTAATATCCGACTAAAGGGAATGAACAAGGCCAAAATAGAAACTAATTTGGCATGCCAACTTGAAAAGTGCCAGTGTGCTCCCAGGTTTGAAAGTGTTATATGGATGTACATACCTATATGTAACCCATTGAATAATGTGTGTTCTTTATGCTCTCATTAAAAAGGCATGCTGTCATTTCAGCTCTAGGGTTGGAAAACAGTGCTCTGTTCCAGTTTGTCAGTCTAAGGATGGGATGTTCCTGTCAGTAGTTCTTGTCAGAGAAATGAAGTATGTATCTGTGCTTTATACAGTAACTGCTTCCAAATGAGACTCCCTCACCTGAATACTTGACAATTGCTTTGGATGTTGTCATCTACTTGCTGTTACATCCAAATCTATCACACTTTATGCAAAAGTGAAGAGGTCGCCATGGCAACTTAGTATCCTTAAATTTAATAAGAAGGAGCAAAACATATACCAGTTTGTCTTTATAGTATTTTCTTTGTTTTTTCTTTTCTTGACTTGATAAGGGAAACACTGTCCATTAGACACAAGTGCAAATAGAAAATATTTGGTACCAAAATTCTTTTTTTTTTCCCCTTTGTTAAACAAGGAAATTGTTGGGGATTTTTTTATCTTTCTCTTATCCTAGAATTTAACTTATGTGCATAGTAAATACATATATGTGTTACAATATTTTGAGAAAGACAATGAAGAAAGGAAGCTATGAAAAATTCTTGCCAAAGGATACCAGTAGGTCATGATTTCTATTCAGCAAAGGGATTTTCCATTTAAAAATAAGGTCTCCAAAAGGATTTAAAAGCACCCATTTCTCATGGAAATCAGCTCCTTCAGGCTCTTTGGAAAATTTCAGGCAAAATAGATAACATAAATATAGATAGGCAGGTATTTTTTTCCTGCAGAGAAATTAAGATAATAGGAATAAAACATCAATCTTTAGGGCACAAAGCAGCTAATAACTGATTGGAAGAGAACAGGTTCTGCTTTCATGAACATACATAAGCACTCACTTGTTTCCTATTACATGTGATATATACAAAACAGATTTCTTAAATTAACAAGCATAGTAGTTTTGAATCTAAGTAGCTTAATTCTTAGGCACATTGCACTGATTTTTGGTAAGAACTGGACAATAAGATTATGTTTCTCTCTCCTCTATTCCCTTATGGGGCAGTTAACGTACTTGTATTGACTTTCGAAAGCCTCTTTGTCAGTAAATGAAACTTCAGAAAACAATGCAAACACTTTCAACTATGATCAATACCCATGTAAGTGGTCATACACCTCCAAGTTATCCTCACTCATACTAATAATGGCTTGTGTTTTCTGACCATAACCATTTGCAGTCATTTAGGCAAACGCATGTACTTAAATAAATTGGGATTGTGTATTGTATACTCTTTGCTTTTATAAGTATGGCATTGCATAATTACATAGGACTGTACATTAATATTTTCGCTGTCAACTTTCTTAACGCATGTTTATTTTCTGTATATTCCTGATTAAACCAGTTCTTCCTGTGTACATATTCACTTTATTTAAAACATTTTGGTTTTCTACTAATAAAACAATAAATATCCCATAGAAATTCTAATGATAAATATCTGTTTATGCATCAGAAACCTATGAGAATGCTTTCAGAAGAGTTTTATGGTCATCTTTGCAGGCCAGTAATATAGCACAGACACTTGAGGCTGTAGACATAAATATTGCATGTCAGTAAGGGTGTTAAGGTGTTTGAATATGAGTGGTGAATTTCTCTGCTGCTTCAGAAATACCACTAATCACTTGGAAAGTTTTCAAAGAAATGAGAATTAAGTTTCTAAGACTGCACAGTTATACATGTTTTCTATTTTCAAAGTATAAATTATGGAGAGGAAAAAAAAATGTTAAATAGAAGGATCATAGTCTGTATATCTATTCCAGTAAGAAAAGCAAGAAAATAAAATGTATATTAGGAAACTACAAGCTATAGCATTCATCTAACCTGTGATTCTGTGCTGTATATAGTATAAAATGAATTTTAGCTACAACTAATTTTAAAATACAGAAAAAATAGGGTCAGCTTTAGAATAACATCAGTTTGAATTAGGCTGGCAGAAGCTGTACTACAGTAAATTAAAGAGGAGTTGCATGAAATATTGAATAGATTTTGAATATAGTATGAAAAAGATATTGTTTTATTTATGAAATTTATTAATTAATTAAATAAGAACTCATTATGGGCCTGGCTACAAGGCCAGATGTAGCTGTAGGATGAAGTTAAAACTTCTCTGCCTGACTGAGGGTATCTGCATCATTAGGCTGCTCCAGTGTAAAAGATAGATAGACAGATAGATAGATAGATAGACAGACAGACAGACTGACCTGCTGGTATATACTTTTTCTTTCTTAGTGAGAAATTAATAGATAGACAAAGATGAGGTCTCTGCCCTAATCTGATGACCAGAATGTAATTTTCAGTTGATTGAAGAGTTTAGTCCTGCCCAACTCCAGGACTGTAGTATGTCACTAATGCCACCAGAGAGCACCTCCTTTTCTCCAGGCAATTTGGTGCTGACCAGATATCATACCCTTGGGAAGAGATATTATAAGTGATGCTAGAGCATGAAAGGTTCCTTGTGCAGAGGATACTTCGCAATGTGTTGGGGCCTATGGGTGAACCATATCTGGAACTAAATGTCACAAATGGAATGAATGGATATTTTATTTTCTACTTTCTTTATCCTGACACTAGTAGTTAGGCAGCAGCACAGAAGTGGTATGGGAGGAAAATATGGACCAAGGTAAAAGCTATAATGTTTGATTTTCTTCTTGAACTACCACTAAACTTTTGGAACTGTGACAGCTGGTATTTTGCATCTGGAGTGGCACAGATTACATGGTATCAGGCACAATGAGCAGACTCAGTGAGACTGGGTAATAAGTCAATTTACAAGTGCAATGCAGATAGAAATACCGAGGGTTTTGACAGATATACCCAAGAAGATTTAATTATCCTTGTTATCTGCTGCAGAGCACTTGGGGACTGAAAATGCAGTTACTGCTAAAAAGTTGCTGGTGTATTCAGCATATGAAAGTGAAATTTAAATCCTGAAATTTTCAGTCTTTGCTCCAAGTAGAAAATATTTTGATATGTCTTCTCAGGCAGTTTGCACAATTTAGATATATTTCATGTATGGAGATTTGCAAGGAATTTGTGTTCACCTGAAATGTCTATTTCCTTCCTGTTTCAGATTTATAGTAATTACACAAAATTAGGCTAATCATAATCAACTCTATGAAATATCTTTCAGTCTTCGAATAAAAGTAGAAAATTTGTGATGATAAAATTATTTCCAAGTATGTTATATGGTATATATAAATAGTTATTTCTATATAGTGTTGCATATTAAGATTTTTTAGCAAAAGAAGATGAGTAACAACAGACATGATGATGTTATGAATACTATCAGAAAATAATAATTAAAAAAATTCTGTCAATGGTTCTTGTGTTTATGGAAATGGTGGAATGTTCTTATTTGATACCTGTCTTTTAAAATTGATAACTGAAATCATCATGTATACATACCAAGTATCTGATTTAGCAAATGCTTAGCTTCTTTAGAAATAAGTTTAATACCAATAGTTGATAATTTTAAATATCTACTTTCTTGTAATCAAGGAGTTATTTCCCTTTTTTTCTTATGGAGATACCTTTAAGATACTCTTTTTCTTAGTAGTGCTAATGCCTGTTCACAGTTTTCATTTATTCATCTAGCATGGATTCTGGCTCAGAAACCTATAAAAATTCTCCTAATTACTCAGAAAATTTAAAAGAAAATCAATTGGAAACCTTACACTGGAAACCTATTTTCTGTATAAATTTGGATGTGGCTTCATAGCTAAGATAGGTTTCAGGATAGAATGGGCTGACTTCTACATGAACATAAAAATATAGACAGAGGTCATAGGTCAGTCTCTAAAGCTGGCATTCTGGCTGAGAATGATGTGAAGATGCATTGTGATGTGAGGAACCTTTAAGTGACGGGGAAGTTGTTTCTACCTAAAATTGTCACTTATGCATTTTTAGAAGGAGCAGAGAGGTCAGGAAGGTAAAAAACATGTCTCTTTATTTTTTATGTCTCTCTATCTACAGCATATTAAATCAGCTGCAGTGTTTCAGTTCACATTTCCAGCCTGGTTCTATTCTCTGCAACAGAATAAAAATTTTTATATCTAATGTACTCAAAAGTAAGGAGGGCATTAGTCTAGTTTACAGCCCTAGTTTGCTGTGAGATACTTTTAAAGCTAGAGGCAGCTGGAAAAAAAATCCGCAGACCCCTTAGGACAGTGTAGATATTATATTTCAGAATAATAAAATAAGAAAGTTTTGTTGGACAAAACCATCTGGAAACATTTCATTACTACCCCAACCATTAGTCTACACTATACAACTCAAACTCTTATGAATATATGAAGGTAAAGAACAAGTTGAGTTATATTATAGTCAGGATAGTGTAGCAGATTCTGAATAGTATTGGGTCAGAAAATAAACTGATACTGCTGTAAAAATAAAGCATTTATTCTCATGTGAGAATACTGTGATATTTATCCTAAATTTGTTTCAATTTATAAAGGTCATATAGAAGAAACATTCTAATTTCTCAATTTGAATAGCAACTAAAATCTCAGAAGTTTGTGGTTGTCCCCTGAAACTTCTAACTTCTGTTAGCAAATTCTTAGTGGAGATGGGGAAGGAGAGGAATGTAGAATGAAATATTGTTAGTTTCACAGTGTGGTTCCAAATGTTATTTGTTGATTGATCTCATCGCAATAAAAGTGTTGAAATATTTATAAATAAAAAACAAATGTCCAGAAATAAGGTAGCCATCTCCTGTCATGGTCCAAAACTATGTGGCAAAGCAAATCCTAAGCAGTGTAATTTGCATATTATCACACTTTTTGCTTCTCATAAGGCATATTATGGAACATATTCTTGATCGATGCTTTGTTCCAGCCAACGTAAATGATGGTGTTTCATTTTAAATATCTAGTCTTCTTTGGTTTCCTGCCATGCTTCAATTTAACCTACAGACTTTGATGGTGAATTTTATGGCTCAGTTATACAGTTTATATAGGAATATTTTCAATTTTCAGTTTGACATTTGTTACCTTTACATGCTATAGTCAGGTCACTCTCCAGTTATCTCACTGTGTCACTTCCCTCATTTACCCTCTGATGGATCTCTAAAAATTCACCACTTTTTACACTGGCAATTGGGTTTTTTTTTTCCAAAAGGTCTGAAGTTTCCTGGGGTTAATAGATACTAGATCAGATAGGCACTTTTATTTGACTTCCTCTAGAAGAAAGAAGGGATGGTTATTATATTTTAACTTAAGTTGGAGAGTGTTGGAACTGTCCCAATATTAAGGGTGCTAGTCTGCAATAAAAAGGTACATACATAAGACCCTGACAGATGTGGAGTGTAAACTTGAACCTATTGCTTTCACACAAAGTTTTCAGACTGGTGCTGTCTGTGTACTTACTTCAACTTTTGCTTTTAATTGCATGTAAGCTTATTGCAATTCAAGCCAAAATTAAACTAAAATTTGAGAAAATTTCTCAAGTTCACTTTTTTCCATTTCCATTTATTTTTCTTCACGAAAAAAAAAGAAAAAAAAGTGTCTTGATTTTGACAGGTGTGCAGTTTATCATGCTTATAATATTATGAACTAAAAAATCCTAGGTTTATGTTTCTGCTAATATTATTGTATATTTTTCTGTGTTCTTCACACTGACTCACTACAGGCTAAATTTCATCTTCAAATATGTGTGCCAAATCCATGGCTTTTTCACTAGCTTTTTTTTCAAATTGCCATCAAAGGTCTACAGCAGTAATGCTGGAAGTTTTCTCACTGAAATAAATGAAGACATGAAGTCAAGGACATACACTATTATATTAAAGGAAATGATTGCAAGATATGTAATATCTTTGTTTAGAGAAAAATGAAACTAAGAAGAAATATTTTTATTAGTCAATTATGGAAAAAACTGTAGAAAGTAAACAAATACTTGTATTTAGTCTGTAGTGGTTGGTATGAGATAGCTTGTGCTTAGGAAAGCTTAGGAAAGGACTAAGTGGTATATGATCCACTATGGATTTTCAACTTTATATCTGTCAATACATAGGCAGTAAATTGTTCTATCTACTATCTTCACCCAATAACACTGTTGAATTTCCAGTCCATAAAAATAGGATATCAGTATGAAAAAATATTGTTTGGTTGGTTTAAAAATATTTCCTACTTGTAAGATGATATGAATATGGAGATCCTTAGAGACTCATTTGGTCTGAAATAAAAGGTCAATTTGCAATGAACAATTTAATCTAGATTGATTGCAAATGGAGTCTGAGTGTTCAGTGACGCTGTTGTGCCCCAGATCACAAAAACTGCATAAATTAAATAAAAATTGGGCACAATTGGATGTTTAGCTAAAAGGTCTGTTTGAATAGTTAGTTGAAAATAACTATACACCAGAGATTACTCATTTTTCACCTCAGAGATAGCAAAAATGACATGCTATGCAGAGAAAATTGAACACTAAACTATCTATAGATTTCTATAAGCAAGATCTTATTTTTAAGCACTTATGTTGATTTCTGGTGAAATAGATTAACTGGAAGAAAGTGATCTATTCATAAAATCTGAAGTTGTCTTCCTTTGACTTTCAGAGGGCATCCTAAGTGTAACAAACTGAAATGTATTTCTTCTCACTCTTATGAAAATTGACAGTATGTAATTACCGACATAAAAGAGAGCAAGAGAGTGTAATTGAAAGAGGAATTCATACATATGTTAAACGTGGCTGAAACCACTGAGTTTGCAAAATAAAATTAAACTTTATAAAAGATACTTTACATATTTTACAGAGAGATTAATTTTTTTTTACCTTTACAAAACACATCTATCTATTTATCCCACAGCCTTTTTTTTTTTTTTTTGATAGAACAAGAGAACAGCATCAGAAAATCTTTATAATTCAGGTTTTAAAAAGACTTCCAAGTATTAACAGGTCATCTATATTTTTAGTACAAATAATTTTCATCTAACACTCAAAAGCACTGTACATTGTAGAAGCACACAGGTTACCAGAAGAAGTAAGCAGAGGGATTCTATATTTTCCAGCAAGAGAATATCACTACAAATAAAAAGTACAAACATCTTCTGATTGAGTCCCAGTTGAAGTGAATCTTCAGTGCATGAGAAAATGTCAAGGTGAATGGATTTCCCTTTTACATTGAAACAAACCTTGATCAAATCAGGTCTTTTTTGCATATGAGTAAATTATAGGTATGGAGATGAGGTTCTGACAAGAGAATACCAAAGCGGGGTTCTCCTGATTATGCCTTAATAGAAGAATCAAAAACTGTGTTTTATTCAGTAAAAATAGTTCTGTAAAGCAATGTCAAAGTTGTAACTGGAATCTGAAAATTTTTATTCAACTTAAAGCACTAGGCACTTCATTATAGGTTTGATTTTTTAAGCCTTTTATTTTTTTCTTTTTAATTTGTCTAAACAAGTAAATTGTAAGTGTGAATACAGAAGAAATGCCACCACCATAAAAACAAACAAACAAAAAAACCCATAGAAAAACCCCACAAAAAAACAAACAAAAATGAAACCAACCAACCAAAGAACGCACACACACACACACACACACACACACACACACACACACACACACACACACACAAAACCAAACCAAACCAAACTACTAGATTTAGGAATTAAAAAATGCTTTGGTATTGTCTCTTTAATTTTTTTCTAATGATTTTTTCAGATTTTAAAAGTTTTGAAATATTTTCAGTTTTAGCAGATCTCAGTTCTTTTGAAAATTTATTATTTAATAGAAAAGTTAGTTCTCTTCTCCCCATTGTAGGGTTTACCTCTTTCAAAGGCTCTGAGCTCAGGCCAAATAAGAAATGCTACCAGTCCTAGCTTATTTAATCTTACAATTAATTAAATGTTGTGGATATATACTCTAACATGAGCAAAACTATAGAAAAAGACAAAACAAAGTTTGCTATGTCACAACTAGCCAAGGCAATTGGTTACTTTATCAGCAAGGCACAAATAATTTGTTGAATGTGATATGTATGTGATATTTCCAAGCAGGAAAACAAAATGAAAATGTATATAACTAAACCTGAAAGAACACCCACCAACATGAAATTATTATTTTTAGTATTTGATCATATTCTAGAAATTCTCAGTAATGACACAGCAGTCCCTAACCTGGTTGGCTCTGAATCATAATTCTTAAGCATCTGCAGTTCAAACACTTAAATATTTTAAAAATGTATGTGTACATGTATAAAAAGTGCACACAAATACATAAGCATTTGTGTTGTCAGTTCAGCAAGATGAAGAACTTATATCTTCCATAAAACTACTTATATCTAATTTCAAAATTATAATTTTGAAAACAGTCAATGACTCCTGATGGGTTGTTATGTTCTTACAATCCATGAAGTCTCATTATGATGAATGGTCCAGAAAAGTTTCCCTCCTAACTCCTTTGCCAGGCAAAAAAAAATGTTATTCAGTGATTTGTAGCAGAGAAGAGAATCACTCTATTCTATGGCAAACGAGAATTAAGTAGTTGCTTCTGCTGAAAATCTACACTCCTTCAGAATAGTGATCAATTTCAGCCAGAATGATATAGTGAAGACAGAATAACTAATTTCCAAAAGTTTCCATTGCTTAGAAGATTCCATGGGTTACAAAAACTGTTTGTGGAATCAAAGAGAAGAAACTACATGGGGCACAGGTGACCATGGTGATAGATTCGGAAATTAGCTTTTATGTTGAATACCTTGTACCTCAGAGGAAAAAAAAAAATCACAGATTTGTAAAATCAAGACATTTTCAAGTTTTCAGGTGCTTTCAGAGCTCAGTTCTAATATTCTTAGCAGTCTAATTTTTTTCTGTGTCATCTGAAGCCAAGTCTTGCAGTTGGAGATGTAAAATCCTGAAATGTAAATAAATATAGTGCACTGACATAATGAAAAAAAATTTTTTTTTTTACCTTTAACATTGCATGTTCTGTAATGCTGCCTCTTGCATAAATGGAATTCAAAAGGAAGAATAAATGCATCAGTCAGCTATTGTGCATTTCTATTTATTGCCTTTAAAAGTCTGATTGAACCTCACTTTGCACTGGGCTCATTTTCTCTACATTTTCATTCTAGAACTTTGTAAATAAACAAGGTTATCACAGAAATATATTAGTCCTTAGCCCCCAATATCAATTTTCATAACATCATGTTAACAAAATAATTTATCATATGTTTTTATATAATCCACTAGTCCAGGACATTGCACAGGAGACTACAAACCAGCTGGAAAGGATGTTCCCATGATGTATTTTTACAACTAGACATGACCCACTAGGCAAATTTGTGACTAAGTTAATATTTCTCTGAATACTTTGATGACATCATAATGAAAGTACAACAGGTAGATACCAAACCCTCTTTTTTTTTTTTTTTTTCCATTCTGACTTTCTTCCAAATAAGTATTATTGGAATCTCAAAATGCAGTCTTCATAATTGTACAGAGTACATGCTGTAAGGTTTTACGTTCACTCCAAGTGGATGATTTTGATCTATACTTATGACATTATTAGATCCTGGGAAGATAAATCAATTTACAATGGGCAAAACTGCGAAGTTCAAGTTTTTAATCACTAGAGATACACAAGGATTGGCTGTTAGCAATCAATTGAAGAGTAAATATTTAATTTCTGAGGTTTGTTTCCTCAACATACCACAGATTAAGTCTGTTGTTTCCCAAAGTTATCTGAAAGGCACATTTGCCTTTAGCTGTCTTATTATGAATATGAAACACTGTAGCTTGCTGGCAGGTCACAATTTTTCAAGATCAGCAATGAACTGTATGTATGCATGTATTTCTTTTAATCACCTATTTCTTTTAATGTTCTTGATCACAGTGATTCTGTGATGGGAAGAAATAATTTCAGCATTTTTCAGGAACATCACACAGCTCTTTTAGTAAGACACTGTTATGTGCACCTGTATTTTACTTTAGACAACTTCAAAACAGTTATTTAAAGAATGTAAATTATCTCTTTTTTTATTTAACAATGGTCCTTTCTTTTCTATTTTTTTTCTTGCCTTTCACTGAAGAACTAAAACTAACATAAGGTTCACTTATTAAGTGGGACATATTGCAAGATAATAGTATATATGTAAATTTCTGAAATATATGAACCTAAAAATTCATCTTATAATAATGTGATATATATTATCCTTTATATCTTTGCAGCCTTCTTTATATTCAAAGAAGAAAGACAAGAACAACAAAGTCTATTTCAAGTTATAGCAAAATCACTAATTGCAAAAGATTTAGTTGGCTCAGTTTATGTTGCAAAAATTACCTGCTTTGGAGGAGTTTTTTAGGTCAAGAAGATTTAAAGGGGATATAAGAGTTTGTAGTGATATAATAGGGTAAGTTGTGTTGAAGATCCAATATCTGGTTTTGAATTTTCACACATATATCAGTAGGACAGTGAATGAGACACAGAATCCAAATTAATCTGAGTTTAGACAAAGTTACCTAATTTCCTCCTAAGTAGATCCATATGACAATATTTGAAAACATTCTCATACAAAATAAAATTGATCTTTTTGTTACTAAATAATTTGTCAGCAGAGATCTTGACTTGTATATAGAAGGGCAACTGTGATATGTATACAAAATCTATATAATGTATCCTAAATGAGTCATAAAGTGCACAGAGATTTTTTCCTACCTTTTTTTTTATTGTCAGAGAAATGCAAAAAGATTGGAATGTAGAGGAAATTCTGCCTTATAAAGGTATCTTGCAAGTTAACATAGTACAGAATTCTCAGTATGTTGTTCAGATCCCTNCCTTCCCTTCCCTTCCCTTCCCTTCCCTTCCCTGACAAAAAGGGATGAGCTAAAGGAGTTCTAATTCCAGAAATCAGGATAAAATTAATAAATTATTCAGAAATTTTGTTCAATTTTACTACCAAAATGTTGGCTTTTTAGAAAATTGTGTAGTGGGAAGTTACAACTGAAAATGTCTTACAAGTTTGTTTTGGTCAACGTATTCCAAAGGAGTGATATACATCACACAGTGCACTTAGATCTCAGCAGTACCTTTAATTTTCATTATCGGTCATGCTTATCCTACTTTTTTTTTTTTTTTTCCTTTCTACTACTTTGATTACAAAATTTTCCTATAAAAATGCTTAAAAAAAAAAACATGAAAAAAACCGCAAAACACAAGCCATTTGTCCTTTACTACTATTTCTCTGGCCATTCTTTATCCCTCATTTTAGCTATTCTCCTTAACATTAAAACTGCTGGCTCCAGATACATATACACATATGCAGTAAAATACATAATTACTTTTCTTTAACTTTCAGCATGAATAAAATAATACAACAAATATTAATTTCTTATTTCAAAAAGATTTTTTTCTCCTACAAAATGTTAATTCCCCCTATTGAGAAGGAAAGAATGCATGTATATTTGGTGAATTTTGATTCTTAGCTTTCAGGTACGATGGACTACACACCTGAGAAATATTCCCTAAATGTAACATTGAAGACTAAAATTAATTAACTCCACATGTCTCTGGACAGTTGATGCCAATTACAGAAGATGGCAAAGTTTCCCTACTTGAATTTTTAATTGAAAAATATGAAACAATTTGGAGAGGATGAGCTCTCTAGGAAGAGAAAGTCAGATTCTGTGCAACTAACTTCTGTAGGAAATGCAGGCCGTTTAAAAACATGACACTTTTGAATTTTTTCAAAGGTATATCTTTGTCCTGTTTTTCATAAACAATAAGACACATGTGATATGTATGTTGTAAACAAAGAGGAAGATGCCACATGACTGTAACACAAGTATACAGTTTTCTCCCAATGAGAATATAAGAGAGAAATGACACATAGCATATACACAATTCAGCTGCAGTATTTATAACTTCCTTTTTCCGCTACAACCGGCATAGGAATTAGCATACCTTCAAACCAGTATAAGTTTGGGGAGTCATTAAACCCACCAGGGTCACTGTCTTCATCAGTGTAACAGCTCATAAAATTGCTGGATATTCCCATCTTGTGTCGCAAACAGACCACACTATTAATTAAAGGTTGTATTCCCAAAGGAACTGAGGAAATTCACAGGATCCTAAACATAATGTAATTACACTGTTGATCCAGAAGGGATTTCAGGATAGTGGATAATATGGCTTCCTTTCCAGTGTGGAAACAGGAAATAGAATCTTGAAATTTCATATGACATAATTTATCTAACATCATTGGTCAGCAATAACAAAAGATGGATAAAGAATTGGTAATTCAATGATCAGTTTCCTAAGATGAAAAAAATGCATAATTTCTTACACAAGTAAGCTCATCCTAAAATACCAATGGCTACAAAAGCCATGACCTGGAAAATACAGATTAATAATCATGTTCCCTGACAGTCAAACAGACATGAATTGTTGTTTAGAACGAAGTCCATCTGAACCATTCTCAGACTGCTTCTGAGGGATTTTCCATTCTGCAGAAAAGGCCCTCAGCATCTTGGTAGGCGACAAGGTGACTGTGAGCCAGCAGTGTGCCGTTCTGGCAAAGGCAACCATCAGTACTTTGGGCTGTATTGGATGAGTGTTGCTAGAAGTCTGAGGGAAATTATCTTTTCTATTGAAGTNTTTTTTTTTTTTTCCATTCTGACTTTCTTCCAAATAAGTATTATTGGAATCTCAAAATGCAGTCTTCATAATTGTACAGAGTACATGCTGTAAGGTTTTACGTTCACTCCAAGTGGATGATTTTGATCTATACTTATGACATTATTAGATCCTGGGAAGATAAATCAATTTACAATGGGCAAAACTGCGAAGTTCAAGTTTTTAATCACTAGAGATACACAAGGATTGGCTGTTAGCAATCAATTGAAGAGTAAATATTTAATTTCTGAGGTTTGTTTCCTCAACATACCACAGATTAAGTCTGTTGTTTCCCAAAGTTATCTGAAAGGCACATTTGCCTTTAGCTGTCTTATTATGAATATGAAACACTGTAGCTTGCTGGCAGGTCACAATTTTTCAAGATCAGCAATGAACTGTATGTATGCATGTATTTCTTTTAATCACCTATTTCTTTTAATGTTCTTGATCACAGTGATTCTGTGATGGGAAGAAATAATTTCAGCATTTTTCAGGAACATCACACAGCTCTTTTAGTAAGACACTGTTATGTGCACCTGTATTTTACTTTAGACAACTTCAAAACAGTTATTTAAAGAATGTAAATTATCTCTTTTTTTATTTAACAATGGTCCTTTCTTTTCTATTTTTTTTCTTGCCTTTCACTGAAGAACTAAAACTAACATAAGGTTCACTTATTAAGTGGGACATATTGCAAGATAATAGTATATATGTAAATTTCTGAAATATATGAACCTAAAAATTCATCTTATAATAATGTGATATATATTATCCTTTATATCTTTGCAGCCTTCTTTATATTCAAAGAAGAAAGACAAGAACAACAAAGTCTATTTCAAGTTATAGCAAAATCACTAATTGCAAAAGATTTAGTTGGCTCAGTTTATGTTGCAAAAATTACCTGCTTTGGAGGAGTTTTTTAGGTCAAGAAGATTTAAAGGGGATATAAGAGTTTGTAGTGATATAATAGGGTAAGTTGTGTTGAAGATCCAATATCTGGTTTTGAATTTTCACACATATATCAGTAGGACAGTGAATGAGACACAGAATCCAAATTAATCTGAGTTTAGACAAAGTTACCTAATTTCCTCCTAAGTAGATCCATATGACAATATTTGAAAACATTCTCATACAAAATAAAATTGATCTTTTTGTTACTAAATAATTTGTCAGCAGAGATCTTGACTTGTATATAGAAGGGCAACTGTGATATGTATACAAAATCTATATAATGTATCCTAAATGAGTCATAAAGTGCACAGAGATTTTTTCCTACCTTTTTTTTTATTGTCAGAGAAATGCAAAAAGATTGGAATGTAGAGGAAATTCTGCCTTATAAAGGTATCTTGCAAGTTAACATAGTACAGAATTCTCAGTATGTTGTTCAGATCCCTGAACTGGAATTACATGGCCTGCTTTGAGTAGTTAATGAGTCTAGTGCTACCAGAGTTCACAGCCTTGTAGAGTATTCAGTAGAAATGTATCCAATTCTTTCTAATTTTTTTTCCTGCTCTTACTTTTCCCCTGTGACTCACTGTTTAAAGGAAGTTGTTGTCACACAACCAATATTTCTCTCACTGATCTTCACTAGTGAAGCAGTGTGTCAGCTCTGCTGTAGCTTCCTAGTTCTGTTTACTTCTCAGACACATTTTTAAAGTATTTTCTGGTTAGCTTACTTTTAAAAGTAGTAATGGTTTATGATTTACTCCCTTCCCTTCCCTTCCCTTCCCTT
>WBMV01001666.1:0-55600 GCA_013396655.1 Campylorhamphus procurvoides | reverse complement strand
ATATTAATTTCTTATTTCAAAAAGATTTTTTTCTCCTACAAAATGTTAATTCCCCCTATTGAGAAGGAAAGAATGCATGTATATTTGGTGAATTTTGATTCTTAGCTTTCAGGTACGATGGACTACACACCTGAGAAATATTCCCTAAATGTAACATTGAAGACTAAAATTAATTAACTCCACATGTCTCTGGACAGTTGATGCCAATTACAGAAGATGGCAAAGTTTCCCTACTTGAATTTTTAATTGAAAAATATGAAACAATTTGGAGAGGATGAGCTCTCTAGGAAGAGAAAGTCAGATTCTGTGCAACTAACTTCTGTAGGAAATGCAGGCCGTTTAAAAACATGACACTTTTGAATTTTTTCAAAGGTATATCTTTGTCCTGTTTTTCATAAACAATAAGACACATGTGATATGTATGTTGTAAACAAAGAGGAAGATGCCACATGACTGTAACACAAGTATACAGTTTTCTCCCAATGAGAATATAAGAGAGAAATGACACATAGCATATACACAATTCAGCTGCAGTATTTATAACTTCCTTTTTCCGCTACAACCGGCATAGGAATTAGCATACCTTCAAACCAGTATAAGTTTGGGGAGTCATTAAACCCACCAGGGTCACTGTCTTCATCAGTGTAACAGCTCATAAAATTGCTGGATATTCCCATCTTGTGTCGCAAACAGACCACACTATTAATTAAAGGTTGTATTCCCAAAGGAACTGAGGAAATTCACAGGATCCTAAACATAATGTAATTACACTGTTGATCCAGAAGGGATTTCAGGATAGTGGATAATATGGCTTCCTTTCCAGTGTGGAAACAGGAAATAGAATCTTGAAATTTCATATGACATAATTTATCTAACATCATTGGTCAGCAATAACAAAAGATGGATAAAGAATTGGTAATTCAATGATCAGTTTCCTAAGATGAAAAAAATGCATAATTTCTTACACAAGTAAGCTCATCCTAAAATACCAATGGCTACAAAAGCCATGACCTGGAAAATACAGATTAATAATCATGTTCCCTGACAGTCAAACAGACATGAATTGTTGTTTAGAACGAAGTCCATCTGAACCATTCTCAGACTGCTTCTGAGGGATTTTCCATTCTGCAGAAAAGGCCCTCAGCATCTTGGTAGGCGACAAGGTGACTGTGAGCCAGCAGTGTGCCGTTCTGGCAAAGGCAACCATCAGTACTTTGGGCTGTATTGGATGAGTGTTGCTAGAAGTCTGAGGGAAATTATCTTTTCTATTGAAGTAAGTCCAGCAAAGGACCACAAAGATGACTGAGTGCTTGAAGTATTTGCCATATGAAGTGAAGCTAAGGGAGTGAGGACTCTCTATCCAGGAGAATAGAAGAGTAAGGGGAAAAATCAATTTCCATAAATACCTGACTGGAGGGAATAAACAGAGCCAGATTCCTCTGTGTAATGCCCAGTGGCAGGACAAAAATTATGCCTGTATATAGGATACAAATACCTACCGTCACAAAGCAGAATCACTTTATTGGTCCTGAATATATTTTGCCAACATGTTTGAAAAGTTGAAGCTCCTCTCTGTCAGGTAACAATCAAGTAACAAAAATTCATAATAAAAAATTGTTTTGGAAGGTGTACCTTTCCGAAGTTTTACTGTAAACTTGTCAAGCAATCTGGTCTCATTTTTCCCTTCACTCAATACCCAGGCTCATTACAGACAGCAAGCTAAATACACTACGTTTTGTGCACCAAGGCATCAAGTTCTGCCCACTAGCCACAGGATACCACAGCTGATAGTGTTTTGATATGCTTTTCTGAGTAGCTATTGTTGTAACTGTTTGATGTCTAAGTAACAGGTCAGAAGACCTGTCTGTAAAGTACAAACACTCCATTTGACTAGAGAATGTCTTTTATTCATTCTAAGGTCAATGCTGAGCAGTGGCTTTAGGATGAAAATGTTAGGAGAAATGGCACAGTAAAACACATTTAACTGACAGCTTCTAAAGGGGGAGGAAGAGTTGTAATTAGAATTAAATGTAGACCTTGCATTAGAACATTATCATCTAATTTCCTTTAAGGAAATTTCTGTTGAAATAAAAAGCTACTATTAAAATTACTTTATGCACATGATGTTATGCTTAACTGTATTTAATTTTCTTTCACTCTTCTGACCTGTGCTAAGAGAAATTGAAGACATATTTTAGCTCTCTTAGAGTGTTTGAGTCGTCACCTTTGAACCTCTCCTTCCTCTGTCACAACCTCCAAGAGTCATTTTATACAAAATTTCTGATAGGAAAACTTCTAAGTACAATTTGAGGACAATCCCTCTTCAAAACACAGCTGAGAAAGTACAGAGTCCTTACAGTCCTCCAGTTCAGAGAACAGCTTAGAAAAGCTAATATGAATGAACCTTCTCACAAACAAACCATTGGTTAAACAAACCATTGCAGGTCTGCCATCCATCCAGCATGGCAGCTGTACTTAGTTAACAGGAGTAGTAAAGGACTTAGCACTGTGTATACAAATTTTCAGTTCTTGTGAAAAACCCAAATTGAAGGGTAATTTTTCCCTTCAGTTCTTGAAACCATTAAGACATCCAGTGAAATACACATGAAATAAATCCATAGCCAATTGAAATCAATCATAATATAGAGATAATATGTGAAAATGGCCTTAAGAGTAAATAAAGGATGTATTACTTGAAAAATAACAGTTAAATTGTTAAAACAAGCATCAAAATACAATTAAATCATTTGTTAATTAACATGTAGATGTTTTAGTGCATATATGCTGTGCAAACACACACCTGCATCAAATGAGATCTACAGCCATGCCCATTATTATTGCCCAATTTAAAGGGAAAAAAACCCCCAAAACAGTCACATGTATTTAAAGTCTTTGGACTGAAATGGCTTCATAAATGTAAAACATGATTGCCTACAGGTATAACTACCTTGCTGAAAATCAAAAATCAATTTTTGGTGTTAATGCAACTGACTAGAAATTAATTATTTACAATAACCAATTAAAGACAACTTCTTTTAAGTAGGAACTAAAAAAGACTGCAAATTTTCCAAACTAAGGTATCAGTATGATATTGCGGTTTTTGTTGAACAGGTAGTCTTGCTGAGGAGGGAATGAGCTGTATTCTCAGAGAAGTGGTAGGCACATTGTATTTCTCTACATCATGATATATTTCGTGGTAATTTCCTAAAATTTTCCCATAAATTTGGTTATTCATTTAAAATTGATTTCTTTAAATGCAAATGTTGTGGAAATACACTAATTTTATATCATTCAAAAGAGTTTGCTCCATTCTCAAAAGAACTTTCCAGTTATCAAAATTCCATGTACCAAATATTCTCATGTTTTCTGATGTTCATAAAAGAAAAAAAAAGTAATGGAAACAGTTTCTGTTTGTCCTTGTTCTTTATTTTATTAAAAAAAAATCTTAAGATCAAAATATATACCATCTTTGCTTTGAGTTGTTCTTTCCCAACATTATATTTCTAGTTTGCTACTGAAGTTCTATACAAAGCAACTCCACCTTTATTTTTACACTTTCTTATGCAGGTGGACGATAGAGTACTCAAGTTCCACTTTTCAATATCTCCTCTGATTTTCTTTCCCCTTTATATAATGCCTAGCAAATGCTCCTTCCCAGGTGAGAAACCTTAATATTAGTGCCTGACCATAAGATTTCACTGAACTAGGTAATATGAATTATTATAGAAGTAATAATTCCCAAGATTGAGGTGTCTATCTATGTCAATATACCATTCCAGTTTACTAGTGATTTGGGTGGGTTAATAAGTGATGTGGGCAGCCAAGAAGTGGCCTTATTAAAAGGGGGAAATTACTCAGCAAAATAAAATGTCTGCAGAAAAATTCTTGCAGGGAAAATCTCTGCCAGTCTGGGAATCATTATCCTGAGACTGGATTGAGAAAGCTATGATGTCATAAAACTAATGTGGCAAAGATCAACACAACTTCCCTCTTCTAATAGAGTAGGTGAAAAATGGATGAGAAGTATTTTGGGTTCATCTTTATCTATTGATGCCTCCCTACAGTTTTTTTGGTGTTTTTTTCAAAGAACAAATGCTGTTACTACTGACTTGATTCTACTACAGAATAAAAATATTGTTTTCTAACACTTTTTTGTAGCATGAATTTAACTACAAATTTTCAGGCTTTTAATGTTTCTTCAACAAGATATGTTTCCTAGTGAATCCAGGTCATTGCTCTTTAGTCTCAGTTTTACTTATTTTTTTTTTGGTTTTACCTTTGAAAATCACACATATGTGCTTTAAGTGTGTCTGGGTTCCTTTGTATGTGTAAGTTGTTTCCAACATGCTCATCTGAAGAAAATTTTATAGTAGAGTTCCAAACCCTTTAATATAGAGGTTTATAGTGGAAAAACTGGTAGGCCTTTAGCCAGATACACATTACCAGTCACTGGCGCGGTCCGTCGAGGGTTAAAGGAAACGGTCCACACCAGTGTGGGATAGGAACGTTTATTCAGGGGTGCATGAGACTTTTATGGGGTTCGGTCAGAGGGTTCTAGAACTCAGGAGGAGTTAGGGATGGAGTGCGACAAGAAAGGGAAAGTTAGGGACGGGGCATGACAAGAAAGGGAAAGGGAAGGAGGGATTTCAATGAATAAGGGAGAAGTGGGAGTGGTCAGCCTTATATAGTGGTGCTGCATTGCACCACCAGCTGACCAATGGGTGAAGATACAGAAAACTTTTACAAAAAAACGGGAACCTAGTGGCATGGGGTGATCAGCAGTTCATCGGCTTGCATTCAGGTCCAGGACAGTTCCACCCACACGTTAAATGTATCTTTTTTCGAGTTCGGGTTCGATGTCCTGTATCTGCAGTCTCCCGCAGGTGCTTTCCCCACAAGTCACCACTTTTTAAAGTAGAAATAATAACAATGTACAGACTGTGTCTCAAACCATACCATAAAAATTGAAATACCATACAATGAATTTTTGTTTATTTACTTTATATGTTACAGCAATGATTTGTGAGTTGAATCTGTTTTCCAGAATTTTAGCAACTCAAAGATTAAGTCTGTAGTATCGCTTCATCTCTTTATGCACATCAGGACATGTGAATTGGCTGTATCAATATATTCATATGTTATGGACCTACATGTTAAGTCTACTTTTCAGATTTAACTCCTAAAATAAAAGACACTTTACTGAAAACAATTAAAGCACTCAGATGTTTTCTTTAAAGAATCCCATAGGTTTAAATAAAGTGAGAGTAAAACTATGTCTCTTAGGTGTTTGTTGTATCAAAAAAAAAAAATTGTGGTTAAATTTAAGGCTAGAGGTAAAAATAAAGCACAGTGACAATTTCTATTAGCTAAATTTCTCACTGCCCAGCTACTACCGGGTGAAGATATGTTAGGTCCAACAATACAGGTGTAACTGGATTGGAAAGACTCCAGTAGCACAGGACTCCTTTCCCTGCATTCAGTCACAGTTCCCATCTGATTTGGAGATGGCTTTGAAGAGGAAGTTCTGAGGACTCTCACAAGTTACCAGTTCCCCTATCTATTTATATGGGCCTACGGATATTGTCATCAAAACCGTGGCATAATGCATACTGAGACTATTCCACAGTAGGAATTTATTGATATGATTTACTGACATATAAACTCCTGGAGAAAAGAATGTATTTTGAAGTAGAACTCATTCATCAATATTTAACCATCTAAATAGTCTGCTGTAGTCATCTGGGCTTCTGGTCTACTTACTAGAGGAAGAAGATAGTCTGTTCTAACAAACTAAATATATCTGATATGATGACAAAGGAAAGGGGCAACTGCTTTTAGAGTTGCTATTAGCATACTTAACTCTTAAATGTCTAAGAACAGGGGAGAGGAACCTGATTTAGCTTTATAGATCCTTCAGTAGTGATGGTTATAGTTAAAGTATTTCTTAAATATGAGTCTTTACTGAATGATGAGACTAAATGTAGAGTTTGCTGATGTAATTGTATCTAATACTTAAGAATTTGTGGTTTGAGTCACTCAATATGCATGTGTGCAAGAAAAGATTTTTTTGGATAGTTGCTAAGTGATAAAAAGTATAATTTCTTTGGGCTTTTATTTTTGACTTAAGTTCAATGCAGCAGTTTTTCCTACCATGTATATATAAGTCAATCTTGTTAATAAAGCCCATATCAAATCATACAAAGTGAATCTGTATAGTAACCACCAGAAGTTTTATAAACAATTGTTAATATATGCACAAAAGCCTCATCTCACTGAAGTCACTGGGAATTTTGCAGCAGATAAAATAATGTATCTAACAATTAGTAATGGGTTGTGTTTCTAAAAAAGAAAGAAGTTTTCATTCTGTTTCTCTAGGCTGACTACCATCTAAATCTGAAAAGTGATTTAATCTATTCTCATAAATACTACTGGTTGTGCTCTGTGTCTCAAATGAAAACTGTTTTATTAAATTAAGTATGAATTATTTTTCTTTTTGAATTCTATTGTTCCTTGAAAGAAAAATGGCAACACTTTTCTCTGTTCTTCTTCTCTTTTTAATATATGAGTGAAATCTCAGAAATACCTTTTTCTGGGTATTTTTCGCAAAGGAAACAGTAGAGCCTTGACATTTGATTACTGGTTGGTGTGTTAGAAGGTTACTTTTGTACCATAAAATTAATATATATCTAAGTGAATGCAGGCTCTGCTACATTGAAAATACGCTACATTATGTATACAGGAAGTGTGCATACGCGCACACACATGTATGTATGTGTATATTTATGAGTTGTCTCTGCATTATGCCACTGCCAAAAAAAAAGTAGTAACTGTAGAATTTTAATTCAAGGTATGTACTGAAGCACCTTCATTCTGCTTTAGCCACGCTGTCTTTTTCTTACTTCAATGAACTTTTAGAGCTTTATGATGGACAGAGCAATGTCCATTACATCTTCATGCCTAAAATTCTTCTACTCTATCCTCAGTGAAATTATAAAAAGCTCAATCGTCAACACTTAAGTTTTTATTAATATTTCTGGACAGGCTACTTCTTTGACATTCATCTCAGAAATAAAACAAGAGAGTAGAAAAGAAAGAGAACTGTTTGTTTCATTAGCAGAATTGCATTTTTTCTCTGAAATGAGAAATGTTTTAAAATAATCACTATTTTCCAGTCAAAGGAAACCTGTTGCATAGGCTCTGGTTTACTGATGGTCTAAGACAATTATAAATTTAAAGAGTTATAAATGGCATGTCACAGGATTTTCAGACATAAAGTTAAAGCTGCTGCATTTTTTGAATGGTAAGCACACAATTATTTTCATAAAGTACTGCAGAAATTAATTTTTAAAAGAAAATGGTTTTGTACAAAAATTGAAATACTTTATTTTGATTGCATGATTCTAGAAGACTAAGAAGAAAAAAAAAATTCAAACTGCAGTATGATTTCTGTGATTGCATATAGGTAGTTAAATTCATTTACTGTAAGAAGATATACTGTTTAAACTATTTTTAAACAGGAAATATTTGATAGAGTTTATTCAAATTTCCTTAGTATGATTAATTTATTAATGGTATTTTCCTATGAACCAATAAGAATTCATTCTGCTTTGAAGTACAATAACAACACATGATAAGGAAAACAGCAACATTCATTAAAAATGTTTTATGGATTTCTCCTTTTTTTATTTTATTTTAATTCACTTTTATAGTCTCATCTTTCTGGCAACTTTTTAGTATTATTATTATTATTTTTTTAAGGTCTAATGATATTCCTCACTCTTTTGTCCAAATTATGTGATACCCGGTGTACTTTTTTAGTCATTCTGAAGTCGAAATGCACAAAGCAATTTTAGGTCTTGCCTTTTTGTTCCAAAAGAGCTATGTAACCATAAAGACTTGACAATATGAATAACCTTGAATTTTATGAATTTACCTTTTCTTAAAGAATTGAGTTCTTTAAAACTACTGAACTAAACAATGCATAGTTTCTCCCTCACAGTTTCTCCATCACTCATAGTTTCTCCATCACTCACAGATTTGCTGTTTCCTGTTTTCCTATCAAGCTCTAAATTTCATGGTTTGTTCATGAACTTTCTATAGAGATGAAATAATTTAATACTTTTAAAACAACTGACAAATTTTAGAAATCTGTGCAAACCCCAACTATACATATATATTTATATATATATACATGATTAAATGTTCATATTTTATTTTATGCAGGCCATGAATATTTGTTGTTTTGGGTGACTTATTTTTTTTTAATAGTGAGTAGTAGAGGGAAAAGTATCTTTTTTTTTTACAATTGTTTGTCTAAAACTTTTGACATGAAATATATACATATATATAAATGCATGTATGTGTATGTATATATACACATTTTTTGTTAAGTACTTCAGAAATAGAAGTCAAAGTCGAAATGCAACTAACCTAAGAACAGCACAGCATGAAATAGAGATGCATATACATATTCATTTCAATTTTTGAAAGACAGACAATCAAAAATATCCAAAATTTGTATTATGAATCATTCATTGCCATCATCAGCAAAAATAACTTCTAAGGTTTTGCATGGGTTCTCTGAGAGTTTTGCTTGACTTCACTATTGATATTAGGCTAGAAATATGTTTTATGTAAATACATCATTAGAGAGAACTCTCTGATTATACAGAACAGATGAAAGCTTACACTGCACTGTACAATATCAAAGTAATGTCTCTCCGACCACAGAATATATAGGGTAACAGAGTAAATAAATATGGACTTTGGCTTGAGTGGCAGGAGAGGTCAAGGATTAGGTATGCAGGCCATTAGTGTTTAATTTCCAGTTTCGAGCATCATTATCCTGCTGTGAATGCTGTTATTGCCTTTTGATGAAAGAATTTCTGTATTGTAATTCCATCACTGATTCAGTCTATTTGCAGTATGTCTTCCTAGTGACTGGTTTCTACTGTTTAGCATCATTTGTTTAATATTTAATATTCTTTCCCACCTAATTTCGCATTATTTTAAGCTCTGTGTTATTCTGAATTCCTAATTTTTAGAGTATATTCTTTGAACTCATTTTTATAGGCTGCATCCTAACTAACTTAAGCATCTAAAACTTAGATAAACAGCTAAGGGTAAGACATTTAAGGCTGATTCTATATATGCTTGTGTTCCTTTTTTCTTACTGTGAAGGTATTCCAGGATAACTACCTTAGATATTTATTGCCTGCCCATAAAAACATAGATGATATGTAATCACAGATTTAGATTCTATTCTAGACACCTTAGTTTTGCCCATTTTCTTTAACAATCTATATAATTATAATAATTAAAAATTATAAATTGTTTCACCAAGCAACTGATCTCTAAAGCAACTCTGTGCTTTGTACAGTTCAGTGCTTTTATTACAGTTTTGTGAAAGTTCTACAGTACAATTGACTCCAATATCACAGAAAATATTTATCTTAAATTGAAGACATAATAACCTCACTTAACTGAAAGACCAAAAAATTGTAGAAAATGTTCTGATATCACCATTTTTAGAAAGTGAATTGATGAAAATTAGTTATGATGATATAGGCAGAGAAAAGAAAAACGTTGGTACATATTTATCTGCAGTATCATCGAAGGATGCTGTAGATTCAAAGATTCTAACTGTATCTTTTAATCCATAGTTACTTTGTCTCAGAGGTTTTTTTTTTTGGCTTTTTTTTTCCCAGTTTCCATATTCATGTCTATCTGGATATGATTTGCTCAGCTTTCATTTCAGATTTTGTGATCCAACATGCAGCTGCTCTAACAAACTCTATTGAAAAAACTACATAAGATCTTCACTTATCACTGAAAATTTTCTTTTCATTATCCTTTTTTCCTATATTTATTTTATGTTTCTAAATGGAAGTTAATGCCTGTTGAGCAGCATCAGCTTAGATTTTATAATCAATACACAATGAGGAAAATCCATGAATACATTTCACTATTGTTTTTAGTTTATCATCTACATTTCAAATGAATCCTTCCCTTTGTTCATCTTCAGTTAATACCCATTTCTTTTAACAGAAGTACAACTTCTGCCTCAGTGCCTTGGAAGCTGATTCACAATGTTTTGCAACATTAGCTTGAAATCATTATCTTATTCATCACATACATTGTCCAGAATATCATACTAAATATTTGAATAAATGAAATCATACAGGCATTTGCTTCATGTTTTCTGTTGAGGTACAAAGTTTTTGTTGTTCTGAGATATCTAGAGTGCAGTAGAAAAGCTTTCAGCTCTTTTTGAGTTTCTGAATTTGTTTGTTCTTGGAGGCACTGTCACAGTGCTTTTTTCCATCTTTTAAAGTAGATCCATGCCCACTCCTCAATCTTCTTATGTTGTTGTTTTCTTTCTTCTGGCTTGTAAAGTTCACATGTGACATATGCTCTGTATCCCATTGAATATGATCTATCCACATAAGACAAAATATATACAGTTTTAATAGATTAGCTAATGGAAATAAAATACAATGTTTATCAATTAAAACATTTTGACACTGAAGAGTCTCTTTGATTTTTGATTTTTTAATTTTATAGATGTTAGAAATTATTGTAGATCTAATGTACTAGTAATATAACTTTAGTAGCTGAATGTTTACACATACTGACCCCATCCTATATCAACCCCTTAGAATTCCTTTGGCTGTTTAGTCTTTATTTCAAGGTAGAATTGCAGAAAAGCACCATGAAGCCTGTACCACAATATAAAGACAGGGACAGAAGGACCTCCAAATCTGAAGCTTTGGAAGGCCTCCAAGGACCTGACGTGCTGTGAAGAAGACGACGAAGATGAAGAGAGGGTCCTGAGACCCCAGACCTAGTTCCTGATGGGGCGTGTAGAGGGTGATACAGGGGCAGGACTGGGGGAAATAACAGAATGGGATTGGATGGACACTATTATAAAATCTTGTAACTTAGTTGTAAGAGGGGGAATTCTCTTGTGAATGCATTCCTGGAGCCAGTGTGGGCTCATTAAAGCTCCTGCTCACTTATCTTATCTCCTACTGAATGGCTGAGTTTTTTTTTCTTCGCTCCTTTAAGGCAACAATTTCGATCACAAAATATACCCACTGTTTTTCCCACTGAATGTAAGACAAAGTTTACAAAGCTCTCTCTTCATATGCTTGGAGGATCTGTGTGAAAGGACAGATTCTGCTTCCAAGTGTGTACACAAAAAATAAGTTGGGTGTGTATTTTTTTTCCTTTTCCAAACAAGACATAAGAATATGTGGATGGCTTATCACCAAATTCTCACCCAGACACTCATTCACTCTCTCCTCAACAGGACAGAGCAGAAAGTAAAAGAGAAAACTTACAATTGTACATTGAGACAGGGAGACCACTTACCAATCATAATCACAGGAAAAGCAGACTTGATTTGGAGATTATAATGTAATTTATCATCAATTAAAAACAGAGCAGTATTGTGAGAAACAATGTTGAAACCTAAAACACCTCTCTCCATCTCTTTTCTTCTTTCTTTCCTCCATTTCTGATTCCTGTACCTCCTCCTGTGCCCTGAGTAGCTACTGTGAAATAAAGAGATCATGAAGCACGTGTCTTTCAAGCATGTCTTGATTTCCAGGACAGAATGATTAGAGTACATGAGCAAAACTTTATATTTGCTGCGGACAAAATAGGGTAATTATCATCTTTTTTCCCCTTTTCCTGACTTTGAATGTTTGGGAAGAACTGTGTGGGCAACCACATCCTAATAATTTCAGAATGAGGGTTCTACTGTGAAAATCATGTTGGGAGAGAAATTACAGGACAAGAATATTGAATTCATACAATTTTTATCATGGAAATAGTATCAAGGAAGATAATGAAACTTCAAATGCTTAAAGCTGCATGCATATTTGAGTGCATAATGAAGCAGATGAGAAAATCTGGGTCTGGGACAGTGGGGTGTAGTGGGATATGAAGCTGTTACTGTGATAAATACTTTATGTAACTTGTCCAACAATCACAGAGGAAGTTCTGGCTTAACTACCTGATTATTCTTTCTTGTTTTGAGGCAGGTATAACAAATCCTTATGAAATCAAATATAGAGAGAAAGCTGGTAAAAATGTGGGGGGTTTGGTTGCAGCACATGAAAACACATATGAAGAAAAGAAGGAATCAATTAGTAAGAAACTGAGTATAAGGTTTCTTCTTACATCATTGCTCCACAATATTTATAACCTGGAGGACAGGTGTTATAATTCTATAGGAAGTAGTGAGGCAATGCCAACATTACATTTTAATAGGCATAAAATCTAGTCAGGAAGGAGCAAGATAAGACACATGTATTTAAGATTAACTATTGTATGCTCTGATGTGTAATTTATAAACGACCTGTCCAGAATAGTGAATGAATGCTTGTAATTCAAGCCTTTGAAGGAATTATTGAATTATAAATAATATAGTGTTTGACTATTATTGCCCCTAATTAAATTTTCTTAGTTTTAATAGTCTTGATTTGGGATGAAAGGAGTTCAAGGGATATCCAGTGATAATAATAAGAACATATGTTCAGTAGGATGAAATACTTCTGAATTATGATTCAGAATAATAGCTTTAAATATTTGTTTCTTAAAGACATTGGCTGCTTAGACCTGAGAAACAAAATTGCAGATTCCTGAAGGCAGGCATTATGTTAGCTCTGTTTTTAAGTATGTCAGGGAAAATGGAGTGATCTCTATTCGTGTTTCTTAGTGCAAACACATAGAGAAAGAAATAGAAAATTACATTTTGTTTAGTAACAGCATATCTTGTCATGGCTGCACTTTGTTCTCCAAGGAAATGTGCAAAAGTAGATTTTTCTCCATTATTGCTCTGTTAAACAAAAATGAACTTGCAGTCATGCAGCTTAATCATAAACAAGTCTTGGCTAGGCTAATATCTTGATTATTGTCTCAAAAAGCTTAGAATAGTCACTAATAAAGAAGACTTAAGGAGATGCATGTGATGAGTTCTAAATGCAACAGTAAAGTTAAGCCAGGTTCTGAAGAGTTTACTGAGCTTCAATACGGTTAATAAATAACATGAATTTTGTGTAGAAACTTTTGACAAATATTTATGAAATTCTAATGTGCTTAAAATATTGATAGAGTCAACTGCAAAATGGAAAATAAGATAAAGCATAGTTAATGAACTGAATAGCATCAAATGAACAAAGACAAGGAAGCTTTATGTCTTTTACATCCATTGATCACATTAATGTTATAAAGCAGCATTTTTAAAATTGCAAAGTAGTTTATGAAATTCTTAAACTCTCAAACACTTGAAAAGCAACAATGATGTTTATTCCACTACTTTTTTTTTTTTAACGTCTAGGCAAATTATATCTCTGATTGGAATTTCTGGATACAATAACAAAAACACAAATCAAAATTTAACAACTAATAGTTATGGTAGATAAACTACTTCATTTAAACAGTTTAAACAAAATCAGACTAAAACAGTTTATTGATTTAGTAATGGCACTGTATTAATTGAGAGTCAGTGAAGTATGTGTGCAGAATCAATACCAGGAGAACAACAGATAAACCATGAGACCAGAGATTATTATGGAACACCTATGAAACATGGGGCACTGGCTGCCCCCAGCACCCATCCCATGGGAGAGGGCTCTGCCTGTTGCAGGGATAGGTGGTAATATCAGTGGGAGCTTTGTAAGCACTGCCCAACCATCTGTGTTGTGTCTCTTCCTTCTCTCCCCAAAGTCTCTCCCTATCCATTGAAAATTATGATGCCTCTTTACACTTCATTTGTCAGGGGTGGTCCATTAAGAACCTTCACACTAATAAAGGTATAACAAAGTTTATACATGAAATACACATGTTCAAATGTACCCATTTGCAGTCTTGGCAACATCCTTCTACTGATCACTGTCTTAGAAAGAAAGAAAAAGCCAATGCTTTAAGCGAAACAAAACAAACAAACAGAAACAAAAATCATTCCTCGATTACATTAAGAATGTTTTGGGTCCTTTCTTCACCATCTGTTTTCTTTTCTTTTGCATGCTGTTATAAAAATGATGCTACATGCTGGCAAAAAAAAATATCACCAAAACTCTTTACTATGTTGGAAAACAATTGTGTTAGTGTGTTTTGTTATGTCAGTTGCAATTTACCTTCTCTTAAAACACATATAATTTATGAAAGATATTTTAGAAGTTTTGTCTTAAAATGCAGGATAGGAAATCAGTTTTAGCTCAGGTTTTCCAAGGAGTTTAATTAAACATATGGAGGAGATACAAGGGGAAGCTGATTTTCACAGCCATTGATTTTATTCAGAAAAACATCCAAAATTATTTCTGACTGAAGCTGTACCTTCCTTAAAAAAAGCAAATTGACTCAGGACATGAGGAATGCCATCGTAATTCATCTCATCCTAAATCAAGATGAAAAAATATATTTTCAATGATATTTAAACTGGTGAGATATATTTCACTCATCCCTTTCCTGTAGAAAAGCCCTATCACTTATATCCAGTTTGTGCTAAAAATCTTCCCTTTCTGTATTGGAGCTATTTTATAATATCTTTGTGTGGAATTCAATGGTTCTTTATAAATATTAGGCACGTGGACTCAGTTACTTTCAGAGAACAATTTCTGATGTAGTCTTGATACCTTTGCCTTGTAAAAAAGGCTTGTCTTCTGTATCCATGCTTCTTTCTGGTTAAAGTCTGATGACAGACCCTGAACAATTGTTTTTTTTTTTTTTTTAGCTTTTGTGGCCCAGAACTACTTAGTTTCAGGAATAGTCTCAGTGTGGAGGCTTGAAAATATTTAGAAATTCATTTCCCATCCAATTATTGCTTGGTATTCAAGTATCATAATGAAGTTATTAATCAAGAAGTGGTGTGTTTTTTTGGTTGTTATTGTTTTTTGTGGGTTTTTTTGTTTGTTTGTTTTTTGGTTCCTTTTTTTCCCCCCCTGAAATATTACCATGCTGGCATATTATACATTTCAACTTTAATAATCAATTCCTTGGGCTTGCTACCATGGGGAATTCTTATTCAAGAAAACAATCTTGAAGAATACATCTGGTTCAGGTAGTTAGGTTACAAACTACAGTTCAAGATGTAGATTCAGCTTCAGTGAGAGCCCAGAAAGACAAGAGGCAATGAACTCCCAAACCTCTGCAGGGAAACCTGGTCTGACTGAGTGCAAATGGGATGTGTGGGGAGTCCAGTGGGGCAGCCATGGGCTCACTGGAGCCACCCACTGTGAACAGGCTTCAGTCCCAGCAGTGACAGTGGCACTGGGAGTGTGACTGCTGAGAGTCTTGTGGACGGTCAGAATGGGATGTTTCCTTTATAACACTGCAGCGCTGAAGAACTCTACTTCCACAACAAGAGAAGAGAAAATCAAAGCACGTAAGAAGATAATCTATACAAGACACAGGTATAGATAAGGAGTAAGTTCTTTTTAATATGTTTTTAATTAACCCTGTGTTAATTTGTCCATTTGTCGACTGGCCTCTCTATCCAGTTTTCTCGTGGAAGAGCACTCTGATATAGGTATAATGCTTTTCTGAGGTGAGGTCCCAATTAGGTACTATTTTTTGTTTGTCATAATATCTCACTCAACAGTACTTAAGCCATTTCTCAAGAGAGGGAAGAGACAGACAGGTCTGAAACAAAAAACTGAAGTACTCGGTAATGAGTTGACCTGCTCAGTGTCATAATCCAAGAAACCACAGAAGCTTGGTATGAGACTCAGGAATTTATTGAAAAGGCCAAACACAGTAGTATCAACTTTCAAAAATGTTTTTTGAGCTAAATTTCAGATTAATATTTTATTCTTATACTACAGGATTCTTTCCTAAAACACAATACCACATTGCAAGCCTCCAGATTATATCAGCACTCAGAAGTTGCCCATTCATTTTTATCTCCTTTCCCTGTATTACAGTAAAAAGTAGTCCTGGTAAATTCTCTCATTCTTGTTCTCATTAAAAGCAAAATAAGTCTTTTGTTGCCAGGATGAAAATAAAATATCTTTAATTTTTTATTTACATTGTGGTTTGCTTTTGGGTTTTTCTTGTTTTCATTAGTTTGTTTGAGTTTTGTTTGGTTTTGTTTGTTTTTTAACTTGTATTTTATTCTCTTATTTTCTTTTGAGGTTTTCATCTCATCCTTTCTTCCTTACTGTTGTTCTGTGTATTTTGTACCTTCCTGGACTGACATCCAACGTGCTTTGAGCTAGTTAGTGTTAATTGGAAGGAATGTACTCTAACTGGTATCCTTTCTAACGGAATTGTAATACTTCCCCAAGTACTGCAGCTTTTTCAAGCAATTAGATTGTTTCAGTGAACAAACATCTCTTCTGTTTTCTCTAAAGGGCTATGACTTTATATCTTCTTTTCACAATAGTCTGAACAGGTTTTTTTATGTGATAATAGTGAACCAGATAATCCCTGGATCCCGAAAGAAAGAGATCCACTGTTTTGTATACCTGTGGAAAGTAATCTTCTCTTTTACCTGGGAAGTCAAAAGAACTTCTTAGTAGCATTTTTTCTTCAGATGTACTGATCATGTGCTTTCCTATTTAAAGGATACCTCCTCTAACCTCTCATTTTATGCCTAGAAGTTATGTATGTCCATGTACAATGTCTGCTGTCCAGGAACTTCCATCTGTGATCAGACTTTGAGGCATGACACTAAAAATAAACATGCAAATGCTATTAGAAACTTCATTACTGAAGGAATTTTATTGGTGTAGAAAAGGAGCAGAAAGCCTTCTTCATGCCCCCTTCTTTTTCACATTAATTCCTTTCAGATATCCTGGTCATCTGTGGGTATGAAATTTCATTTTCTTCTACAGTTATACGACATTAAAATATTTCATTGGAAAAAAAAAGGAGTCCCTCTCCCTTGCCTTTGTACCCACTTTTTGTGTTTGTGTGACAATATGGATGGAGAAAAGGAAAGACAATGATCCAGTTGTGCTCAAAGATCAGACTGTGAGAAACTCAGAAATAAGCAGAATAACCTAGCTTATATGAAGAACAACACAGCACTGAGAAAATGAGGAGGAAGGAAGAGAGGCTCTGGAATCAAAAGCCTGAGGCAGAACATATTGCAAGTCAGCTTTCTTTTTTCCCTTTTGGAAATAAGAAAATAAGTCTAGTCATATGGTCTTGGAGTTCTTTTAGGCTTCAGTGAATACTAACTGAAACAAAAATGTCTGGAAAAAAACACATCTGGCTCAATTTTTAAACACTGTGATTGAAAAATTATACTAACCTGAAGGGAAGATTTGCAGAGTAGGTTCATGGCATGTCTACACAGACCAGGAAATTCTCTTGCATTCTGCATAGTTTAACATTCTTGTTTCACAAATTGGAGATGGGCACTTTCCTTGCTTTATATTTATATAAAATTGTCAAATCCTCTTTCTAACAAAACCATAAACGACCCACATTCATGACTATGCTAGGAAATAAAGAAATAGATGAGAATTCAAATTTCTCTGTTTCCAAAAAAAGCAAAACACACTATTGCATATTTAGAGATACTTTTTTGCAATTTGCTGCTAACAATTCCATAATTATTAATGATTCCATAATTGTACACGCTATTTCTGTGAATATCAAGATACTTCTGACGTTTTCTGTATGAATACTTTTCACAGGGTTTTCCTCAAACTTACACTAGCAAAATCTACACCTCTGCTTTCAATGTTCAGTTTTATGAGAACTATTCAACAGGGCATGTTACATAAGAACAGATTAAAATTAAAATACACTGATAATTTAATGTGTTCAAACTGTTGTAAAAAATACTGGAGATTTTACCTGTAAGACACTGACTTACATCTGAAATTTTATACAAGTTTATTTATTTAGCATATAATAACTCCTAACTTTAATCTAGGTGATGAGTGAAGTCTAAGTGAGGAACTCAAGGAAGAATGAAAATATTCACATAGCCAGACAAATTATGATACTACATATTTTCCATGCATAAAATCAGAAAATATTATCCATGAATCATGGTATCACACTTTCTGTAACAGATTCATAAAGATAAAAGGCTTTATTTTCAGTTAATGGTTTGTATGACTAATAAAAGATTCCATGATATAAGCTGCTTCAGCTTGTCCATAGTGTAGGACAAGGCACAAGGGTTCAAAACAGAGTTAGTAACAAATATTTTTAATATTTTTTCAACTCCAAGAAGATGAATAAGTACAACTTGATCTCACTGGTGACTGATTTAGTAACAGAAGCTGCAATTATCTTTACTGATGGATGTAAAAGAAAATGCAGCTGCAACAAGAACTTCATTTCCAAAAAGGGAATGTGACAGGGTGAGAAGTATCATCCAAATCGAAGACAAAAATGTCACAGCCACTTTAATCAGGTCCAGGAGCAGACACTAAACCCTCACATAAAAGGAAATTCCTATACAGTACATTTGTGGCTCTTTCCTTCTCTTTGCACTTGCTAAATTTATTAGATATGCATGAAAGAAGGTTTTGAAAAGGAAATTAGGTTTTGAAAAAGTGTTCCTTTTTAATTTTCCATTTTAAAAAAAACACACCTGACCTGTTTTTCAGAGGAAGAAGAGCTGTAGTTCAGTACTTTCTTAATTGAAGTTTTGTTTGATTGATTTTATAAAGAATGCTATTCTCCTTCCTAGTTGTTCCATATTATGCTTTTTTCCCAGATGTTTTTGTTGGTTTTTTTTTTTTTTTCCTTTCATCTCAATATTAAATGGTTTACAATTAGTTTCCAAATATGAGGCTATGAAAACATGCAAAACCAACCTTCCAGTTCTGTGTCCTGCACTAGAGGCACTCATTTAAGTTTTGAAGATGAAATGTCCCCAGGTGGAATAACATCTCAGGAAATTACGTGACTGTAAGTGGAACCAATTTCTTTCATTCCCATTTCCTTCTTCGTGTGCAAGGCTACTCTAAAAACTGAAAAATATTTATTAAGAATAAATTTCATTGAGATCAATAGATCAAAATTGAAGAAGATGAGACTATTTTTTTTCTTTCCACTTAAATGCATGTATCTGTCAATGTGGACATTCCTGAGAGCAGCAATGTAATGTGAAT
Source organism: Campylorhamphus procurvoides (assembly GCA_013396655.1). Lineage (NCBI taxonomy): Eukaryota > Metazoa > Chordata > Aves > Passeriformes > Dendrocolaptidae > Campylorhamphus > Campylorhamphus procurvoides. Next base: position 36,515 of record WBMV01001666.1, on the reverse strand, counting down.
TAGAATTGTGTGGTGATTTGAGGCTTCACTCTTGGTATTAGCCTCCAGCTGCTTACATCAAATAGACTTATCCAACTCTCAGCATTAAGAAGGGGAGAGGGAAGTAAAACCATATGTTGAGAGATGTCTGAATGGAAAGTAATTTTCTCCACTTGCACATGTAGTTATACAAAAATTTTTCTGACCAAATGATTTTTTTACTAAATAGCATTTTCTTCCAAGAGATGCTCTAGCTGCAAGGAATGAAATTCAACTATTTGTAGGTAAGGCTGAAATGAGTACTGTTCTGAAGACATTACAAGTCCTGTTCATGTTGAAACCTAACAGAAGCATTGTTCTATTTTTTTAGACAAAATATGGGCCCATTCTAAATTATGTAAGGGTTTATATTTTTTTTTAAAATGGGGTCTAACAAGCAGAGTCCGAACATAACATTAGATTTTTTTATGTTTTCTTGTCTGATGCAAATCCAAACCACCAGTTTTGAACATCCAGCTTGATTTCAGTTTATGCTGTGATCTACTAAAAATTTTCAGGATGATCTGACTTCTGAATAAACAAGAAGCAATACAACATTTATTAATGCTCTGTGCCTCTGCCTACTTGCTGGTTTGTGCATGACAGTGTGAAGAAGGTGTACTTAAATGCTTTTATTTCATTTGCCAGTCATTTGTGCGAGCAGTAAAATCAGTATTTTAGTCTCATATCCCCTAACTATGGTTGATACTTCTATGGTATAATTTGGATGCCAGTAGGACAAAACTAAATGAACTACGAGTAGTAAACCCACTACAAAGACTGTTTTCTTATGCCCCTCAATGCTGTTTCATTGTTGCAGAGTATTAATAACACTTTGACTAACAATGCAACTCTTAAAACATTCTCACTGCTTTTTTTTTCACTCATTATCTCCTGTGGCAACCAACCAGATACCTTTGCCCAATACATGCAGTTTTACCACCCCAGTCTCTCTTCTTTTTTGCTGATTCCAGCTTCTCAATAACAAGCTACATTTCTACAACTTCACTAAAGCAGAAATATAATCTGGAAAGGATTTTAAAAATAATAATTTTTTTCAGAATAAAAGAAATCAATCTCAACTATAATAAAGCCTTGATGAATAAGTAATCAACAAGAGAGATAAAACAAGTACTTTAGGTTCCTTGCCATAAAACTATTTAAAACTGAACCAGTATCTACCTTGCAATGTAAGTCCATTTATCATCATTTGATCAGAACAGACAGTCTTCAAAGAATTCTAAGTCTAAATGAAAGGAAAACTAGACCTAGTTATTTCACTTTTTTTCTTAGGTCAATTGCATTTTTAAACCTTGTGAATAACTTCATTGCTCTCTGCAATTCTACACTTTCTCACACTGACTTACACATTTTCTGCAGTACAATTACCAAGATTGAACAGAGTTGTATATACTGGTAATAATACATCCAAATATGGCACACATCTTCTTTAGTAAGTATGTGAACTCATTGTCTCTTATTCAATTAGTGATCCATTATGAAACCTTATTCTTATTCCACCCTGCTGCCCATTCTCTTCCTGTATATCTGTAATTCTTTGTTCCTGCATAGTAATAGCACTTTTTGTTGCCCTTACTGATTTTTTTTAACAAATATTTTTGACTTACTGAAAACTTACATCCTGTCCACTAGTGCTCCTGCAGTCCCTCCCAGATTTTCTTTTTATTAGCAAATTCAATAATGTGCATTCTCTTCCATCCTCTATGCCATGTGGAATGGCAATCAATAAACCCTTCCATTTTAATAAAAAGTTATTGATATTTACTCTTTGAAATCACCTTTCCTAACCAGTCTTCCATCCACACTGTTGTGGTTTTCTCTGTTTCATTGCTTATCAGAATGGCATGCATTTACATCGAAATCTTTAAGAAAGTCAAGACAAATCACCTATTCATTCTTCTATTCATTAGGCTTTAATTCTATCTGAAAATAAACAAGGTCACACGGAAGTATTTTTTGTTTCTTCACCACTTGAAGCTACAAGCTTTCTAGCAGTCATTCGCTCTCAGCTAATGTGTTCCTGAGGACTGAAATAGAACAGGCAGTAAAGACTGTATTTCCTGATACCATTCCTTTGTCATTCTTTTCCTGTGTAGAGCAAGATAAATCCTTTCCTCAGGCTCTTGTTACACCGAATGTACTTGCTAAGCAAATTCTTGTTATCCTTCATTTTTTGCTAGTAACATCTCAACCTTTGCTTTGCCTTTCTGGTCCTGACAAGCATATGCCACACATTTCATTTTGTCTTCCGTAGTAAGACCTCTCTGATGTGGCTCCAGTTAAACTCCAACCTCTAATTTTTATGAATTTCACCCCACACCTTTTTTCAGCCCAAATATACTAAAAATTTCAATGCCAGCCTTTCAAATTCTAATTTTTTTTCTGCCCTCCAAGTTATAGAGGCTAAATTCAAAAATTCACTGAATCAGTGTAAGAGGCACTTTAGCTCCTCAGATGGGAGAGCTGAGTATTGTTTGGTTGAACAAATTATTGCCTCAAAAGAGTAATAGCAACTGACTGAGTTGAACCAACACTAACATACAGGTTCTATTAACCTCAAATTACAAATGAGCACACATTCAGGTAATGTGCTGTATAAATAAAGCATGCTACTTTATGCAATCAATACCAGAATAAGAGGCCTTACAGTTGGAAAAATGCTGACAATTTGCAAAGAGGGCTATGCAAGATGATTTGTAATTAGATTACCTCAAACTTCTCAATATTGACCTCAAAAGTATCTAATATGGTTAAAAATTACTTTTTTTTTAAAATAGCAAACCATTATGATAAAATCTATTTTAAAGCTATGAGCTTCATTTAATTACTCTGAAGGTGAATCAAGCTTACTTTGCATAAATCTACAGTGAGGTATTCCTTTTATGAGGAAAACTAACTAGTTAACTGCTACATATCTTTCAAAAACTATGTGTGAACAAAATCTCTTCAGTTGTCCCTGGTTATATAATTCACTTTGAAAGTCATAGCGTCATAGAATATGTTGAGTTGGAAGGGATCCACAAGGATCATTGAAGTCCATCTCTTGATGCAGAGCAGGACAAATGCAGGAATCAAACCACATGCCTGAGAACATTGTCCAAGCACTTCTTGAACTCTATCAGACTTGGTGCTATGATATCTTCAACTAAGTTTATCTTCATGCCCCACAATTTTAAAATTAATTACTAAATGATTTTTGAAAATGCTTAGAAAATAAAGTAGAGCATCTATAATTTTTATCTTTATTGTAGATTTTCAGATCTTTTCTTGAAATCTTTCGCAACAGGATAAAACAGTGACTTACTTTTATCTTGTTTGCTCTTCAAGATCAGGGATTTTGTCCATTCCATGAAACTCTTTTTTTAATGTTAGGTTACCTTCTTTGAGCCATCTCTGATGATAATAGCATCCATCTTGAACATTTTAAATATCTCTTTCAAAATAGTACTACAGCTTTTCCCAGGCTGGCAACTATACCTAGGAAGTGGATCTGTAATGCTAAACTACAGTGAAGGATGTGTACACTAATGTACTACTAGACCTCTGTCTGCAATCTGTCATGCCCTGTAGTTCCCTTTGTCAAGTGTAGCTGGTCAGGACCTTGTGATGTATCATTTATTTGCTATGTGAAGGAATAGCAGAGTAAGGGAAGCCTATATATCAAAAGAGTCTCAGTGGATTCCATTCTTGAGAGACATCTGCTGTAGTGTTCAGACATCAAATTATTCATGTAAGGGATAGGGAGACATCAACTCTAACAGTACCTTTTACTTAGCTCAGATATTTACAAAATAGAGTTAAAGAAAAGCCATGACTATTGAAATCCTAGTTAAGTGACTTGTTATTTAGTTGTGACATTGTTACCTGAGACCTATTCCTTCATACAAGAAACTGGATTTTTTTCATACTGCAGTCATGATTTTTTGGTTTTGGTTTTGGTTTTTTTTTTTTTTGGGGGGGTGGCGGGGAGGTTGTTTTTATTGGTTTTGGTTTTGTTTGGTTTGGGTTTGGTTTGTTTGGGGGTTTTGTGCGTGGTTCATTTTTTATTTTTATTTTAAAGAGAATATTAGTGTCAAAGGAGACAAATGGCTTATGTTAGGTCTCTCTGCAAGAGGATAAAGGAGACAGTCTTGAAAAATATAAAGAAATATTGTGAGGACTTTGGTAAAAGGTTAAACTAATACTCTGCTCTTTAGAATGATTTGGAAGGACAAAATAATAGAAAATAGAAAAGGGAACTAGATTTCTGGGAGAGGATACTTTTATGAGACAAATTAGGAGGAGATGAGTGAATGTACCTGTGAAATCATAGACAACATTGTCAAGGTATCACCTATCCTAATGTCAGCCAGAAAATGTACAAGGAAAGCAAAAATCTAATAGCTCTTATGGGTTGAAGAAAAAAACAATTTTTTTTTTCTTTTCTTTTCCACATCATAGTAAGACACTAACAAGAGCCTGGAATAAATGAAAAGCATGGAAGGATTTGTTGTCCTTTTAAAGGGAAAGTATTCCAATATCAAGAACATTAGGTAAGCCTCAGGAAACCCACCATTTACTGTCATCAGGGCCTTCTGTGAGCATTTGGACTAATCCCAGAATTTTATGTGCCTTAGTTCGCAATTTGTATTTTCCTAATTTGTAGGTTTATTTAAGGACAAAATCTGACCACCCAAATACCATGTAGGGTTAAATTGAACAATTTTAACAGAATCATAGAATCATAGAATGTTAAGGGGTTGGAATTGACCTCAAAGATCATCTAGTCCCAATCTCCACTGCCATGGGCAGGGACACTTCCCACTGGACCAGGTTGCCCAAGGTCTTATCTAACCTGGCCTTGGTCACTGCCAGGGTTGGGCCTTCCACAGCTTCTCTGGACAACTTGTTACAGTGCCTCACCACCCTAGAATTTATTCCTAGTATCTAACCTAAATTTCCCCTCTTTCAATTTGTATTCATCCTCTGAATACTTTTGGTTTTGAAAACTCATGAAGTCATCTGATTTGAATTTACTGCTACTAACTTCATTGGCAGTATTAGTAACAACCATCAAAGCATGAACCTGTAGACATTTTTGAATCCTGTGCCTACCAAGGCATTTTAGCAAGGCTGTTAAAATGTTCTGTTCTGTCAAAATAAGATGAAATAAGTTCATGAAATCTATTTCCACAGAAATTGTGACAAGCTTAAGAATTTTCAAAGCTACAAATCACTGGAAGACAGGCAAGTTCTCAAGAACAATGTACTCTATCTCTTGTACATGTTATATCTTCTTTATCTCTTTGTAGCTATTGCTGAAGACAGGATGCTGGCTTGGGTGGATTTTTAGTTCTGGCATCGAAACTGTTTTTATTCTTTCTAGTTAAAGGGGGGTCTTTCTCCTAACAAAATACCTTCTGAGTCAAGTTAGGTAAAAGACGAATAAAAGTGTTAGTTTTGTTCCTAGAATTTTGTTTCAGCGTAAACTCTTACAACCTTGATAGCTAAAAATTGCTCAGCCTTCTGAATTGTCTGATTGATAAAATCTGATTCGACTCTTGGGAACCCTACTATTCATTTATTTATTTATTTATAACATATGCATACACAAATAATAAGAGTTGAATGGAGGACTTTCAGCACACGGAGTATACTGAAAACAATACAGTTCAAAATGATCAAAGGTTTGAATACATTTAAAGTCTGAGAAGGAACAAAAGAGAAAGCAATCATTAAGTTCTCACTTTAAAATGTATCTTTTTAATTAAATATTGGCTTAAATTTTGAATGTTTGATTTTTTATATATATTTCTCTCTTTTTATTTAAAACAGTATTTAATAATTTTTATTTCTGGTGGCTGAAAAATCCATTATTTCCACAGGTTGGCCAAAGGTACTAGTCATGTGTTATATTGTGTGATAAAACACTGCTATTACCTGACGTTTTAACTATCTTTAGACAATTAGAAACTAACTTAACTATTAATTGCTATTTTACTTCTCCAATGTTTGCTTCAAGAATTTTTTCCAGCTGCAGTGATTTACAGATGACATCTCTTCAGTTTAAATTATTTAAAATCCCATTTGTCTTAAGAGAAGATTAAGGAAATAGTGTGCCAAGAGAGACACTGTTTATTATAAGGATAGCAAGTAAACTCTTTTTTTGTTTCCCTCTGTGGCTTCTAGAAAAAAGTATTAATTTTAAATTTCTTACCATGGCACAAAATATACAAAAAGAACAAAAATACATGACACTGTGAATTATGAAGAAAAACAAACTGACAAGTTCAGAGTTAACAGTAAACTAATTCTAGTCTTTTTACAGATGCTGTGGGGATCTTTTATGTAGAACATTTCTACTTACATGGAACAGTAACTCTGAATATAACTAACTTAATATAGCTGTGTCCTACTCTGCCCTCAGCACTCTGAGGAAGTTATCAGGAGGGTTTTTGGGTAAAACCAGAAGAAAATTGCTTCTGTAAAGCAATTTTAAAGCCTAGTTAGATTTAGAAAATATGAACTACAAGTCCATATATAATTCATGCATGTTTTAGAAGGTATTTTTAGCTATTTGTTGTGATATACTGCAAACTGCCTCCTGGGGGAAAAGGACACAGCTCCAAGATCCTTGTTTGCAATTAATATAAAGGGTTTTTTACTCCTGCTACCATTTAAAAAACAAACAAAACAAAACTAACACCCAATCCATAGTATAAAAACATTTCATACTGAAACATATAGGTCATTAGATGGTGAAGTTTGTGTTCAGTAACTGCAGAGATCATACTGTAAATTACAAATAATCTTGATAATCAAGAAAGAATCAGCTTAAAGAACTGTCACATTTACATTTGTCACTAATGTAGCTTAAGTAGTGGCAATTTTGTAGAAACAAAAATGAGATTGGCACAGAATATTCGTGGGGAATATGTTTTTAACAAAGCTTTTCACAGACATCCTCCTAAGGATTCAAATACTTGTTGATAAGGTCCTGCAAGACAGTTTGTGAGTATTCTGTGCTGTTTACTCTGCCTACAAATCTATCCAAGATACCCACAGGTCATTTTGCTATAAATCTCATTTTTGTCCTTCAGGATTTCCTTATGCTCCAGCAGAACCACTCCAGTGTTTTAGACAGACAATCTTTTCTGATATAATCTCATGCTTTATGGTAATGAAGACAGCTGCTGTCACAAAGCAAAACTGCTCCATTCATAGTTAGTTTTAAACACATTGTATCTGAAACGGTTTATTTGTTTGCTAATGACATGCAATTAACTTGCAAATGGTGAATGATACACCCAGAATCAATATCACTAACACAACGGATAAAGCAAAAGACCAGACATTACGAAATGTTAATAAATGTCTACAAATTTCTAAGGAGTCTTTTATAACTAATACCTCAAAGGTCTGAGGCTTCACAGTTATAGGCACTCCCCCTCCACCAACTCAGTCTGTATGGGTTACACATGAGGCAGGTCTTCCCATGCCAGATGCGCATGAGTGGGATGAAGGCTGCCCCAACAGCATCTATCCCATGTGAGAGGGCTCTGTCTAGGCAGAGGTGATGATGCTGATGGGGTGGCTGCTGGCAGCGTGGTATGCTGCAGCTCCTTACTTCCCTTCCCCNCTCCCCTCCACCCCCCTTCCCTCCTTCCTTTCCTCCCTCCCTCCCTCCATCCCTCCCTCCCCAAGGTCTTTGCCTGAAAACAAATTACCAGTTTTCTTTGCATTTCTTTCAAAGGTGACCTCTTGGTATCAAAAATCTCTATAATTACAGAACTTCAAAAATTCTCTGCTTACTTTTTAATCTGGCTGTTCGTCATTTGCCTCTTAAAAATGTCAAATTTTTTGATAAATAAAGATTGTTTTATCCAACCCACATTATTTCTACTAAAATTCCTATCTTTACCAGTGTTGTTATGCGGGCTATTTCTGGAGGCTGGACCATAGAAGCATCCCCATAAGCGGCCTTCTTCAGCAGGACTGCTGCATTGCTCTCTTCCTGTCCTGTTTCCTTAATACCCACATTGATCTATTGCTTCTAGATGGGATGTCAGTAACCATATCACGTCTGTGGCTGAGATTCTGTGTGTGGCTTATTATACAAACTTGTGCAATTTGTCAGAAATCTTGGCTACAAAGTTTTCTTCTATTTCACTATTTCAGTGTTTAATTGGCTTCTTGTACCTTCCTACTCTAATACCTCCCAATTAGAATTTCTGCATGTGTATGTATATTCTTTTTATTAATCTATTTTCTGACTGAAATAAGTAATGTCCTCTACTTTCTGTTAACGGTGGCTTTCATATTATCTCATTTTTTCTGGTTAGATTTTACTATGTGTTTCTGACTTCCCAAACTATTTTTAGTTGGTGGTGTATGCCCATCTTCTACTAGCATAAGGCATTTAAGCTTTCAGTACCTGGAAAGCTTACCTAAAGCAATTTTTTCTATATCATTTTTATTTATTTGAAAAGTTTCAAATATTTCACATTTTGAATTTTTCTTATTTCATATTTTATAATACAGGGGGTTTTTATAATCTTAAAAACTTGTGTCCCATTTTTGGAGAATCTAAAAGTTAAAATCTCTGGGACAATCTGAGACTTTCATAGAGAAGCTACTTTCTGCAACCTGAAGCAATAGAGTGATTGAATTTATAGAACTTAGAGATCTTCCAAAATGTAGGAAGAAAACAATATTTGGGTTTTCTTGGCATTTTGTTAACAAAGTTTTTCAAAAGATGAGCTGTTTTTCTATACAGGTGCTTTCTTAGCAGCATGGCAATTTCCTACAGAATTAGGTGATGAAGCTTTCGGTGTGGTTCCAGGATAAGAATCACAGTTTATTAATGCATAGTCCTTATTTGTCTTTATTGCTGTTCCTTCATATTTAGCAGTTTCAGCAGTCTTTGAAAAACCCATGAGAGCATCTGCAGCATCTCCAATCTTTGCTTCCAAACAAGCACGAACTCTTGGAAAAATTTCAGCTGATCAACTAAACTTCATTACTCTAGGTCAGACGAGGTTTGGGTACTGAGATTAATGTTCATTTCCTTGTCTTCCGTTTGTGTCACAAATTTTTCCCTATTAATTTTATTCATCATACAATCATAGACAGGCTTGAGTTGGAAGAAACATTAAAGACCAGCTAGTTCTAACACCCCACCATGGGCAGGGATGCCACCCACTGGATCAGATTGCTGAGGACCCCATCTAACACAGCCTTGAACCTTTCCAGGGATGGGGCATCCACAACTTCACTGGACAACATGTTCAGTGCTTCACCACCCTTATAGGAAATAATTTCTTCCTAACATCTAATTTAAATCCCTCCTCTTGTAGTTTAAAACGATTTCCCCTCATCCTACCAGTCTGCCTGTGTAAAAAGTTAGTTTCCTCCTCTTTTTATAACACCCCTTTAACTGCTGTAAGGCTGCAATGCAGTCTCCATGGAACCATCTCTTCTCCATGTTTAACAATCATTTCTCTCAGCCTGTCTTTGTAGGAGAGTGCTCCAGCCCTCTGATCATGTTTGTGGCCCTCCACTAGACTCATTCCGGTAGGTCCATGTCTTTCTTGAGCTGAGAAGCCTCGATTTGGACACATTACTCCAGGCGAAGTCTCAAAGAGCAGAATAGAGGGACAGAATCACTTCTTTTGACACACTGGCCATGCTCTTTTTCATGCGGTTGGCTCTCTGGGCTGACAGCACACATTGTTGGCTCATGTCAAGCTTTTCACTCATGGGAATCTCCAAGTCCTTCTTCACAAGGCTGGTCACAAGGAGTTTTATTTACAGTTTGCACTCATGGCTCAATTTGCCCCAACCCAGGTGCAGCAACTTGCACTTGGACTTGCTGAACTTCATGAAGTTCTCATGGGCCCACTTCTCAAGCTTCTCCAGGTCACCCTGGATTGCATTCCATCCTTCTGTCATGTCAACTGCTCCTCTCTGCATTATATAGTATGTGAACTTACTGAGGGTACACTCAGTCTTGCTGTCTGTGTCATTGATAAAGGTATTGAAGAGCACTGGTCCCAAGAGAGCCTTGAGGGACACTATTTGTCAACAGCCTCCATCTGGAGTGTGGACTCAGCTTTGGCTTTAATCAGGGAAAGTGCCCTACATAAATTTTGCTTTCAAGTGTCACTTCCATCATTTCTGAAGTCTGTTGGAATAACTTCCTACTTTAGCCATATTTGATTCTTCTGATACTTCTTCCACCTCCTCTGACCACAGCATAGAATAGCTATGTTTTGGATGTGCAGTGTCATTCTTAGTACATACACTGACAATTGTCTGGAGTTCCCTGTTACGATGATGTGACTTATAAATAGCCCTTTCTTTCACTTTTGCCCACTCGTGAGTCTGTCAGTATAAACAAGATAGCAGATTTTTGCATTAGGAATTGTCATACCAAATTGAGACTCAAAACAGGGAAAAATACTTTCTCTGTAAACTTATCTAACCAATAGAAAAAAAAATGGTATGAACAGTACTGTTATAGGAGAGTACATTAACAATGTTAATAATGCTACTTCCAGTATGTATTAATACAGTTTTTTTCAATATAACTGGGTAATATTGAAATGGATCCACTGGATAATCTGTGGAGTAGTAAACATCCTTCAGAAAAGAACTATACATTTCTTCTACTTACTTGTGTTTCTGCAACACAAGTTCAATTTTTACCTCAGTAAACAAATTAAAGTAATAGGGAGTCCACTTGGGATAATGCAGATTTTATCTTTTCTTGCGAAAGAGAAACATCATAATGAATTTTGCTTTCTCACACCTAATTTAGTAAGCAAAATAAATAAAAGGAAATTGCAATTGCTCAAAATTATTTACTTGCCAAGTGTTAATATTAGTGCCCTGCGTGACAGAGGTCTTGTGAATAGTTCATTACAATATTAGCATGTCAGAGTAGCTTCTTTTTAGAGCCTTTTACCTGGCCAAGTATCCTAGGCCTTTGATTTAAATGTGGTTTTACTCATTTGTGTTGAATGAAGAGAATTAATGAAGAGAAAGAAAGAAATTTGTCCAAAATTTTAATTCTGTAGTATTTTACAGTACAACAAGAAGCAGGGAAAGAAACCTGGACTATCCAAATGCAGGCGTTTCTTCAATCTCTTATTCCTCAGAAATGGAGCTTGTATTATAACATGAGATGATGGAAATTCCTTTGCCAGCAGCAATTTCATAGCTCGATATACTTTTATTTTTGGTTAATCAAAACTGCATGAAAATCATGTTGATGAAAACACTTTCAAGATGCTCCAAAACGGCAATGAATAAATCTATTAATGTAAGGCAAAAAATACTGAGATTTCAAAATAGGAACCATTCTGTTATGGTGATGTATAACCTCTGTATTTAACAATCAGTCAGGCTTTCTGCTATGAACACTCTGACTTTTTTTTCTGATTCATATTTAACATCTCTGCCCATATAAGGTAAATTCCATTTGCTTATGCATGGCATATAACAATGGCTGTCAGCACAGATAAATATTTTGTTCATCAAAATCAAAATGTATTCATGTTTGTTTTTCAATTTAGAAGCAACAAGAATGATAAAAGTCTAGCTCAAATAACTTATGATTTCTGAGTTCTCTTACCCACTTGAGAAAAAAAACCAAAACAAAATCCCACAATAATTTGAGGAGTATATCTCTGTTGGCAAACTTTTAAGTAATAGCAGCAGATATTTGTTAGAAAAATAACTATTCATATGAGATATCAACCTTCAAAAGTATTTTCTTTGACACTTGCACAGTTCTTCTTCACATAAAATCTGTTTTGGTATATAGTTAGATAGATACAATAAAAAGAGTGCAAAGCAGTGCCCTGAGTTAAAAGCATGTATCAGAGTATCGTGTTTATACTTGAGAAGTAAAAAAAAAAAGAAACAGAACCCCATACAACAAAATCACAAAGACAATAGCTAAGTTGAATAATTTAGACTACTGAGAAGTACTTGAGAATGGGAAAAAGAAATCTATCTGCCAGTAATAAAGGGCAAGGTCCAGGGACTAGAAGGAAAGGTAAATGACAGAGCCAGAATCTCACTTTTGCTTTGTCTTATTTCAGGCTGTCCCGAAATAAGTTTTTCTCTCAAGCCTGCTGCTGGAATACCTCATTTCCATTTTTGTTTAAAATATTGAAAAGGAGATGTGGAAGCTGATCCCTCAATTTCAGGGAAACACAAACACCCATGAGATGATGGAACCCTCTAATTTTTTGTGGTAAGCTTCAAAATGCCTGTTTTCTAATGAAGAAAACAGAGTATTTGATGTTTAAAACATCTGAAATTTTAAGCCATATCCTGATCATTTGAAGTTCAGTGAGCTGTAGCAGACTAAAATCTTTAGAGAGTGGTAGGACATAAATGTATGGGAAATGGGGAAGGGAATCATCTTGCAGGAAGATGTTTTCTGTGCAACTGCTTAAGCAACTAACTATGAAGATTAGAAAGGGTTGCAATGTTTGCAGTTGTGACTGTTCTGTGGTGAAAAGGGACAAATAGGAAAATTAGATTTAATCTTTTTTTATTGAAAAGAAGATCTACAAAAATTATTTTTAGAAATTATATCAACAAAAAAGTGACCAAAACATTGCTAGAAGTAATTATTGACACGTGATATGCAGATAAAATTATTTACCATTTACTATTTAGAAAAAAAAATTCTATGAAAGAGGAAGAAATTTTTAGTATTTCAAATGACACATGCATAAGTTGAAAAAGAAAAAAATATTTACATTAATACTATAAAGATCAAGCATGGAAGAACCAGATATTTTGATCCTCTACAAGTATGTATCAGAAACAGCTTTAGAAGCATCACATCATGGTCCTGAGGAAAAAAGTTTGAGTCATAATGGTGACTGGAAAATTCTATTTTAACTTTTTGCAAATATATAATGCTCATTTTCTATTCCAAAGAATGAAAATTAAAAGTTTTGCTTGTTTTGTGTAGGTTTTTGAAATTGAAAACTTATTTTTAATTTAAAAGACAGAAAAATACATATATATAATGAAAATTCTATCTATGTAATGGGAATGTAAGTTCACATTTAGTTTTTTTAGCTAAATTTTTATTTCCTCATGTATATTAACATCTCTTTCCTTAATGCTATGCATTCCAAATGTTCTCGTTGTAAATGGGGAATATGTATTACATAGAATGTATAAATCTCTGGGGAGTCAAAGATGAAGTACAAGATAATAAATTGATTTTTATATCTGAAAGAAGGTGAAATGAAAGCAATGTCTGAACAATACACAAATAAGAGTTTTTGACCACTTTAATTTGTGCTGCTCTAAGTGGCAGCTAAGAGTTCAAGACCTAAATCTCATCTCTTTTTATATTATGTGTTCATGCTTTCTGTCAATCTCCCTTTCTTCAGACAATGTATTCCTTCATCAGGTCATCTCACCTGTTCCTTTCCATCCGAGAGCACACATAATGCAGAGTACTTCAGTTGTAAGTGAAGCCTTTAACATTTAAACAATCCTGTAGTTACTAGATAACCTTAGTTTATAAGGACTGTGTAATTTTCTGATATATCTCTGGACTTTTTGAAAGTTTTCTGCACTTTATAAGTTATGTTTAGACAGTAGTAAGAGGACTATTACTGGATAGTCTGTTTTCCTTCAGCTTCCTGAAATTGAAACCCAAGACAATTTCCTGGCAGAGGTGTGGGCCTTTCTGTGTCAGTTAGCATTAATACTTGGTATCGAGCTTGGATACATTTAATTTATTTTGTATATAGGTGTAAATAATCACACACATACCTACATGCATATAAAAAATGATCTAGTATGTGACCACCTGAAATGGAAGAACTCTGACAGTGATTTAACCTGCATCTGAGCATCATGACTTTTTAATATATTCTTTTTCCAATATTATACTGTTAGATATGGAGGTATTATTAGCCCGTGTCTACAAACAGGATACAGAGAAATTATGATTGTGAAAGTATGTTCTAAAGGTGTCATGTGCTTTGTCTATAATCCCAAGCACTGATACCTCTTTTTTTTTTCCTGCAGTATGAATACAGAAGTATCGGTGTCTGTCACTGTCTGTTTCTCCCAGGATTTTAGGATGAAAGAAAAGTGAAATCTCAGCAAGTAATTCCATATGCTAACCACTCTTGATAAAGGAGCTCTTGGAAGCATTTGCAGTGCATGTGAACAGCTCTACACACAATACATGTGAGCATTTAAACTTTATTAAATTAAATTTACAAGCTGAGCCTTCTAGATTTGATGATCTTTAATATATATGCATATGTATGCTCCCACTTATCACTCCTTTTTAGAAACAGGACAATAAGAGAGTGCCTATTTTGCTAAACAAAAGGAGAATATAAGGGAAAATAACATTTTTCATTTCATTGCTAGCAAAAAACCCCAAAACTAAAACCAACTGCAAAGTCATCAGTTGTAATTTTCAGCTTTTCAGGATGTTAGTATTTGCCAGATTTTTGAAAGGCCTCATTTCAGTGGCTGTTGGCTTTTTTGTAAGTTTGGCCATAAGCATTGCAGTGGGAGTGACAATATGTTGAGCTCTATTGAAAATCTTGTTGGTGCAGAACAAATGAATGAAAAATTTTGGCCCTGAGCCCTGTAGAATAACAAAATCCACATCCCCATGCTCATGGTTATAGTTTATAGCACCTAACTGTGCTCTGGTTAAAAATGAACACTGTGCAAGGAAGTGTTTAACCATGTAATTCATCTTAGATAGACGCTAGGGAGAAAAAAATCCCTGAGGATATAACTTCTTTGTATTAACCAGATGTTGATATAAACTATTATAAATGCCAATTCTGGTATGTTTCTGATTTTGGTTATATATTTTTATATAGCCTTGGGTTTGTTTTTTGGTTTTGTTTTTTTTTTCAGTTTATGAAAGAAGACATATAGAAGAGTTAAGCTGAACAACAGGTAAGAAACTAAGCTATCTAAATACAATTATGAATGATGTGTTAAAAGAGGGACGTTTCTAAAGTAATTCTATAATCATTTTAAAAGAGTTATAAACTTTCCAAATTTTTCTGTGTTTGAATTTTCATAGCATTAAGGATAGAGTATTTAATTCTTGGGTTTTTCACAACATAAATGCTCCTTAACTCTTGCCCCCAAAGTATTTTTTTTCTCATACTATGTACCTAATCATCAACCACTACAATTATTTCTCCTTCACCTATGTTTAGTTGGTGACTGTGCACATTTATATGTTGTGGTTCTGATTTCTCTCCTTTTTACATCCTTCCCCTTCAGTTAAAGCACAGACAAGGACAACATGGATATTAAAGACACAGAATAGCTTCTGTTTAGGATAGAAATGATATAACTTTGGAAGGACATGAAAGAGATCCAAAAATCCTGACAAACAATGAAAATTATTGAGAAACAACTACTTCACCCTTTTTCTTATAATAGGCTTGGAGACACCTAGTAAAGTTAGATTATGGGTTCAGAGCAGAAAGAAAGAATTTTTCTTTAATTAACACAAGTTCCAGTGGATGCCAAGAGTTTACCTGTTTTCCATTTTTTGGTAAAAAGCTGTTGTGTTTCTTTGAAAAGACAATAAGCAGATCAAGTGAAACATTATGGAGAAAAAGGTTGCACATTCCTTTGCTGAGTACAGTCAGGTAGGGGCTTGGGAGGAAACAACTACCTTTTAAACATCAGAATACAGCAGAAAGGTAAAGAAAATTACTATCACACTACAGAAAGAGTTCTTGCTTTATGGGTTCAAGACAATCACCAAAAACAATAGCAAGAACACCATAAATCTTTGTTAGTGTGAATATATTGTATGTAAGTATGACTAACCATAACAACTTAGAAGCAGTGTTATACTTCATACTCGTGATTAAGACAGCTTGTTGAATCATTTGAATTGAACAAGTCATTGACCCATTGTTGGTCAGTAAATAGTAAAGAGTAAATAGTTTCTGTTCTTATCTTTTACAGGTGGAAATCTAAAACTGAAAATCTTCGCAGGATTTATACCACTTTATATTTTTTGTTGCATTTGTAGGAATAATTGCAGCCTTGGTATGTATGTGTTGTCCTTTTTATACATGTAGCTATGAGTATCCACCACTGAGACGGTGATGCCAATCTCAGGTAATGGAGATCTTAATTCTACAAAACTTGCATGGGAATTAATTTTGGAGTTTACACATCTTTGGAATCAGACAAACCAGGGGATTTGAATGGCTCTCCCTATATCTGCAGAGCTGGGCCTAAGATATTTTTGCAACACCCATGGACTTGATTAATTTATGTGAACCCCAACTTTGAAAATGATCCTTTATACTTGCCCCCTGATGACTAAAAGGTAAAATGGAGGGTCTATTGCCTGTTAATTGAGTGGAAAATCTGAGATCATGAACATTCATGGTCCCTACATCAAATAGGACTTAACTTTTTCTTTTCTTTTTTTTTTTCTAATGTTATAATAATACAGGGGTATTCCAGGGTCATGATATGTGTAATACATCACATCTGGAAGTCCATGTCTCACTGAACTCTGGGGAGATTGGCATACCTGGTCTGGTCATGGAAGGCACAGTTACCACCAGAGAGCCCTGTACAAGGCCAGGTGCCAGATCTTGAGCAAAGATGGACACTGTGTGGTTGTTTTTATGTGCTCTGGCCCACTGTGGCCACCCCTCTCAGGCGGGACTTCTGGCCCACTTCTTCCGGGGCTCCAGGGCAGAGGGAGGGCTGGTGCTCCCAGTGTGCCAGCCAGTCTGAGGCTGGATTAGGGGCTCTGGTGGCTTTGATGTGAGTGTGCTCCCAAGCTGCCTTTGATAACTGCTCAAAGGTTGCCCCTGTAGGCTCACAGGGACTGGCATGTGGGATGAGTCATTACCTCACCTACAGGAGATTCAGCTTGTCCCTCCCACTCCACCCACACACACCTGAGTTGCTGGGACCCAGTAATTACTGTAATAATCACACCATCTCATGGGGCAGAAAAATCAGAATGACCAGATCTAATAGGGCTCTCTTCCTCCTGTAGTGGCAGCTGTAGGATCTTAACCCAGTGGACAGAGGGATAAAATGGAGAGGAGATAGAAGAAAGCATACAAGGAAATATACAGTGGGCTATTGCTATTTCAGTAAACAAAAACACGAGTTCAGTCAATATAGAGGCTCTGTTCTATGCAAGTTATTGTTTCCCACCCTGTGAGTCTCAAAATTGAAGGCAGGGTGTAACCCAAGATGCAGGAAGAGAGTTCTTGAAATCAGTTTGTTCAGTCTGTTGGGGTAGTCCAGCAGACTGGTTGGTGATTTCCTTCACTTTCACTCATGGCTCTTAATACAGCATTGGTTTTTGGGGAAGTGCAGCACTCTAGATTCCTTGCTTATTTAATAGCAACATATCAAGCATTAGACAATTTTATAAAATCATTTTTGATAAGTACTGGGCTTGTAAGCTGGGCTTCCAACATGACATGGTGATTTCAATTTGAGATTCTCTATTTCCCACTGATATTTCAGTGAGATTGTACTGCTTGCATAAACCTTAAGGTTGGACCAATTTTCAGTAGTTAGGTCACCTTACATTTTGGAGCTAGTAATCTTAGAGGTCCAGGTATCATTATAACCCAAACAAATATACATATCCCACATAACCACCCTCATCCTTTCTACCAACCCAATTTCAGGGGGATCTGTATTGCTAGGGAAATTGCTAGGGATCTGCATGCCGGGGAAAGAGGGAATGTCAGGGTACATCATAGCAGAGTGATATTCAATAAAAATTGCTATATTGTAGTCTGGTTACCTCAGGGGAATCAAAGATACAGCAGAAGTCAAACCCTTCCTACCTACTCAGCATATTATTCTATTCAGGCCCCTAGATTTGAACCAAATACTTTCACAACTTACCAAAAGCCTTCATTGGTTTCCAAACCTGACATTCTTGTCCTCCTTTGCAGCTAGAGAGTACTTTCCTCTTTTCTCTATCCCTCCAGGCGCCACCAAAGGGCCAATATTCCCTTCTTTTGCACAATCATACTTTGTATACTGTTAGTACA
The DNA here is from genome assembly GCA_013396655.1 of Campylorhamphus procurvoides. Classification (NCBI taxonomy): domain Eukaryota; kingdom Metazoa; phylum Chordata; class Aves; order Passeriformes; family Dendrocolaptidae; genus Campylorhamphus; species Campylorhamphus procurvoides. Next base: position 18,414 of record WBMV01001666.1, on the reverse strand, counting down.
TGTGTTTCTTTTAGTACAGTCATTTTATACTTCCCTCTGAGGAAGTAGGAAGGGTGTATACAAATGCCTCGATAAACCATGATTTCATGTTCATATTAAATCAGGTGTGAGTTTCCAAGAAATTTATTTCACCTGCTGTGGCAACCAGAGAGGAAACATAAACATTCCAAAATATTGCTTGTGACAAACATATGCATGCTGTATTTTTGCTGTGATTACTTCAGAATCCCAAGTTGCACAGTATATTTTTAAGTCGCCTGTTACATCACAGTGGCACCCCACTGAGAAATTCTGTTATTGTGCCTTATAAAAATTCCAATGCAGTCATTCTGTGGTTAAATAATATTTGGGAAATATTATACCTAATATTAGAAAAAGATTTTCTGGGCCATACTGGATCATACTGGAATATCTGCCCCACAGTGAAAACCTGAGATATTTTGATTTTCTACTCCTACACAATTGGATTTCACATATTCACAGCCATGCATTAAAAGGGATGCACACTGCTAAAACATCTATAGGTAGGATGTATGATACTTTGAAATTATTGACTTCCTGATCTATATTTACTGCTTTAGGCTGTTGATTAGATTACAATGAATTTTCTTATTCTCTTGATAGTTTCATTTATTGTGATTAATAATAATGTCAATAAATAATGTAAATAATAATGAAAATAACTCTCTCATATCAAAGTAAAATTAGAATAATGAAAATATATATAGTGTTAATTTTGAAAGATGTTTACAAGAAGTATATGAAATCTTCTCAAATCAAGACAAAGGTATATGTTAAGGATATATAATTGAAATATGCATATTGCAGTGCAAGTATGCTTTTTATAATATATATTAAAAAATTCCAATGCTACAGTTAAGTTTTGCAATTTAGGAATTCTAAGTGTGGACAGACAAACTACCTTGTCAATGTTGTTAATGCACTAAATGGAGCCAGGTTTTAACCATTTTCCCTAGAAAAGATGCCCTTTAGGAAATTAGGAGTTACTACCTAAGCCATGCATTAATTCTGCTATGGACCAATAATAAAGAAGAGTACTAATCATCTGGTGGTTATTTCAATTTAATGACTCTGTACACAATGCATGCATATCTAGATTATCCTTAGAAAATAATAGTTAGAAAAAGTTTACATAACAATGAATTTTACATCACATCTGCAGAAAGTAGTATATTCTTAGAATCACAGACCTAAGCACAATTGAATAGTGAATGAATAAAACAGCTGTGACATCTCAGAAATATTTCTTGATACATTTTAACATCTCTGGATCTGAGCAAAATTTTATTTGATTTTTCTTTTTTTTTTAAAGTTACTTAAATGCAGAAACATAATGAGGAAAGGGTTAGTTCTTTGTTTATCGGGGGGTTTTTTTGTTGTTTTGCAACATTCATTAATAAAGTCAAATAAGTCTTCCCTGACGACAGGCTGGATAATTAATTAACATATGTGGAACATACTTACTTGTTATAGAAGATTTCAAGAATCTTTTCAATATTTCAAAAATCAGTGCCCCTTTTAATTCTCCTGGGCCATCTATGTGTTTCAAATAATGTGTTTCTCTGCTTACATGGCTTTCAAAAGATATATGTTCCACTTTCCCCTCCCAGTAGATACTTAGTAAGGAAGACCATTAAAAGTTACAGTTGAGTGTCCTGCTACCATTTAATTATTGTAAGATCTCTCATGAGAAAGAATAGCCTTTAGAGTAATATCACAAGCACAGCTCAATAATCCTAATCAATCTCATTAAATTTCTGTGAAATAAACATTTTTAAGAGATTTCCGCAGGTCTGGTAAGTTTGTCTTATTGTTTAGTATTGCAGGATTTATCTTTAATCTGGGAAGGCTTCTCAAATGTTGCAATGCATTATATTTGATTGGAAAAGTCATTGCATAAAATCACTGTAATGGCATACCTTTTGAGGGCAAACTTGTTGCTGCAATTTCCTCCTGCCTTGTGGCTGAACTTCATGAGGTTCTCAGGGACCCAATTTTCAAGCTTGTCTAGGTCCCCCTGGATGGCATCCCATTCTTCTGTTGTGTCAGCTGCAGTGCTCAGCTTTGTTTCATCTGTAAACTTGATGAGAGTGTACTCAATCTCACTGTCTGTGACATTGATAAAGATATTAAAGAGCACTGGTCTGAAGACGGAACACTGAGGTACACCTCTCATCACTAGACTCCACCTGGACCCTGAACATAGAGCTATTTACCACAACTCTTTGTCTGTGTCCAGCCAGCCAATTCACTGACTTATCCACTAAATAGCTCATCCTCCAAATCCATGTCTCTCCAATTTGGACATAAGGATGCCTGTGGGACTCTGTCAAAGGCCTTACTTGTAGAAGTCTAGGTAGAGAAAATGGGTCAGTTTCCCCTTGTAAACCATTAGTCACTCATTATAGAAGACCACCAGTTTGGTCAGGAACAATTTGTCCTTAGTGAAGCCATGCTGGCTGCCTCAGATCACCTCCTTGTCTTGTGTAGGCCTTAATATTGTTTGCACGAGGATCTGCTCCATGATCTTCCCAGACAAAAAGGTGAGGCATATGGATCTGTAGTTTCCTGAGTCTTTCTTTATCCCCTTTTAAAAATCAGAGTGATGTTTCTCTTTCTCCAGTCACAGGGACTTTGCCTGACTGCTATGACTTTTCAAATATAATGGAGAGTAGCTTGACAACAGCATCAGTCAGCACCTTCAAGACCATGTCATTGTGGGAGAACGGTCTTGTGAAGAATGGAAAAAACAGCATGGAACAGTTTGTTGAGACCTGGAGATGAAGAGGAAGACCATCAACTTATGAGCTATCCGAGCACAAAAGAAATACATATACCTGGACACTGTTTTAATGGCTCCCGATGTTATTACATGTTCTCTCAGTTTTGTCTGTTAGTGGTTGTATCCATATGCACATACATAATATTGTTCAGAATAGTTCCCCAGTTCTCCCTGTTTTCCCACTGGTTGAAATCTGCTGCAGTGCAGTCTCACCGTATATGGTTATCTCCTCCCCAGTTTTCCCTATACGGTTGTTGCCCTTCCTTCTTTTACCGTACATGTAAAAGGATTTGCATGCTCCTCCAAACCTCCACCCAGGTTCTGGAACCTTCCTGCAACCCTCTGTATAAACCTGAGTCCCATTTGAATAAACTGCCATTCTGCCTCGCCCCTTCTCAGAGTGTGCCGTGTCCCTCTTTACCCCTCCAAGCTGTTATGTCATCAGGTGCCATAGACTTGTGGTTATTCACTTTCACCAAGTGGCCACAAACCTGTTGTTCACTTATAGCAGGAGGAACTTTGCTTCCTCAACTCCCACCTGGATGTTCAGGGATTTGAGAGGCATGGGAAGGCTGTGAAGACTGAGGCAAAGAACTTATTGAGTACTTCAGCCTTCTCCATATCTGTTGTTACCAGTTTTGTCTTCCCACTTATTCGTGGGGTTCACCCATTCACTCTCCTTGGACTTTCCTTGGGCTTTTATTTTTTCTGAACTACATACTTAGAGAAGCCCTTCATGTTATTCTTCACATCTCTTAAGTCTATTTCCAAGGTTGCCTTAGCTTTCCTGATGGCATCCCTATATATTTGAACAATATTCCTGTTTTTTTCTGGGACCCATGTTCCTACTTCCATTGGCTGTGCATTTCCTTCTTACTCCTCTGTGTGAGAAGCAGATTGATGTTCAGCCATGAAGAGTTCTGGCCTGACTTGTTTAATTTCCTACACATTGGGATCAAGAGCTCTTGTGCTTGAAGAACAGTAGCCCTGAAGATCTGACAGCTCTGGCCAGACTCTGCCCCAAGGAGAGTTTCCTAGGTGATCTCATCCACTAATTCTTTCAACAGCTGAAATTTTACTCTCCTAAAGTTCAAAGTCCTGACTTTGCTATTTTCAAGGCCCACATTTCTGAAGATCATGAACTCAAACAGGGCATGGTTGCTACAGCCCAGGCTGCCACCAATCTAAATCTCTTTAATAAGCTCATCTGAACTAGTGAGCACCAGTTCTGGCAACGTTTCTCCTCTGGTTGGCTTGTGTAATAATTGGACCAGGGAGTTAATCTTGCACTCCAGGAGCCTCCTGGATTGCTTACAGCCATCTCTATTTCTTTTCTGGCAGATATACAGATGATTGTTGAGCAGTTAGTTCCTGAAGAGTTGCACCCTGTTGAAAGGACCACGCTGAAGCAGTTTGTGAAGAACTATGGCCTATAGGAAAGACTTGTGTTGGAGAAATTAGTGGAGGACTGTTTTGCATGGGAGGGTCCCCACACTGGAGTAGGGGACTGTGTGAGGAATCCTCCCACAGAGCAGAAAGGAGTAGCAGGGACAAAGTGCAATGAACTTACAACAGCCCCCATTTCCCATCCCACCACATTGCTGGAGGGGGCAAGGATGAGAATTCAGGGGTGAAGTTGCCCAGGAAGAAGGGAAGAGTGGGGGGAAGGTGTTTATTTAAGATTCAATTCTATTACTCATTACCCTATTCCAATTTGATTGGTGATGTATTAAATTATTTTTCCTCAAGTCAAGTCTGTTTTGCCCATGACCCTAACTGGTGAGTGATCTCTCTGCCCTGATATCAACCCATCTCGTTGTATTTTCTTCCCCTGTGCAGCTGAGGAGGGGAGTGATGGAGCAGCTTTGGTGGGCACCTGGCATCCAGCCAGCATCAACACACCATGGAACCAAAAATCAAAGTTGTATGCAGTGTCAAAATTCTGTCAGTGGTTTAGTCCTTAGTCAAGACCACTGGAGGGTTGAAGAAGAGAAAAGCTGACATGCAGAATGATGAATTTGCACCAAACTATTAAAAACTCTAACAGTTTTTTACTCTAAATGCAAATTCCTTGATAGTCTTATTAAACAACCTTATTAAAGGTGTCAATAGTGAGCAGAAATGAGATCTGCATAAAATATCAATAATTGAAAGCAGGTGCTTTCTGTGCCTTTGGTAAAAAAGTCATTTAAAAATAAAATTATGAAATAATAGAAGATTTGATTTTGATAATTAATTACATGCATAGGTGGTTTTTTGTTTCCTAACTGATTTGCTCATGATTATTTTCTTCTATAGAATCCTTGGTGTAAGACACAGAAATAATCCTAAAATGACTTACTTTGAATGAAGTTACTTTTTCTCTGGCGAAATGACTTTCTAAATAAATTGTTAAAATGAGAAGCTTTGTGATAGTTGAATTTTAAAAAAAAAAAATTAATCCAAAGCAAGAAAAGCCTGGCTGTTACTGGTTAAAAGATATTGAAATTCTGAAGAATAATGTAACAAAGCTAGCAAGGTAAAGTTACAGGGAGTGAAAAAACATTACATGTAGAAATCTGAAAGTAAATTCCATATGGCAACGTTATTCAGTTTCACAGACACTAGCTTTGGGAAATCTGAAAAACAAGGATTTCAAAACATATTTAAAATACAACTTTTCTTCTCCCTCTTCTTTCTCCTTCCATTCCCAGCTAGGTGCATATTTCTTACTATTTCATATTAATAGTAGATGTACATCAGAATGCAAATTTTCTCAGAATTAAAGAGAAAACTTCAATTTTAGAACTAAACTTCCTGTAAGCTTGAATCATATTCCCATTATTCCAACGAGGATTGATTTCTATTAAAATTCCAGCCCATTTTAGTCTTTGTAATGAGCCTAAAATAGCTGCCAGCTTGCAGTGCTGGAATTAATGATAATTAAATGTAACACAAAATGTATTTCCATATTTTGTATTGCTTAAATGATTTCATCTCAGATGTAGTATGATTCTTTTTAGAGATGACTACTTCTATTTAATCTCTTTTCCAATTTTAATTTGAATTTCATATTGTTCCTGACTGTTTAATGAATATTTTGGGAGATGGCCATAGTGTTGTTAATTATACCGGAGACTGAGTATAATTAATTCTTTTGGACCCAAAGTCAGCTAGTTAATCGATTTCTGATGAAACTGAAGATTAAACACAGATAGTTCACTTCTTCCTTCATTCATTTTCATTTTTCCCTCTTTGAATTCAATCAGATTACTTTGGGAAGTCATGGCTGGCAAATCAATTTGTGGACCCATTTGGGGTATTATCCAGATGTTAATAGATGGATGATCCACTCAGGCTAGTCACCTTCCTATACTTTTTTTTTTTTTCAATTTTAAAGAAAACCTTTTAATTTTTTGCAGCACCTTTATTTTTTCATTAATATTTAAATAATTCCTAACTCTTTATTAACAAAAAGTTCATTAAGTAAGTACAGAATAAAAAGGGATCCTCAAAAGAGGTCTCTGAAGACCAGACAATTCACAAAGTAAAAGGGCTGTAGTGATGTAGGAGACGTTCCTCATATTTGTGACGCATTTACTTATGTGTCTAAATTTGATTTTAGGGAATAGCCTGAGAAGGCTCAAATGAAAAGGAAAAAGTACATTAGTATGTTAAGGAGATCCTATCAATTTTATTTGTTTTCCATCACAATGCTATAAATAGTGGTATATTTTAATTTTTGGTAGTGAGAAAACCCCTAAAGGCTAAAAGAAAATAATCAATAAAAGGCAAGAAAGAAATTAAAAAGAGAAGAAGGAGGACTTACTGCTAGTCAATGAAAGAAATCTTGAGCATTGTTCATTTATTACATTAATATTGTAGTAGCAGATAATGCTAGTTTACTACTTTTATGCTGCAATGGCTTATGATCAAATTGTACTCTGCCACTGTATTCAATATCCTTCTATGAATAGAATTAAGACAGCTTTTAGTCCTGTTTATGGGCCAGTGAGAAAAGAGCAGAAGTGTTCCAGATGATTCTGGAATTCTTTGTATTTTCTGGAAAACTGCGGCCAACAATACAATATTAAACAATGGTCTCTTGCATATAATAATCCCTTTCTAACTAGATATGTACACATATAATTCAATCTCCTCGGCCCTTGAACACTTTATATGGTGAGTTTATATTAAATTTATTACTAAATAAAAGCCTTGGTATTAATTCAGAAATATTTTCTGTTTCTCAGAGGAAGATCAGATGCGCATTTTCTTTGTCAGGAATTGTAATGATTAACATTCAAACAGTGACTTTGGTAATCTTTAGAAACAAAGACTTCAGCAGATTAAAAGCTATTCAGTTTTCTAATTAATATTCTTATGGTATAATTTTGGCAAACTTTCTGCATATTTATAGCTGTCAGTGGTTAACTTGAAGTTTCATTCCCACAAATATTACTTTTACAATTAAAATGAAATCTTAGTAGTTTTTCATGATAGTAAGGCTTTTTAAATTCAATCCATTTTAAGGGGGATTATAAGTATTTAAAAATCATTAAAATCTAAGAAGAAATAACTTTAAAATTTGACGTATAAGTTTTATGTTATAGAAGTCCAAAGTGCTAGGTAAGAAATGTATTTGGTCTCAAAGTTGTGACAGGAAGAAAAGAATCACAGGAATAATGATGGATGTTTTGAATCAATAATACTTCCACTTACTGTAAAAAAAAAGTTCATCTACAAGTTATGTCTTGCTCTAGAAGATCATGAAGACAACTATCCATTGTTCTAGGCTCAAAACAGTTTACTCTTTGAATAGTTGTCTTGGCTATCTGAATCTGGGATTGGAAGATTAGTGTTAGAATATAGAATGTCTCTTTATAAGTTTCTTTTGCCTGAGATCTAGACAATGAGTGAGTATGTGATTAGATCTTCGGATCTGTGAAAGGCTTCGCACAAAATCTTGATGTACTATAAAATGAAAATGTAGTCCTGTCTCTAGAAGGAAGTATGTACTCCATAGTGTTTGGGTGATTTGACTAGACAGTACTATAGCCACTATATTTATGAAAGATTAGTTGAATATTATATTCTTTTTCGTTGTTAATAAAATGGCAAGGAGATATATGACGTATAATAAGGGAAGCATAGCCAAGAAGCTGTTTTTTTTTTTGGTTTGTGTGTTTTCTTTTTAATGTCAAACACTCATGTTCATGTTTGTGTTACCTGTGAAGATATTGAGAATTAGGGAGTCAGGCTTTAAGTGTTAAATTCAGATTTGTAGTGACATTTAAAACTAAGAGTTCAGAGAAGTGAATTTCAATGATGTCTTGGTTTTGTAGCTGCTCTCACATTACCCAGCCATAAATGGACAGCCAATTATATGCATAGAGTTACTGGATGTGAGACAAACAGCAGAATACAATACTAACTACATTTTCCCCTTCCTTTCCCGTTCCACAATTTCAATGCATGCCAGTTTGTAGTTTGATCGTACTATATGGATATCTAGACTATAATGGACATCTGACCATATTATTGATTCAGAAGTGCCCAATTAGTATTCAGTGGAATAGAGTGTCTCTTTCTATATTTGGCTTTTAATATGTATTTACCTAGATAAGTTGCAAAGAAATAATAGGAGGATCTGCTGAGTTGCGGGTGTTCCCTTTTTAATGAAAGAAGCAAATTCAATTAGACTACTTATCATATAATCAAACCTGATTTTCTATGTAGAAAATTATCACCAGATAATATCATGTTGTTTATTTACACCTTTCATAAGAGGAACACAAGAAATTGCCATTAATTCTAGCAAATATAATCAAAGGACACTAAATAACCTGCTGCAGTGAACTGCACACAAGACAACTCCAATAAAGCAGTGCTGTTAAGACTTAGAAACAAAGGACAACCCCAAATCCTGGCACTTTGTTTTTCCACTGCTGCATTTCCTTGATTTATCTTTCTAAAAGTAATTATAGTTATGCTGATAATGATTATGTTGATGACAGAAGTGATAACAATAACAGCTGGAGTAGTAGAAGTTACTGCAAGGAAAATTAGTTTCATTCATTTAAAAAATAATCTGATCTATCCAACTGCTGAATATTGCTAAATGTAGCTATTGGTTACACTATGTGCCAAAAGACTGAAAAAAGCATTGCAAAATTCTGTATTAAAAATGCTAAGAAGGACTCCAGATTTCCTAGCTAATTCTGTTGCCTGGAGCCAGTTTCAGATTTTGTTATGTTCAAGGTCAGTGCTACAAATCAGAATATGTGCAATGAACCTTAATTTTGCTTTTTGGCTTGTTTTCCTTTTACAGATGCCAACTATAGTCAAAAGCCTATCTGAAAATCAAATTGTATCACTTTGTCTTTAATTAGCTCTTTGTTTCTTCCCTGCAAAGAGATCATGATTATTTAATGAGTTTATTGTACTATTAATATGTATTTCATAACAAAGAGAACCTTTCAATGTTTCAAGGTTTCTGTCTTAATTTTCATTTTTTTCATAGGATGGCCTTAGATATGTAAAAAAGATTATGATCATAGTTTCTTAGGTAAAACTACAATTCAAGCTGCCTATGAAAATGATTCTGTGGATAAGGAGAAGAAAAAAACAAAGAAACCCAAAGAGCAACAACAACAAACTAGGAAAATCAAACCAAGCCAAACCAGAATCTAGACATAAGAACACATTCTCAAAAGCGTAAAAATGACGAGCTCTGAAGTTTGTTTTCAGAGACTGCATGATTCCGGCTTGCTCTACACAGCTATTTCTTAAAATTTATCAAAAGGCAAACTGCCAGAATAGCAGGATTGTTATTACTATTAGCAGTGCTATTAATAATAATTTTGCCAGCTCTAGCTTTACGAGTTCTTCACTTTCATTATTGGTCCTTCAGCAAGAGTTCATTCCTATACCTGGTTCTTTATCAACATCACTCTACTATTTTTTCCCTTAATTAGATTCCTTGTTCATTTGTTGGAGGCTGAAATTGTTTCAAATGTGAAGGTTTCTTGTGAAAAGACATTTACACTGAAAGATTAAGCTGAAGAAGGAGCATGACTATGTTAAATATGTTATTAACCATAATGTTATAAGAAAGCTCCTCACTTCAAAGAGAAGAAATTGCCTAAATATTCAGTACCTCAGAATTACTGAGGGATCCAAACTATGACTGCGAAGAAACCCAGAAACCTTTCTTGGGGACATAAATCCCTGGTCCCAACCACTCTGAACCAGAGGGTGTCTTGATTTTTCCTATTCTTTGGGTGGATTGCTTCTGTCATTCATTTCAGTGCAAAACCCAGCTTCACAGGGATAGAAAAGGAGTCCCTCTAAATTATGAGATAACAGCCTAGAGAAGAAAGCAGTGGCCTGGAGACAGATATCCCTACAGGCTGAACTGCACAATGAGTCAGATAGTGATTATAGAAAAGACCATAACACGTCACTCAAAGTAAAACTTTTAAAACATTTCTGAAGGGGAAGTTCTGAGCCCTGGGTCACAATAGTTTAAAGATGCCAATGTTCAAAACAGAGGAAGTTTAGGCTAGTCCTTACTTTTCCTTTACATGTCCCTTTTTAACATGTGATTTTTGGGGACAGCAAACTGTTTTTGCACATTTCCTACAAAATCTGGCAGTGCCAAGATCTGCCTGATTCAAACTATAACCCAAGAAAATCCTTAAAAAATCCAGGTAAAATGAACCTGAATTTCACTGAGAACCATGTTTACAAGACAGTATACACTGATTTTTTTAAAAAATTAATTCTTTTTTTTAATATGTTATATAAGCAGCTGTTATTTAAAATTAAAACATTGCACAGATCATGGCCATTTCATACAGAAAGCTTACCAAAGTCTGCCTACCAACATAATTTAATTCTTAAGAAAAATGTTTAATAAGAGAAAGTAGGATGGTGATTATGAAGGAATCTATTTCCATATGATATGTGAATGTTTGTATTTAATTTTTATGAGGATAAATACTGAACACCTGATGCTTCACAAAATTAATTGTCTGATCCTGGATAGATCAGCTAATAGCGTTATGGAAATATTCTGAGTGATATACTTTCAATTGCCATGCATATTGCAATAAGACAGTGCAGTGGGAACTCTTATTTGCCATGGCAACCATTAATTGGATATGCAGGAGGTGGTGTTTTGCTTTAAATAAATCTGACTGGGTCAGCAATTGAATGTTTCAAATAAATGATTTATATTTTACACAATTTTTCACATTTTTCCAGTTTCTGAATTAATTTTTTCTTCGTATCTATGTGTTCATCAGAAAGGCATGGGATAAAATTGAATGGAAGCCTGGGACATTTTGTTTTATGATTATTTTTGTGAATGCACATTTTGTATTCCTAAGTCTGACAAATAAAAGCTGATTGTAATTACATTTGTGTTCCTGCCATATGTTCTCAGGCCTTTTTCTCCATTGTTTCTTTCTCATGTGACTATTATTATGGATCAAATAGCTGCTTTGCATAAATCATTTCCATAAAAATGTATAGTTGGTTTTGATTTACAGAGAGTTTGACATAGGAGACAGTATTTTTGCATATTACACAGGAATTTTGATTAAAATACATTGGGATGTATATATGAAAAATTAACATAATTTTTAACAAAATTAACATTAATTATCCTAAGCAGATAGTCAGAGGGAAATTATAAAAATCTGAAGACAATAGATATTTCAAGACAGGGAAATGTGAAGTGCAAGGAAAAGACTCTGAGTTATACATTCAACAACATATTAATTAATCATTCATTTAGCAAGACTGTGACTATTTCTATATTAATTCATGCTCTCATATTACTGGTTTTTTCTTACAATTAAGACCACATGCAACTCTGAAGGCATTTATGAATGTGATAGATTTTATACAAGGGAGTAGTTGTGCCTAAGTCAAGGAAGACAACTGTAGTATTCAAGGTCATATTATTTTCCTTGGCTAATTTCTTATGACATTAATAAGTCAATATTCATGTTAATCTATAATATATTAGGATATATTTAGGAAAGCATCTGGATTCAATACAGGACAAAAATATCTCTCTCATATTAGTCACTGAATATACTGATGCTTCAGATTTAGTCTTCAAAACTTCATCCTGGAGCACAGCCCAGGACTTTGTCAGACTGATGTGCACGTCACTGCTCACAGGCCTGAACCCAGTACCAGAGGAAAATTTGGAGCAGATTGTATGCAAAGCAGTGAGTACTCTGTGTGGATCAATATATGAGTTCTCTAGACTGGGAAAAACTCTTCTGTAAATGCACTATACCCATGAATAATTTGTTGAACATGTCCCAAGCATCTGCAGTTTTTGTTTTAAAGATGTGGTGAAGGTGGGGTAGTTTTGGGGGGCTTTAGGGCTTATTTGTTTCTTTGTTTGCTTGTTTAGTTTTCTCCAAGTAAAACTATTCTGTTACTTTCTTATATATAATAACTTGATTAGGTAGATAAACCTCTCAGAAGTGGTTCTTCTACCATTGCTTACTTGACAGAAACCAGCAGAAGAGAAAGTAGATAATAATATTTTCTTCTTGAATATATTCTCCAGTTTTCCTGTGGAAACCACACCACTATACTCCAAACGACAGACCACTACATAAAAGGAACATGTCTTATTTATTCATTGCAGTATTGAATCAGTATATAGCAATAATGCTCTGAGAATGGTCTGTTGGATTTGGCATCTCAGAAGATACAGGGTTTGAAACTTAACATGTGAATTTATGGGCTTCCCAGAGTCTTTCCTGAGTCATGGCCATAATATTTTTCTATCCTGAGGAAGATTCCCTGTAACTATATGATATTTGGTTGAAAAACCTCCTTTTTTTTTTTTTTTTGTAGCTACTACTTTTCAGATCAAGCAAAATGCTTAAATGAATTTAGTCTTGACATAACAGAAACTGTTTGTGACAATTTTGTTCCAAGCATAATGAGGACATATTAACTTTAATTGAAGTCATCACTAAGATGTATTGAGCTGAAATGCTGATGCAGAACTGCAACGGTCAAAAAGTCATGATGGTGACACGAAAATGTCTGAGTTTAAGATAACTTGTCATGCAAGCAGTTGTAACAGAATCCATCCAAAAACCTAAGTATAACCTTCTAAATTCTTCCATTACATTAACCCTGAATTATCCCTTTTTGTCCATGGTAACAAAAATAATATCAAGGAGTGATATTAAAGGAACAACCAGGTTTAATTAATCAAGGATAGTGGTAGTAAGTAAAATATTTCATACAACTGTTTTCAGCCAACGAAACAAATATCTTACTTTATTATATTTATTGTGAATTGGTCTATTCCTGAGAATTTCTGCATGTTTGACTATTTTAATTTTTTTTTCCATTGAAGTTTCCTACTTCTTCTTCCTGTTTATTGAGGGATTTAAGCACATGGTCTTACCAGTGTTTTATTGGATACCTACAAATAAATAGTTTCAAAGATAGCATACTCTAGCCTGGCTTACATATAAACAGATCATTAGCAAGAAGAGTTCAGACTAATTGTACTCTAAAACATAACAAAGGGTGTCAATGCTAAGGTTACACCAAAGTCTTTAACTCATATTAGGGCTGAATAGTGTCATAGTTTTCAATAACACTGTGATGTGAGCCAAGATCTTACTATCATCCTAGAGAGGCCTCCCATGTAAATGAAGAGTTCTCTTCATCCCTTGATTTGTTCTTAAATATTAAATATTTCAGGAAGGTTACAAACACGTTATTTACCTATTTTCCAGTTCATACTTTTACTTTTCTTCCCTCTGGGGAAAAAAACAAAAACAAACAAAAAAATAAAAACGAGTAAAAAGAAAAAAAAAAGTAGAAGGTTTTGTTAAATTGTTGGTTTACCCTGTTTTGTTTCTTTAATGTAATATTTAAACAAAAATGCATCCAAGTTATTTTCCAGCTCTTCTTCTCTGTGTGAAATGCATCATCTCTTTGGGGGGTTATTGCTGCCATGCAGGCAGCAGTCATTACACAGAATGTGACGTTACTTGTTTAGAATTCAATTATGTTTTCTTTCATGTTGGACAACATTAAATGATAATTTGAATTTTGGTCCTTTGACATCAGTAATAGCTACAATTCATGGCAGATGACTGCTCATATGTCAGAAACTTGGGCCAGTGGAGAAAAACCCTTTTATTTTTCATGTAGATAACAACTGACAATCAAGACAGTTCAGAAATGCTTATTACAGTGAAAATAATCTTAATTTATTTAATTTCTGTATAAAGAAATACTCAGAGGTTTGGTTGGGCATTCATTTATTTTTAAAGACAGACATTTCCATGACATGTAACTTGGTATTTGATTTTCTTCACTTAAGAACCTCTTGCATGACCACCCATAAAAATCCTTCTTGTCTTCCATCCCCTTTCATTGCTTCTTGGTCTCATCTTCAGTATACTTTCAAAGACAGGGACCTTCACACTGAATGCCTCTCTTTTATCAGGTTTATTTGTTGATGTTGACCTTCTCATCCTTTCTCTGGTAAGAATTTATGCATAACTGGTACTCGGACCTGTTTGACAGTTACCTAAGAAGTGGTAGAAGTGAAAAGATCATAAGGGAATTAACAAATTTGTCTCACAGATGAATGAGGGTGTGTACATTTACTTCAAAATGAAATGTAGATACCTGGTTAAATTTCTGTCTAATGTTTGGGAAATTGTATGGATATACTGGTAACATGTTCTTTTTTCCTTTTCATTTTCCTTTTTCTTTTCTTTTTTCTTTCATTCACCTGCCTGAAATGAGAATTACTTTATGATATATATCTTGCTACAGTCATGTTTGCCTGCTTTATTTCTAGGTAAATGATCTACACAGGATAGATGTCAATGCTTTTTTAAAAAAATATAGCTGTTCAAATTCAGAAAGGTTGGTTATTAGCTGTTGTAATTTATTAAGGGGATTATACTTGTGCTCTTTCATCCTCACTGATTTAACTTAGTTTCCACAGAGCTTTGACAAGTTAATTGTTTTTGACCCAGTTCTCACAGAAGTGTAGATCTTTGAATCCACAAAATTGAGTTAAAGAACCTATCACCTTTCAACAGAAAATAAGTGTCTGTTCCTTGACCCTTTTGAAATCTCTTCCACAATAATTTAATACATTTTTTTAAAGGAAATTACTCTTTCACAAGATGCAGCATTAAAATTAGCACCATTTTTTGGTACATTGGTTGTGTCGTATAATCTCCTTTTCAGAGACACTTTTTCTCAACCATTAGCCTCCTCAATTTGAGCATTTAGGACATTTTGCAAATTGTTTCATAAGTATAAAAGAAAAAAGTGGGAGGTTTTGTTTTCTTTTCATGGAGAATAGCATTGTGTGCTTGCAGCCCAGAAAGCCAATTGCATCTTGGGCTGCATCCAAAGAAGCGCGGCCAGCAGATCGAGGGAGGTGATTCTGCCCCTCTGCTCTATCCCCATGAAAAATAATCTGAAGTCTTTGAGTCTGTGAAATGAAAATCTTTATATCATCTCTCCAAAACAGTATTCTAAAAATATTTTTTCTCCAATTAATGTCAAATATTCACCAGAGAATGTAAAAAGCTGCAAAGTATGTTTTCCATTTCAATTTTGTTGTACTTGTAGACTTTCCATAAGAAGCTTAAAAAGGCCTTAAAAATTGCATTCACCTGAAAGTCTTTTGAACTTCTTGAATCAGCAATATTAAATAACATTTCACACAAAAAGAAGATAACTGACTTTTTATTTTTGATACCTTTTTTTTTTTTTGAGTTCTGGTTACAAGTGCCATGAAAGCAAACAGTAAAGTTTTAGCTTTTACTTGTTTCTTATATTAAAAAAAAAAAAAGAAAAATCAGAACATGAAAGATAGTTTAAATAACTTATTTAAGAACTGACATTTTTAAAACAGAGATTTTCCTAATACTGGACCACAGTAATTTTTCTTTCTTTCCTGAATTCTAACAGCTGCCATTCTCCCCCGTCTCAAGGCAAACAACACTGAAATAAGTAATACTCCTTAAACACATGTAGTATGCTACTAAAACATTATTCTAATAGTTTTCATAGCAGTACTGTCTTCCAGTGTGTTTTGCTATAGAAAATAAGAAATGAAACTGTCCACTTAGAAACATTTTTATTGAGAATCTCTGTAAAAACACCTATATGTCTGAAGAAAAAAATACCTTGTTATTGAAACAGACTAACGTGGGATTTTTGTGTTTTCTCATTGCCTGTTCAATAAAACATTTCAAAACGTTCATATTTTCAAATAATTGCACAAAAATGTATGCAATAAAAATGATTATTTATGTACCATATTATGAGGGAATAATACTGGCAAAATTGTGCTGAAGCGATTATAACTATCTTCTTCATATGAAAGACAAGCTTGAAGCTTAATTTAAAAAAAAAAATCTCTTTTTAAAACACTGTGGTTATTTTTACAGGAGAAACAAAAGGAAAAATCAACTTAAACCAAATCTAATGCAGCATACAATCCTTAAGACCTTAAGGTGTCCATACTCTGTATTTATTAAATAAATAAAAGAATACAAAAGAAAATAAATTCTAAGGGTCTCTACTATTTAAAATTCTAACAAGAAATATAAAAAAGTCCTTTTGGCTGTTCTCAACAGTAGGCTCTTTCAGAGCAGTACTTAGCAGGCTTTCTGATATTCATGGGCAAGAGATCTGGAGTATTAGAAATAACTGCATTTATCTGACTGGGTGCTATATATAAGCAAACTGGTGTTTGAAGAATGTGTAATGTTCTTTTGATAGTTTTCAGTGTAATAATGTTGTACCACTGTGCCCCTATCATATCTTTCAACTTCATGTTATACCATGTCCTATCCATATACTTGCTGTGACAAGGCCAGTCTCTGACAAAATTTAACCCAGAGCCATGGAAAGGAATAAAAATTAGTCTTGACTCCTTATACCTATAGAGCAGCCTCTGTGGACATTATTGTCATATCCTATACCTAGGAACAGAATGAAGCCTTCTTCATGTTTGGCCTAGTTTTAACAAGGATTTATAGCCAATATCAGAATAAAATCCAAAATTTAACTATTTATTATATTGTTGGTCCTCTAGAGAGACATCATGATTATGCACATGACCCTTCACCACTAGGAACTATTTCAGGATTGAACAAAGCAAAAAGAGATATTCTAGGCTATTCCAAATAGCATAGTTTTCTCAATTACTCTCTCACTAATAACTATTCACCAAATGCATCTGCTTGCCAAATGTATAAAGCCTAATTTTGCTTTTCACATTCTCTAGGATTTTTGATTGGATTTTTCTATTTATATTTTTGTTACGTTTGTTTTTTCCTATGCATGATAATTCTATGAATTGAATAATAATTTCAGTTGGTACAAAGTCTTATTTTTGGAAAATAAAATTCAGACTAATAAATTTTACCCTAGGTAGTTTATTAAAATGAAAATAAAATACACCATAGAAAGAAGAAAAAAAAAAAGGAAATTCCATGCATATATATTGCGTACAAAAATATTGCCTACTTATTCTAAGTTCTGTTTCACCATGCCAGACTTTAGAGGGCAATAAGCAGCTGTGGCCATGGAAATTTAGCCCTGGGACTATCAATTTGAGTCGCTCCTTTTCTTTTTTCTTGTTTCTTCTATCTCCTTTATTAAACAGCTATGGAAAAAAAGCCCAACAAAACAAAAAAAAAACACAAAGCACCATCCCCAAGCACTGCTTCAAACCAACACACAGACACACACATCACAACCCAGGGCAAATATTTTAGCTATATGGTTAATACAAGGAGTTTTCATCATACTCTGATGAAAACAGGGTGGAGCAAAACTTAAACTTCATAATTAAAACATTTTAATTGGAAAATAAATATTTTCTACTGTATTCTAAACCCACCAGATTTTCTCATTCATATCAACATACTAAAAATATAGGTTAATTTAGTTTTAGGTGCAAGGGAATATTTCTTTTTTCTTTAGTTTTTATTAGCAACAACATCTGTAACTACTGGGTTCAGTGTCCCTACTACACATTAATAAAAATTATATACTTAACATTGTTTATATAATATATACTAAACTGTATTTAAATAAGAAATCAGATTTGCTGTTTTGAAATTTCTAAGAGTGAAGAGTGCTCTTTTCAATTTTACTTACAGGTTACATTGAATTCCTTTCAGGAAATATGGGATTTAAATATTTAATTACTGTTTATCTGTATTCTCCTGAGGGGATATTGCCAATCTACAAGTCTCTACTGGGCTTTAGTTTCTATTGCTTGTTTCAATCGAATGGAAATACTTCCACAAACTTCATTGTCCTTTATATCACATCAGCATCATCATGGCTAGGCTTCGTGAACAAAGATTTACAAGGACTCTACCCACACTTGCTACAAGCATGCTGGTGGCTAAAAAGACCAATGCGAGATAGACAAGTCTAATTGTAAAAGGCACAGTGGAAAGTCTCCATCGGCACTAGTGGCGAAGAACGGTTCTTCCTGCGTTGCCTTTTTTCCTCAAGACTGATTCTTCATGTAATCTCACACGAAGCAGCAGCGTTACAGATGGTGTGTCTCCATTTCTCCT
>WBMV01001665.1:210837-243466 GCA_013396655.1 Campylorhamphus procurvoides | reverse complement strand
AAAAAAAACAGCTCTGCCTGCTGGGTTTTATTTTTCTCACTGAGGTACACGCTGCTCTTAAATAAACATGATTATACCCTACGGGGAGCTGCAGGCACTAAAAATAGTGGGCACAAAGTAAGAGACTTCAATTAGATGCACACTGCTCGACAATTTAACTTCTAATTGGCTTGTGGTTATTCCCCAACGAGGAACCAACCCTGGTGTGTTTAAAGGATTCACAGACCAGCAAAACAGGCACTCAAATGTTTTTTAGAGTGGATTGACCAAAAAAAGAGACCCGAGCGTTGCATGTCGAGGAACTGGTGTTTGTGTGCCCCTTGCCTTGGGCTTGGAGCTGGGCTGTGGCTTTGAGAGTTCCTCTCCTCAGCTCCAGTTTGGTGGCCCCACAAAGTGTCTGGGGTTATATTTGCCTCCAGGTTCAGCTCGTGGTGACCAGAGGCAGCCCAGCAACACCTGGATTTGTGCCCTCTGCCGTCCAAAATCTGGTTTCCTTTCAGCTCACAAGGCTTGGTCTTGTAAATGTGACTGGGATTTATTGGAGGGGACAGTGACAATTCAGCGGGGGGAAAAGGAGTGGTGAAACTGCTGTGAGAAGACCCCAGGGAATGATCTGGTCTCACACAACTCACCCCTGGAAGAGCAGAAGGCCAGGAGAAAATTCCAGCCAGTGATGGATTCATAGAATCACAGGAGTGTGNCCCAAAATTATAACTTGTTTGTGGTTTTGGATTTAGTTTTTTTTTTTTGATGAAACACGGTTTATTCTACTCTTCAAGCAGCCACCTGAATTAAAGCCCAGACCTGAAGCAATGATTGCATTAACTACACCTTGATGATGATTAGCCAAGGATGCTTTCAGTCCTAAAGGAGATCCCTCAGCACCATCAGGCTCCTGGCCAGTGGCCCACGCCCAGGGAGGCTCCCCTGTGGAATTGTGAGCTTGCCAAGGGCTGCATGTCTGGGCTTGTTGGTTTTCCTTTGACTAATTTCCAAAAAGAATTGTAGCTCCTCTTGTCCCACAAATCCATCCCTGCATCACCTCCCTGCATTTAGGAAAGATTTCTGCACTGCAAGAGAGGTAAAACCATGGAACAGGCTGCCCAGGGAAGTGGTGGGTTTACCATCCTTGAAAGTGTTCAAAATGTGGCCCTTCACGATATGGTTTGGTGGGAAGGGGATGATCCTGATGATCTTGGAGGTCTTTCCCAACCTTCACAACTCTGATTCTTTTTTTTTGGCAAGCTAGACAAGTCAGGGGAAAAATGTAAATGATTTTGTTGCACGTGACAGCTTCAAGATTAATGTCCAGAACCCATGGACCATGAGACATTTGGTCCCAAATTGGGGATCCCAGCATGGAAAGACTTGGCCATCACACCGAACCAGTGTCCCCAGTTCAGTCCTCTCACGGATGGGAGCATGGAGCATCCCAAAATTCACCCGGTGGTGGCTGCTTGGTCTTTGCTGGGTGAGACTGGAGGGGCAAGGAGGAACTGCAGGAGACCTGGCCTTCCCAGTCAGGGGGCTGGAAGGGACCTTCAAAATCATCTCATTCTACCCCCTGCCATGGGCAGAGACACTTTCCACTAGTCCAGGTTGCTCCAAGCCCCATCCAACCTGGCCTTGGCCTCTTCCATGGATCCAGGGGCAGCCACAGCTTCTCTGGGCAACAACAGTTGGGCTTTCAGCCCTGAAATTCTCTGCATTCAGGTTTATTGCCTTTTTTTTCCTTCCCAATTTTTTTCCATGCTCCCTTTCAGCTGCACCACTACCTGGCATGGTTAATTTTTCTTCTTGGTCCTTGCCCAGGGGTACCTGGCCATGCCCATGGGTCTGTGGTGTTCATGCACCTTCTAAATCAGGGAGAGGGGAGAAAGACCTTTTAAAGAAGATTATACAGGAGAACAGAGTGCATGGGCACCCCAAGTGTCTTTGGGCAGCTGACTCCACAGCTTTTATCACATTCCCATCTCAAATGCTGAAGGGATGTTGCTCCAGGTACAGAAAAATCCAGGGTTTGCTGCCTCGGAAGTAAAGCCTGAGTTTGTGGGGCCAAGGTGCTAAACCCCTCAGAGCAGTCCCAAGTTCCAAATATTTCTAACCAGAAACCCACATGTCACAACACAACCACTGACAGCCTCATTCTCCACAGAACACCCATCTCACTGCACCACAGAGGTGTCCTCAGAAGGTGACACCAGTCTCCGCCACCACCAGCAGTCTGGTTTCCACCATACAAGACCAATCTCACTGGGCAGTCACAATTGGGTGGTGCTTCCAAAATCAGAAGGGTTTGGAGCAAATCATTCTCTTTCAGCTGTGACAGAACAATGCAGCAACTTGCTGCTTAGGAAGGTATTTATCCATGGATTCTTTTATTTGCTCCTGTATTTATTAAAGCATGGTTGGCATTTTTGAGGTCATGCTCCAGGTTCTTGCTTCAATTTGACTCCAAACAGGCAGTGATGATGAGCTGAGCTCTTCTCTTAAGCTTCACTCAACTCCTGTATGAGCTGCTGAACTCATTGATAAATTTATCACCAATTTCTAAAATTGAAGGAGTGAGACACTGAAGGACAAGTTTGAGGAAGATGGGGGAAAAAAGCCAATCCTAAATGCCCAAATTTCCAGCTGCTTCAGTTTGTTTGTTCCCAGCGCACCCAGCAATGAGCACCTGGAAAAATGCTGTTTAGAGCATGTGAAAAAATAATGCCCCAGTGTGACAGCTGGAATTTGGGCAGAAAGACAAGTGACATTAGAGAAAAGGGACCTGTAGCTTGGCAGCCCCTTTGTGGATCAGAACAGTGCTGGGTGCTGTGTATATAAATAAAGAGATTTTATTTATATACACAGAGATGCTGTTAATAGTAAACAGCTCCTCTGCTCTCTCACAGGACATATTTCTTTGACACATGCAGCAAGTTAGAGCTACAACTCTCTGAGATTTCTGGTTGCTGCCTCATCTGTTTATCATTTAAGCTCTTTGGATGCTTGTGCTAAGAATTTGGGCTTTTGGAGCAATGGTTGTGGTAGGTGGTCCCTTCAAAGCTGCTTTCTTGCACTGAGCCCTTTAGATTTGCTGCACGAGGCTCGTGCAGACTTTGCCTTTAACTGCATCCAACCCCATGAGGAGCCAGTGCAAGAAAAACTACTGTTGTTCTATTTCATTCTATTCTTCTTCATATCTTCTATTGCATTTCAGGGCCAGGGAACTTGGTGGTGTTTTTTCTCCCCCTCTCCTTCATTCCCGAGGGAAAAAAAATGTTTTATATGATGGTACTCCCTATATATCAACACATAATCTAAATATAGGTATATAGCATTGTTTTGACACATGTTGCATAATCCCCCAGCCATAAAATAAATATCTTTTCTGCTTGAGAAAATTAAATTTACAATTAATATGGCAAAGGTGTGGTATTTAGGCAGAAATGGAACTGCTTTCCCTCTGTGTGTTCATTTAAGAAGGCAGCATCGCATTCTCTTCAATAAAATGCAGGAACTTCCCACTAGGAAAGGATAGAACTAAAAAAATAAAAAGAGGTGAAAACCAAGACTTTAATCTCTATTTATAAAGATTAATATCGTAAATCAGCACCATCATCAGGGCACATAATGGGTCTCCTGAGGCTGATGTGAGGTGTAACCAAGCACAGGCTGTGGAAGAGATGTGTGCAAGCCAAAAATCAGCCCCAAAAAGGTTAAAAAGTGAGTAAATCAGCACGAGGAACCTTTTTCCTCCTAGTAAAAGAAAAATGAACAAGAAAGCAGGTTTGTTTGGATGAGTGTTGCACTGCTCTCGAGGCAAGAAAAGTGGGATATTGGGAAGGACTGGACTGATGGAGGAGACAGGCACCAAAAACACCAGGGGAAAGCCTGGCTTGAAAGCCATGGCTATGGGATCTCCTGATCCCACGACACATGAGTATCATGAAGCATCACCAAAACTCATGGCTTTGGGATCCTCCTGAGGTCTGCTGATCCCACAGCACATGAGCATCATGAAGCATCATCAAAACCATGGCTATGGGATCCTCCTGATCCCACAACACATGAGCATCAGGAAGCATCATCAAAACCTTGGCTTTGGGATCCTCCTGAGGTCTGCTGCTCCCACAACACATGAGCATCAGGAAGCAGCATCAAAACCATGGCTATGGGATCCTCCTGAGGTCTGCTGCTCCCAAAACACATGAGCATCATCAAAACCCATGGTATGGGATCCTCCTGAAGTCCACTGCTCCCATGACACATGAGCATCATGAAGCATCATCATAGACCCCCTAAGTAAGAATCAATGGATGCTACACGGCAAAACACTGAGTTTGACATTTTTGCACTGACTCTTAAATACCTTTTTTTTTTTTAATACTTTCTCCTGCCTTTGCAGACAAACCCCAAAGCTCCTCATCTGGGCAGCAGCCCCTCATGCAGCCCCGGGACAGCTCCCACTTCCTCCCCTGTGCCTTTGTGTGCTCCGGAGAGCCCATAAATCAGCCCCTCACGCTGCGAGCCCTCCCCACGCCAGCAGCAGGCAGGAGGATGGGGAGGGAGAACCACGGCCCACCGTGCCCGGTGGGAGAGGTGTTGGCTGCCCAAAAATGAGATGCTGCTCCTCAAGGTGTCCTCATCATGGGGTAAGAAGGCGCAGGGGGATGTCTGCCCGTGGTGTGGGGTGGGAACTGGATGGTCTTTGAGGTTGGGTTTCTTGCCCTCCAGCGGGGTGGAGAGCTCATTGAGGGCGATGCTTCATAAAATCATAGAATCAGATGGGTTGGAAGAGACCTCCATGGTCATCAAATCCAACCCTTGATCCCACACCACTGTGATTACCAGGCCATGGAACTGGTGCCACACCCAGTCTCTCCTTAAACACCTCCAGGGATGGTGACTCCACCACCTCCCTGGGCAGCCCATTCCAATTCCTGATCACTCTCTCCATGAAAAATTTCATCCTGATGTCCAACCTAAACCTGCCCTCTTGTCCTACTGCTGGTTCCCTGGGAGAGGAGACCGACCCCAGCTGGTACACCCTCTTGTCAGGGGGTTGTACAGAGTGATGAGGTGCCCCCTGAGCCTCCTCCTCCTCCTCAGGCTCAACAAGCCCAGCTCCCTCAGCCTCTCCTCACAGCCCTTGTGCTCCAGACCCTTCCCCAGCCTCTTTGGGAGGAATTTTGGAATTTGGAAGGAATTTTGAAATTTGGAATTTTGTCTCTTTCCCTCTTACAACCATATTGTTTTCACCCCTGATGCAGCTCCCTCCATCTCTCCTCCCAGGCAACCAAGGCTTGTGAGTTTTTTCTCAGTAATTTGGGGCTGGAAGGAAGGCAGAAGAAGAAATGAATAAACTCTTCTTTAAAGCACCAATTCCCGTGGAAAAACTCCATGTCCTGCAGCTTTCATGGGATTGATTTCAGCTGAACCACTTGCTGAAATTACAGTGTTCAGATTGTTCAGAAAGGCAATAGAAAAACAAACCTCAGCTTCTCAGTGGCTCTGTTTACACTTTGGCTCCACTTCCATGGGCCAGCTGGAGGTAAAAAAAGCCCTTTTTTTTTGCAGATGGGAAGAAGTCCTGTACTTAAAACCAGGTATAGGCCCACCTGGGGTGGATGGGCATGGTTAGGGTTAGGGTTAAGGTTATGGTTAGGGTTAGGGTGAGGGTTAGGGTTAGGGTTCAACCCCTATTTCCATAGGGAACCCTCCCCTTGTGGGAGGATTCATTTTAGCTGCTGGAAATGTTTTAGCAGGACCAACCACTCACCTCTGAGTTTCCCCAGTAAATACACGTGCAGGCAGCAGAGCTTCAGCCTCACCAGCATCATCCTCATCCCATAGGGAGCACCCTGGCCATGGGCAATGGGCACCCTTTGGGGTGGCTGTCCTCCAGCCACAGCTGCAGGTGGTGCTTGCAGAGGCACTTGTCCCCACAGCAGTGCCTTTCCCGCTTGGACGTTAATGGGATAACAATTAATGGGATTCAATCCAGGCGCTTTGAAGCTGGAGAGGAGAGCCTGGACAAACAGGGGCAGATAAACAGAGCACTTCATCTCCCGAGCTTCCCATTATTTTTCCCAGTGTCCCCACGTCGTGGAGAAGACACAGGTCCCAGCTGAGCCCTCCTTTCCCCCCTCCCTGCATCCCAAAACACACCATTTGATCCGTCCCTGCAGGAGCGCACACTGAAGCATCGCCGCAGCCGCGCCTTAATTGAACAGCCATTAACCGAAGGGAAACTATAACCCGCTGAGTAAACATCTCCCTATTGTTTCTAGGGATTACTGTGCTGGGAAGTCATTAATAACCTGGAAGTACATTCCATTTATCTTTGTTTATTAGCTGCTTTTGTCAGACGCGAGGAGCGTCCCCCCCGCTATTGAAGTATCACACTATGACATTAGTCGCAGCTACAGCCCCTGTAAAGTCAACAATCTGATTTGGTCATTAATCTCACACTTCAAAAGGGGAGGCAGGAGATTGAGTAGGAAGATCTCACATCTGCTCTTCCACTTGCCGCTTTCCACGGCCTGGCTCCAGATAATAGCTCATCCTCCTCCACCGCTTGACCCCGCCAGGAACCCCAAAAACCCTTTAGGAACTCATTTCAACCCTCATTTTCACTTCCAGCCCAAGGGGATATCGGACCTGCAGGAGCCCTGACCCTGTGGAACAGGAGATGTTCCACACAGCCGCCCCAGCACCCTGAGGAACCACAATTTGGTGCCCAAATCCCATCCCCAGTCTCCGAGTCCAAAGCTATGCAGGTACTTCCATGGATACATCCAGCTCATTTTTGAGCCAAAGACAAGGCACTTCGCTCCAAATTCCAGTAGACTGGTGGCTTCAGAGCCCACCACTGAGTCTGTGGCTCACTGCAGACCCCCGAGGAGCTGGGGGCAAGGGAGGACCTCGGTGGTGAAGGTCCATCCCTACGAGGGCTCAGGATAAGCATCACCTCCTCCAGCTTGGTCTGGAGCCATTCCTTCATCCCTTATCCACATTTTTGGGCAAATCAGAATTAAAAAATCCACTGGACTCGCCAGAGGAACAGTTTGGCGTGGTGGAAATGGGTCAGTGAAATGCTTTAACACCCTTATTAGCCTGGAAGAGATGACTTAAACCACTGTTAAAATGACATATCCTTCACTAATGGCATTTATTTTCACTACGGCCTCACATCCAGGACAGGAGTTATTGCAGCCAGTGGAGCAGAAGGCCAGGAATAAAACATTCCCTGTGATTCAAGAAGAGGCACATTTGAGCCATCACAGCCAAATCAAATCCAGCACTGGTTTTTTCTGGGCATGGTTTGCTAATTTTGCTCCAAACATTTGCTTTCTACATCATTTCTTCAAACCACCAGTGATAAACCTTTGCCCTGCATGGACAGAACCCACCTTTCCCCACCAGCTGCTCTTCCATGGATTGGAGGAGTTATTTCGCAGCATAAAAGAGAAACTTCATTCAAAGGGAAAGTTTTGTTAAACTGCATTAAAATGTCACGGAATTTCATTTAAATCCTGGTTTCATCACAATGTTATTGTTTCTTTCTCTCCTCTGTGGATGAAAAAGAAGATGCCAACTCTCTTCTTTGAGAGCAAGACAAGTATCGCTGACAGGGACACCTTTTTTCTCTTTTCATTTTAAAGAGAGGATTATTTTTTTATTTTATTCTACCCAGCCCTCCAGGAGATGTGATGTGGGGCTCTGTGGGTGGGGGGACACCTCTCCTCCCTCTCCTCCTGGCCATGCCCTTGCCCAGCTGCCGGGATGCTCTCCTGATGTTTGAGATTAGGTCCAAGCCCCTCCAGGCAAGGAGGAACTTCAGTGGGCATCTCCCACATCCTAAAAGGATGCTTTAATCACTGCGATATTGCTTAAGGAGAGGGAGGGAGAGGCAAGATAGGACCTTTTATTTTGGTTGCTCGAAAAAAAGGTATTAGGGCAAAACCCAGCAGCGGTTTCAAGACCTCCTGAGCCCTCCAGGGTGATGAAACCCGCCTGAAAAGACATCCTGATTTCCCCGAGCTTTGACTGTTCTTGATTCTATGATCATCGTCTCATTTAAAATATAAACAAATGTATTACATATATGATGCATAGAAACACAGACATAACATGTCACAGAACATGCATGATTTCTGAAGCCCCTTTTTCCTCATGCCAAAGCTGTTGTACAGGATAATATAGTTTGATATCAAACAGCCTTGGAAATTAAGAATGAGCACAACACAGTGTGTTTGTAATTGTAAATCTTTGGCGGATTTGACAGCTCTTTTTTATAAACTCACGTGGGCAATGGGAAAAAATACAATTGCTGTAGGTCATCCTCCTCCTGTCAGAGGAAACATCTCCTCTGCCAGGTTATTTTTCGGGGGGAATGAGCACGGACAGGCAGCCAGCCCTTCCTGAGGGTACTTTAACCATTTGCTCCGTAAGTGGGGGAAGAAAGACGCGGAGAGAGTCCGGTGCCTAATCGCAGCCGGTAGGTAAAGGCAGAAAGAAAGGGAAGCGAGCGCTTTGATCCCGGCGAGGTGCTAATTTGTGAGATTTGGGGGTTGTTAGGACCTTAGGAAGCCGGGGCCGGCACAGCCACCGGGGCGCTTATCTGGCCGGGGATTAATGAAGCATCCCTATCTCCGCGCTCAGCCGGGTGTCAAGGGTGGCATTAGAGGGGACACCTCGAGCCGCGGGTTTATCTGCGGCGCTGACAGGAACAGGAGGTGACACCGAGCCCGGGGCAGGCACTTCAAAGTTTCGGGGGCTGAAGTTTTGCGCTGAAGACAAAAAAGCCTTTGCTGGCGGGGCCGGCACAAAGAGCCTCAGAGATGAAAGGCTGGTCCCCTCGGCCGTGCCACCCGCGCTTTAATGGGGGCACTGGTTTTAATGGGAACTGTCTCCTTGGCCCTCCTGAAATTCAGCAAGGGTGTTTTAAAAAGGAGGGACGGGAGGATCGGAAGAGAAGTCACCTGCTGCTTGGGCAAACACAACGCCAAGCAAAGGGATGGTCCCTTGAGGTTGTTCCCGGGGATAAACTACAGCATCTCTTCCCAAAGGATGGGATGGGATGTACAGTGGGGCCAAGGGAAGGAGAAGAAAACCAGAAGTAGAGGCAATTTGCCCAACATCTCTGTTGTTCCACATCTTGGTTTCTCTAATAGAAGCTATTTCCTCTCCTCCTCTCCTCGCTCCTTCCCCCCTGAAGATCTCTGCGACTGCAACCACTGCTGCTAAACCTTGAAGATGCCACCAAACCTGAAAGCTGTATGGGAGGGTTCGAAATTTTCACTTTTAAATAAATGAGGTAGTAGGTGAAAAGGTAATGAGGCATTACTTTCGTGGTGAGGGAAAATGCTGGTCCTTGAGGGCAGGATTAATGTTTGGATCAGTGGGCTTAACACCTCATGGTTTGTCTCCCCGATGTGATTTTAATTAATTGGCATTTAAATGAAAAAAAGAAAAAAAGACTGCATGAAAAATGGGTATAACAATTTCTCACCTTTATTGTATTGAGGACAACCAACAGAATCGCTCCTGGTTGCCCATTTTCAATCTCTTCTCAACAATGTCCCCAGACTCTTTATAAGAAGTCACCATCTAAATTTGCTCCTGAAAGCCCCGGGCCGGGCAGACCACCAGGCTGTTTGCAACCCAAAGCTTTCTCCAGCTTAGCCCCGAGGTTTTTCCCTCAGTGCCAATCATTGTCTTATCATTATTATCATCCCACACCGTTCCATTGCGACATGCTGGGAGTGGGAAGAGCAACTCGATGAATGTCACACTTTCCAAAGGTGCCTGATGAGGTGCCGAGTTGGTGGTAGATACCGTAGGCTTCTGAAGCCACCTCAGTGCCAACCCGGGTCAGAAGGAGCACCTCTGCCCTCTCCTGGGACAGCCACAGCCTAACTTGACCTCCACAAGAACTTAAAACCCCCTGGACACACAACGTTCCTCACAGAATCACAGGCTCACAGAATCGTCAAGGTTGGAAGGGAACTTTAACGCCATCAATCCAACCATCCAACCACACCACCCAGTGCCGCATTCGGACACCTCTTAAACACCTCCAGGGATGGTGACCCCACCACCACCCCGGGCAACCCATTCCAGTGCCCGACCACCCAAACCATTGCACAGGAACTACACCAGCAGTGGTACAGAAGGTGCAAGGATGCCTGAAGCAGATTGTGCAGCTCTGGGTGAGACCTCACCAGGGCTCTGGCACTTTACTGGGGGGCTCGGGGTGAATTCTGGCACGTGGCCATTTGGAAGCCCCTCTGAAGCAAACACATCCTTCCCCTTGGAGACAAAGCTCATCCTCGCTCAATGCGCGTCTCGCTCGCTTGTGGTCCAGGCTTGATTCCCTTTATTTTTTTTGGCTGCCTCTAATTTGTGGCCATCCAGTAACCACTAGTTGCAGGCCTGCTGGGCTCAGCCCCCTTTACAGAAGCTGTTCTCTGCAACCACAACCATGGCAGAAAAATCAGGATGTGATGGAATATTTACTCTTTGATTGTTTAACAACATCTGAGAATTCCAGCAATTCCCGTAAGACCCCGAGGAATGCGGAGCCAGAGGAGGAAAAGCCGTGCCAGAACCAACTCCTTTTCATTTCTTTTGGCCTGTGGAAACTAGAGCCAGAGAAAAGCTGGGATAACGAAGTGAATGGTGGTTTTAATTAGCTGGAAGCCGGCGTGTTTCTGGAACGTGGGGACTGATTGTATTTGTTTAATGATGGATAAATATGGAATGGTGTGGGTGGGTGCACAAGATGATGCATAAACCTGTAATGCATAGGGAATATAAGGAATGTTGCTGCAGGATCACAGCACGGTCACATCATGGATGGAACGCTGCTGTGCCCTTCCCAAGGGACATCTCTTTGTAGAGGGCTTGGAACAGGCCCTCAAATGTGCCAGGCAAGGAGATTTTTCTGGAAGACAGCCTTGGCCGTAGCTGTGCACTTGCAGAAGAGATGGCACAGGGCTGGGGGTCACACATGGGGCACCAAGCAAGTGCTTTGCCTGCTGAGATGTTGTGCAAAGCTCCTGGGACAGAACGCAGAGGACCATCAGCATGGGACAAGCTGGTCAAAAGTCCTCAGTGAAAGAAATTGCGGCAGGCAACACCCACCTTTCATATCCCAGCCCCTTGCCACTGGTCAGTACAAGGCTTTTAGCTCAAATGACCAAAAATCATGACAATTTGATGGTGTTTTGATCCCCAAATGAGCAGGAGAAGCACAGGGTCACCAGGCTGAGCCAACCAGTCACCTCTCACTGTCGCTGCAGGGTAGAGTGAAAACCCAGAGGCAAAGGCTGGGAACAGCTCCTGGTCTCTGCAGACAGCTTGAGACATCTGGGGTCAAAATATATATATTTACACGTGTATGTGGTGGAATAAACAATAATCAATCCCTCTTTGAACTGTCCCAGGGGATCATTCCCTCCCTCCTGTATGGAGTCCGGGTTGGGAGCAGGTTACGCTCCTTGTCCCCAGAGCCACAGCAGAAGGCCACCAAGGAGATTTGATCATTGCTTGGTTTAGTGGCTTTTTCCAGCTCTGATTCTGCTGCTGAGTGCTTTGGGTTCTGCTGGTGGCAGTGGCTGCTCCCTCTGTGTGACTGCTCTTCGTCTCATGGGTGATTGGCCAAAAGGGGGTTTCTCCCTGAATTTGGGTCCTGCACCAGGGGAGCTCAGCAGGAGCAGCAACAGGTGCTTTGCTGGTCATGCTGTCCTCTCTGCCCCTCTTCCCTGGCCTTGCCAAGCCTGCCTGAACCATCTTCAAACCCGCTGGACCCACCAGGGGGAAGGTAGAGTTTTGCATGCCTTGACTGAGAGCTGCCTCCAAAGTGTTCCTGCTACAACTCTGACTCACACAGCCATGAGAGGGAGCCACCAAAATATGCTGGAAAACATGTTCTGTTGAAATTGAAATGCAAAAGCACTTGGAACTGTAATAAAATTTTCTGGAGTGTGTCCAGAGAAGGGCAGTGATGCTGGGGAAGGGGCTGGAGCACAAATCTGATGAGGAGTGGCTGAGGGAGCTGGGGGGGCTCAGCCTGGAGAAAAGGAGGCTCAGGGGGGACCTTCTGGCTCTGCAAGTCCCTGCCAGGAGGGGGGAGCTGGGGTGGGATCAGTCTCTTCTCCTACATAACAAGTGATAGGATGAGAGGAAACAGCCTCAAGCTGTGCCAAAGGAGGTTGAGACTGGATATTAGGGAAAAATTCTTCACCAAAAGGATTGTCAACCATTGGAAGGGGCTGCCCAGGGCAGTGGTGGAGGTGTGTGGATGTAGCACCTGGGCCATGGTTTAGTGGTGCTGGGTTAACAGCTGGACTCGATGATCTCCGAGGCCTTTTCCAACCTCCATGATTCCGTGAAAGTGTTTTGCAGACACAGAGGTTCAAGCAGCTTTCTGAAGTGATGTGATGCAATGTTCTTTCACCCTCCATAGGTCACAGCTCTAGCTTACATAAAATAGATCAGACCTAAAACCTCGACCTCCCTCTTCCCATCCATCCCAGCCTGTTTTATCCCAAAAGCCCATCTCTGGCAGTGTATTTGCACAGAGACACTGTCCCTGCCATCAGCACACGGGACTGTAGATCCTGGGAACTGCCAAGCACCCCCTTTGCCTCAGCTTGGGAAGGGGTGACCCCATGGATTCCCACCACTGGTGCAGATCAAGAGGCCAGAGCAGCCAAAGGTCCCATCTTGCCTGAAGATTCACCAAGTGGCCTGGTCCCCTCAGCACCACTTCCCTCTCTCACTGTGCCGCTCAAACGTGATATAAACTCCCAGCTTGCAGCCCCTGATCCTTTATTACCCTTTTCCTTTCTGGCGCAGCAGCCAAGAACAAGACGCAGCCGAGTCCACCGTGAAGGGTCTCTCTGGAAACTCAAGCATCTGGTGCTGCATCTTGTGGCATCCTTTCAAAAGAGCAGCCAGGCAGCTGCCGAGCACATGTGGGAAGGGAAAGCGCCCTCCGCTCGTTAGAGCGACGCAGTAACGAGGGCGTTCACTCCCAGCAGCTCCATCCCGGCTTCCTGGACCCTCCGAGCTCTGGGGTTCTGGGGCACACACAGGAGGCAGCTCCCACTCCACTGGCCAAGCACAGAGGGGCTCATTCCACTCCCCCTACAGCACAAAGGTTTAGGAAGTCACTGAGAGGTGGGTTTGGGGGTTGTGCTCAAGAGTTAAAGCATCAGCTCAAAGAATTGTAGAGTCATGGAATGGTTTGGGGTGGAAGGACATCCAAGCCCATCCAGTGCCACCCCCTGCCATGGGCAGGGACACCTCCCACCAGCCCAGGGTGCTCCAAGCACTGTCCAACCTGGCCTTGGACACTCCCAGGGATCCAGGGGCAGCCACAGCTTCTCTGCCCACCCTGTGCCAGGGCCTGCCCACCCTCCCAGGGAAGGATTCCTTCCCAATATCCCATCCAGCCCTGCCCTCTGGCACTGGGAACCCATTCCCCTTGTCCTGTCACCATATGCCCTTGCAAAAAGTCCCTCTCCATCTCTCTTTTCATCCTGTTTCAGGTACTGCAAGGCCACATAAATGCTGTCAGATGTCCCCAGAATGTCATGAGAGAACTTTTGTAGCAGAGATTCCACCCTTGGTCTCTAGGAGATAATTTAACTCATTGTGCAGCCAGCTGAGACACATGGACCAGTGCACCTTCATTTTCTAGGTGGGCACAAGACACTTAGTTCTTCAGCCTCTGCAGTTTCTCCTGAAATCTTGGGACAATATCCAATTTGATCCCAGAGAAAAGCTGAGATGTCCCTGGAAATTAAATTCGTGTGTGCTCACTTTCCTTGGTCCTTTTTCCCTACCTCCTGCTTTGCCTTATCCCCAGCCCTGGAGGGGCAGAGTGACCCCCTGAGTGCAGCAACAAGGTGGGAAGAGAAGTGCCCCAAGGAGGGGACATTCCCTGCTCTCCTCCCACTCATCACCACGGGCATCGGGCACTCAATGGAGTTTATATCCAGCTTCCAGCTCTGCACAAAGTCACAGAATCCCAGGATAGGCTGAGTTGGAAGGGACCCCCAAGGATCACGGAGTCCAACCCTCAGCCCTGCACAGATCCATCCCCAAGAGTCACCCCCTGTGCCCCAGAGCATCATCCAATCCCTCCTGGAGCTCTGGCAGCCTCGGGGCTGTGTCCACTGCCCTGGGGAGCCTGGGCAGTGCCCACCACCCTCTGGGGGAAGGACCTTTCCTTGAGATCCCACCTGACCCTGCCCTGACACAGCCCCAGCCCTCCCAGGGTGCTGTCCCTGGTCCCCACAGAGCAGAGATCAGTGCCTGCCCCTCCCCACCAAGGTGTCCCTGCCATGAGGTCTCCCCTCAGTCTCCTCTTCTCCAGCTGAACACCCCAAGTGCCCTCAGTGTCCTCACACCCTTCCCCTTCAGACCCTTCCTTGTGTCCACTGTCCTTCCTTTGGACACCCTCCAACGTCTCCCTGTCTGAGATTGCCCAGGGATGGCCCAGCTTTGGGGTGATGGGGACCATGCTCTCCATCCCACGAAGGGGGAGACGGGGGCAAAGCAGAATCCAGCTCGGCGTGCTCGGCAGCCGCCGCAGGATGTGGGGTTTGGGCTGCCAAACGAGCTGGAATAATAAAGAGGAGGAGAGAAAGCCTGCAGCCTGCTCTCACTTTCACTGCTTTAATTCCAACAGCACCAATTTGGGCGACGCCGTTCCCCAGAGCCCCATCCCTCACCCACGGGCAGACACGGCACCGTCCTCCTGCCCTTCCAGCTTTTTTGGGCTGGGGAGGGGGGAGGACAACATTCCCAGTTCCCAAAGGCTGAGCACCCCAAGGCAGCCGAGTTTGGGAGAAGTGCTAGAACTGATGTAAACAGAGAATTAGCCCGTTAGAGCTGCATGTGGTGTCATAACTACCCAAGAATGCAGCTCGGCCGCTGGTGCATCAGATGCGCCACGCTGTCGCCAAATTTGCAGATGTTCAGCCTTACTTTTATTAAGCATGACAATGCCCAGCAGGATCTATTTTCTCTGATTATCCTCAAATGGAGGGGAATATTAAAAGGCAGGATAATTAAAAATATATGCCTAAACAAAGGATGTGTCTACAATTCTTTTTCCTAGCGCTTTGAAATAGTTCAAATTTCTCGGCTGGCTCGTGTATACAGGGAACCGAAAGGATGTCTTAAATTCAGACATATGTCTTCATTCTGTTTAATGTGCCAGAACAAAAACATAGCTCGAGACCACCATGAATTGATTTTTAAGCGACGGCTCCTCGTTCCACTCTGCGAGACTCCAGGGCACATTTTGCAGCGAGGATATGATAGTTTCCTACAAGATTTAAAAAAAAAAAAAGGAGAGGGAGATACAGAGCTTATCTGCTGAATTTTATGGTGGGGATGTTGCCTAGGGAGTGTGACCTCAGTTCAGGTATTAACTCTATTATTAAGCATTATTTTTGAAAGCTGGTGCTCAGAGGAACCCACGTGCAGGGGGGTTTTCCAAAAGGCCTCGCGAGCGGCGTCTCATTAAATCCTCTCTGACATTTATGGCAGGCTCTGAAATAATCATCATGCTTTGAGGGTTTTTTTGGAGGATGAGGATTTAAGGAGAGTAAACAACTTGATTTGGAGGAGATCAAGCCAGTCAGCACAGGCCAGGGATAGATGGGAAAAGTAAAGGTGCTGGCACAGGTTGGGCAGAGAAGCTGTGGCTGCCCCTGGATCCCTGGGAGTGTCCAAGGCCAGGTTGGATGGGGCTTGGAGCACCCTGGGCTGGTGGGAGGTGTCCCTGCCCATGGCAGGGGAGGCACTGGATGGGCTTTAATGTCCCTTCCAACCCAAACCAGTCTGTGAATCTGTGATTCGGATGTAGCACAACTGGGAGCTGGAAAATTCAGGAATGATGTGTTAGTCGTGAGAACAAGGAAGTTCAGCCCAGGTATTACATATTATGTGAACGCACAAAAAAAGGGCATAAATGAAACTTCCCAAGTGTGCACAATTTCAGGATGGAGTGAAGAAAGGAGCAGAGTTGAGGGGCTGGGAATGAGCTGGTGCTGCTGCTTCCAGAGCAGGAGACGTGGCAAGGATGGTTGGGAAGGATGAGTGGAGGTTTAGGATTGCTGTGGCTCAGTGGGTGGTGCTGGAAGCTGCCTGTGGAGGGAGAGGCAAAGCTGTGACTCCTGTGAAACCACCTCTGGCCACCACAAACCAACCCAAACCCACCAGTTCAACCTCTGCCCTACCCCGGTGTCTTCCCACCAAGCTGGAACTTCTAATCAGCTTGGATGTTTTGGGGCAAGGAGGGAAGGAAAGTTGACAGAATGAAGGCAGAAAACTCCCAGTCCCAAGCCCAGAACTTCCCTGGGTGCAGCACAGCCTCGCAGGGGTGCCTGGCAGCATCCCCAAGGTTAGGGTGGACCTCTCCAAGCCTGTGGAGAGGGCTCAGCCAGCATTTGCTGGGCTCTAGGATGTATTCCCACATGTGGAGACATGGGGTTCAAATGCAGCATTCCCACGGCTTTGCGAAACCGGACAAAGATCTTCAAATCCTTGTTCAAGTTTCAGGTTCTTTTTTCTCAGCAAAGCTTGCGTGGATGAGCTCACGTGTCCCGTGGTGTCCCCACCCCAGGGAAGCTGCCAGGACGTCGCACCTGCTGCAAAGAGCCTTCAGAAAGTTCAAGCCAGTTCAAAAAGGGGTCTTGGTGCCTAAAGCTAAACTCCAAAGGCGATTGATCTTGAAATTGCCCAGCCTCCTGCCTTATCTAAAGGGACCTAAATGCTGCAGGCACCTCGGGTGTGGCCTGAAATCCGCCCAGGGGATGAGGCTCAGGGTCTGTATTCCATCCAGAAGGTGTTAAGTCGCAAACATGCCAGGAGCCCCCAGGGCAGGGGTCGGGATGCTCCTGTCCCTGCAAGGTTATCCCCAAATTGCCCAAATTAGCAAAGCATTTGACTTGCTTCCCGGCTCCTGTCTGCAGAATAGGTTGTGCGTGGTAGGTTTGAGGCAGGGCAGTTTCCCACGGAGGCAAAATTCGGGCATTTGGCCCTGGGGCTGGATGGCAGAGGCAGCAGTTCAACCTCAAGAATTAGATTTTCCTTTGGAAGTGCCCAGTGCTGTCAGCCCTGGAGGAGAGCAGTGCTCACGAACCATGATTTGATGTGGAAGAGTGGAAGAGATGACACCAAGGAGAGAAAATAAAACCCAACCCTACCCAAACACAGATGGTCCCCGTGGTCACCCCATATTAACGGGGCTCTATTAATCCAAGCTTGTGGTTTCCCACGTTTCCAAGAGCCCCACAGGCATCCCAACAGAAATGGGATTCAAAAGCACTTTAATGACTTCACACTGGCTGGGAATGTCCAGACTCCTGCAGGCTCTTTGGGCTGTGGATGCCCAAAAACGGATTGGCAAATGCCATCCACTCTTTGTTTTCTCCCACGGAGAGCGAGCCAGACTTTTGGAGAAGACTCTGCGCCGTGCCATTGGAGGACCCAATGAAGAACAGGAGGGAAGGCTTGGAAGCAGGGAAGTGGCTGGGAAGGTGATGCTGCCCCCCAGAAGAGGGGATGGCTGCGTGACCTCCAGCTGGAACTGTCCCTGCCTCTCCAGTGGCAGGGCTGAGGAGGATGCTCAGGGCTCCCCCCACCAAGGAACAAAGGAAGAGAGGAGAACAACAGCGAGCCAAAACCGGGTTATGCCAGGAGGAAGTCTGGATTAAGCAGCCAGATTTCCTCTACATAAATCTCGCTGTGAAATGGCTCATTAAAACACAAGCTTTTTCCTGCTCTCAGTCCAAGCAGTTTCCAGGGACCATGAGGAGCTTCCCCAAAATGCTCGCAGGTTCTTCTGGATGGAGGTGCTGGCGTTTGGGGAAGAATTCCTGTCCTCTCCTATTCCTCACTGACTGTCCTGGAGGTGAAGCCCTGGGTGAAATGGTGGGTCCACGCTCCCAATTCACAGGGGTCCCTCAACCTGCTGGGACGTTTCAAAGGTGCCCCTGAAGGACAAAGTCCTGGTCAAAGCCATAGGATTTCAACTCCTCAGCTTTCAAATCTCCTTCTAGGGTCTTTGACACCTCATTATCAGTGTTTGGAGGGTTGTTCCCTCCGCCTCCCCCTTGTGCTTCTTGCAACCAACATGAAATAAAGTGGGCGAGATGGGTCCACTGCAGCTGCCCCAAAGCAAAGCAGGAATGTGGGTCATCCCCCCACCCTCATCCTTGGAGGATGTCACCACTGACCAGGAACTGTCCTGGTACACACACACATACATGGATTTCCTAAATATTATTTAGATACACTGTACACACTCAAGAGATGACACCAAGGAGAGAAAATAAACCCCAACCCTACCCAAACACAGCCCTTCATGCTTTGCTTTCTCCCACAATCGCTGAGTGTGAAACCAACATCTGGTTGCTCTATAAATGTGTTATTTAAGCAGAGAGAGTTCCCCAGAAGGGTTTATTTGCAGTGTCTTCGTCCCTGTGGCAGAGTGGCTTTTTGACAGGGGCTCAGTGGCAGCTCCTGGCATTGAAGTGACTTTTTTTGTAGTCTGGGTGTCTGTCCAGTTGCCAGAGCCAGGAGATGTCCACATTAAAAACCCACAGCAGCCTCATTACACAGCAACATCCAGCAGGGAGCTCGTGGTGGAAGCCTTGGTTTAAAGGCAGGATTCCCTTGCCCAGGCAGGCAGGGAGCTTGTGGCATCCCTGGCACAGTTATCCCTCTCCCTTTTGCCTCGGGGGCCAGCAGGGGTTTGCTTGGTGAGGAGGCTTAAGGTATCTTTGCTGCTTGCACTGGCACAACCCTGTTCTCCTGCAAGGATTTTGGGGTGGGAAATGCTGTGGCTGCTTCAAGTGGGCCAGCACGCAACAGGTTTGGGCTTCAGTCCCTTTGGCACATCCAAAAAGTAACCCCAGTGGTGTCTCTTTGGCACCATCACACCTCACCACGCTCAGGACACTGCTGTGGGGTGAGGAGCTGCAGGGCATGGCCCACAGGGGGGATGCAGACAAGATTGGAGCTTATGGCCAGGAAAAAGACCTGGAAAAAGCCAGTGGAGAAGCTGTGGTTGGTGCCTGCTACCTGTCAGTCCCCTCCTGTGTGAATGTTCATTCCCATGGCAGCCTCAAAAGCTCTGGAAGGATCTCCGAGCCTGAGGCTGAGTGAGAGGCTCCACTGAGACATTTGGAGAAGCCTGGGCAATAAGGAGTTCATCACAGAATCAGAGAATCCCAGGATGGTTTGGCTTGGGAGGGACCTCAAAGCTCACCTTGTTCCACCCCCTGCCATGGGCAGGGACACCTCCCACCAGCCCAGGGTGCTCCAAGCCCTGTCCAACCTGGCCTTGGACACTTCCAGGGATCCAGGGGCCACTCAAGTGAGCAAGTCAGAAGAAGATGTGGCTGGAAAGAGAGACCTTACGGAGCTGGACCAGCACCTTTCTGAAGCCACCTTCCCTCTTCTGGTCCATGGTGGCCTCACAACAGAAGGGACAGCACAAATGAGGTCAAGTGAGTTCCACTGTCAGTTGAGGGTTAATTCAGTCTCTCTCTCTTTCTTCTTCTCTTTTATTCTTCTGTTCTTCTCCTCTTTTATCCTTCTGTTCTTCTCATCACCACTCAATAGAGGTGAAAAATATGCCAACATCCAGTAGTTTGTTAATAAAACCTGAGGAGTTTTCTTTTTGGACCTTCTTGTCTTTTGCCATTCTTCTTCAGCCATGGGTATCTACAAACCTTTGGCACAGGAGTGGGACCTGACAGCCACTCAGCAGAATGAGAAGATTTCCTTTCCACATCCTTCTCTGCTTCACCAGCTTTTGGAGGAGGACAAGAGCAAAACAATGTCCTCCACAAACCTGGGGTGTATAACCATGAACATCCCAGAGTTTGGAGATGAAGCAACAGTGAGTTGCAAGACAATTATTCTCTTGACCATCACATAAAACAACATTAAGGGAACAGTGTGACAGCATTGCACTCTTGGTCTTCAAGGAACATCAGGACAGGCTGCTGGGAAAACAGGAAACCAGTTGCGTGGAAGAAACCAAACCCAATCACATTGCTGTGAACGCAGTTCCAGCTTGAATTTTGCATGTAACTGGAAATATATGGCAATATTTCCTAATGTGGAGCTGAAAACTAATTGAAAACATGTCATCTTCATTAAACTGAAGTGGGTGGCAAGGGAAACTCCAAAGTGCTGGATGGGAACTGAGGAGATGCTGCTGTCCTCGGCCGGTGGTGTTTTGATGGAAACCCTACAGGGGGAAGGAAGCAAAGCAATGAACAGACTGCAAAGTCATAAAAGAGTTTTAAACCAAGCTGCAACGTCCCATTTTCCACACCACTCACGGGATGTTCTTGGGTGGGATGGGGAGAGATTTGCTCTGGACGTTGCTGGAAGAGCTGCTTTCCACCAGAAAGGAGGAAGACACAGGTTGGTTGGGCTTTTCAGGAAAAGGGGGCCATTTGGGCCATAGACGTGGTTTGTCCTGTAAATAATAATTAGAATAAAAGCTAACTCCTCTTTAGGCCATGGGAAGAAGTAGCACAGCATCATGACTCTGTCCAAACATGCTTTTAATTACCTCATGTGTGGACCATCTCCAGGCTCTGCAGAGAAATTAAGAGAGGGAGGAATTTTGTGTGATTGGATTTTATTTTGCTTGTTTGCCTTTTATTCCGCCCCCCCAACATATGGGAAAGCACATAATTTTGCAACACCACCCTCATATTTTATAAAGCAGTCTGGCTACAGCCAGATGTGCTGCAGGAAAGGATTCCTGTCATCTTCTCTCTTGGGATTGAGATTTGGGATTGTTCAGCCTGGAGAGGAGAAGCTTTGGGGTGACCCAATTGTGGCCTTGCAGTGCCTGGAGGGGCTGCAGGAAACATGGAGAGAGACCATTGACAAGGGATGGAGGGACAGGACAAGGGGAATGGGTTCCCAGTGCCAGAGGGCAGGGCTGGATGGGATATTGGGCAGGAATCCTTCCCTGGGAGGGTGGGCAGGCCCTGGCACAGGGTGGGCAGAGAAGCTGTGGCTGCCCCTGGATCCCTGGCAGTGTCCAAGGCCAGGTTGGAGCACCCTGGGCTGGTGGGAGGTGTCCCTGCCCATGGCTGGGGTTTGGGATGAGATGGGCTTTGAGGTCCCTTCCAACCCAGGCCATATTCTGTGGTTAAAAAGAGAATGTTTAAATAGCAAGGCCTGGACTCCACATTGCCAGCCTACAGGTTTTCAAACAACCCACCACCAGCCTGTCATTTCTTTCAAACCATCCCACCGAGCTCCTTCTGGTCACCTAAAGACCTGCAGGGGAATCCATCTGTGATTAACAAATTTTCCCAACCCTTTTTTAGACATTCCTCGGTGCATTTTGCAGGTGTGCTGCTAAGGCTGGGTTTTACTTAAAGCCTCAACTGGCTGCTTTATAGGGCTAAAATTAAACTCCAGCTCTGTTCCTAAAGGGCTTCTAGGATTTTCACACTTGCAGAGCCAGCGAGCTCAGCCAAATCTCTGTCAACAGCCCAGTCCTGGACTTTTCTGAAACTTCATAGATGATGGAGGATGCCAAAATTTCCACTGATTCTCTCTCTCTTTTATATATTCAGTAAATATTCACCTCTCTAATACTCTCCCCAGACCTTGGGCTTGGGCTGCACCACTCAAAGAGCCCCTTCACGCAGAGTTCAAGCCAGAGCTGGGCAAACTTTGCGGGGTTTGAGGTCTGGAGAATTTGGCAAAGGCTCTTTCGGGTTCACAGAGTTTGCCTGCTAATTTAGGGCAGAAAGCTGCATTTCATCACTCCTGCAAATCACATTGTTTGTGTCCAAGGTACACAGTTTACAAGAAAACAAACATATTTTGCTGCCTCGGGGAGTGCAGGACACCTCTCCCAGTGCCCAGCAGCCCAAACAGGAGCTCTCTTTATTGACCTGGGTATATTTAGTTCCCCCCACACTTTCTAAAGGGCATGTTTTTCATTTCACCCTCTCTCTAGGTTTTTTCCTCACTTTCCCTGCCTCTTGTTTGTCAGGATTTAAGTGAAACCACATTTTGATGTCAGTGGCTAGGTAAGACTGAGCAGATTGTAGCTATGGGGTACATTCACTGTCCTGTTTCATCCCCTGGACATTCCAGCTAAATTAAACGGAGCTCAAGCACTTGAAAGTTGTATCTTTTGAAGAAAATTGGAGAAAACAAATACTCATAAGCCATTAGGGATGTACTTTTTAACTCGGTGAACCCACTGATGAGTTGTGGCTGCCCCTGGATCCCTGGAAGTGTCCAAGGCCAGGCTGGACAGGGCTTGGAGCAACCTGGGCTATGGAAGGTGTCCCTGCCCGTGGCTGGGGGTGGGATGAGATGATTTTTAAGGCCCCTTCTAACCCAAACCATCCTGGGATTCTCTGATTCCACCAACATCAGTTTGCCTTGGTACAGTCAATGAACCTCAGGGCTCTTCCTTCAGATATTTCTCCTCCTTTGAGGCAAATGGAGTGGCTCTAAAACCTATCCCTAGTCACAGCACTGGTGGCACTTGTGGTCAGCATCAACCATGAATGAAGGGAAATGCCAAAGAATAATACAATAATTAGGGTTGGAAGGGGCTTTAAAGACCACTTAGCTCCAAGCCCTGCCGTGGGAAGGGACACCTTCCACTAACCCAGATTTCTCTGAGCCCTGTTCAGCCTGGACTCCTTCTTTCTGCCTAGAAAATCGTGTCATTTCAGGATCTGGGAGGTGACAGAATTGGGTGAAGGACCAAGCCTTTTTCTCCCTTGACCTGGCTGGGATCAGCCACCCCAAAGGCAGGGGGGGTGACACATCCCCACCTACCCCCAGCCTGTCCAAAGCCTTGAACTGGCTGGGAGAACCACCCCAAAGACAGGGGGGTGACACATCCCCACCTACCCCCAGCCTGTCCAAAGCCTTGCCAGGACTCACATATTTCTTTGCCATGTTTGCAATCAAAGGACTTGCCACGTTTTTTTCCCCCCAAGGGAAGCTCCTCCAGTGGAAGTGCTGGGAGCCAGGGGGATGATTCACAGCTTTATTTAGGCGCCGTTGTTTTCACAGTCGGCTCTGCAAGCCATATATCATCCCCTTCCCTCTCCTCGTGTTTTCCCTGCCAAAGCCCAGCCTGGGGATGGGAGCAGAAAGTAATTAAGGCACAGGGCTGGAGCCTCGTGCTCCTTTCCTTCTCCCAGCAGATTTGTCCCTCCAATGTGGCACTGGGAGCTCAGGTGGCCCCCAGGGTCCCCTGCCCATCCTTTGGAGGGTAATAAGGACCAGCCCTCTGGGAATCTGCTCCAAAGGTCCCTGGGGTGGCCCAGGGGGTGCTGAGAGATGCCACATCACAGCTGGAATCTCTTTGAACCCTGCTAATTTCTGCCTGAGCCACGATTTCTGCACTGGCTCTGCAGATGAGCTGCTCTCAAAGGAGAAGGGGTGCTCCTTGCCAATCAAGGCTATCATGGGATGCTTTGGGTTGGAAGGGACCTTAAAAATCATCTCATCCCACGCCCTGCCATAGCAGGGACACCTTCCATCAGCCCAGGGTGCTCCAAGCCCCATCCAACCTGGCCTTGGACACTGCCAGGGATCCAGGGGCAGCCACAGCTTCTCTGCCCAACCTGTGCCAGGGCCTGCCCACCCTCCCAGGGAAGGATTCCTGCCCAACATCCCATCCAACCCCACTTTTAATTTTTTCCTGCTATTGTAACTTGTCCTTGGAGCTGGCAGTGGGTAGAGAAGTCAGTTGGGAATAAAAAGTGAAGCATTTAAAAAATAAAAGGTGGAGAGGGGGGAATGTGGGAGAAGCCCTTCATTTTCATCCCTTTTTCAAAGGCCATGAATTGTTTGGATAAACAAGGGAATACATTTTGGATGCAAAAAACCCCCAGTATTAATTATTTTTTAGGTTTCTAATGATGCTTTCACCAATATTCTGCCATCTCAGTGATTGTGAATGTTCCCAACTGAGCCCTCCTCTCTGGACACATGAAATATTCCCTTCCCCATGTTTAGAATGAGGGGATTGGGATGCAGCTGGTGAAGGAAAAAAGGCAAAGGAATAGCAGCAAATATGATGAACCTGCTGCTGGGGGAAATGTGATGAGGCTGTTTTTTAATGACTCCACACTTTTCCCAGCATCCCCTTGAGCCCTTCTTGCCTTCACCCACCAGAAGGCAGGATTTTGGCCCCTGGATATAACCTTTTCCTAAGCCAGGCTTAAGGTGGACTGGTAAAATGTCAGTGGAGTCACTGAGCTGTTCCTTCAAATCCTTGGGGAAAGTTCACCAGTGTCTAAAAACATCCCTGGATGGAAAACACACACAGGAAAATGGAATTGTCCCTGTGGAGCTTCAGGGAGCAAAGACCCATTGTAGCTTGGTGACCAGAAAATACATTTTCTCCTCAGAAACTGTTCTGTGTCTCTTAACACAAGAGGGATGGGAAGGAACTGATGCCCAGCAAGTGCCACCTGCACAGCAGGAAGAACTTCTTGGCTGGGCAGTGCCCCAGCCCTGAGCAGAGAGCAGAGAGGGGCTGGAGTCTCCTCCCTGGGCACATCCCAGAGCTGTGTGGGCACAGTGCTGTGCCATGTGCTCTGGGAT
Organism: Campylorhamphus procurvoides; assembly: GCA_013396655.1. NCBI lineage: Eukaryota > Metazoa > Chordata > Aves > Passeriformes > Dendrocolaptidae > Campylorhamphus > Campylorhamphus procurvoides. The sequence continues at coordinate 218,827 of WBMV01001665.1, read as the reverse complement.
GGCCCTGCTGGGGCAGGAGGTGGGATCTGTGGTCCCTTCCAACCTGACCCACTCTGGGGTTCCACTGCTACAGCAAAATTTCTCAGTAGAAGAGATGAAAGGCTTGCTGAGACTTTCTCACCTACTCTAACCCAAATCTTCTGCTCTATTCCACCAGGAGCTTTCTCCTCTCCCTTGGAGAATGGGGCCCTCTCAACAGGACAACCTTTAGCCATTTCCCAAAAGTCCCAGTGATGCCTCTTCAGATGACAATCAGAGCAGGGCTGGTGCCACGGTCCTTGTGTGCTGGAGAAGGTGGGAAGGAGACACAAAAGCCTCCAGTTGAAGGCACACAAAATATTAACCAACACCAACAGGAGTCAAATCAGCCCTTGATTTTGCTGCTTCAGTAGAATTTGAAGTTTGCCTCCTAACCCAGGGCTCCCTCTCTCGCTGCTTTAATTACTTGGGTTGGGGCTCATTAATAGCTCTGCCTTGATAGTACCCTAATTACAGCTCGAGACCTCTTCCTGCAGCATCAACAGGAGCTTTTGCACTTCATGCTGGGAATGATTCAGGTGAAGGTTTGCCTTCCATGACCTGCCATAAATAAGGGCCCCTTCCAATCCAACCCCCAGCCCTGATTTACACAGGTTTGACCCTCCTAATACTGAGGGATTCCTGTGGAAGTCCATCCAGCTTAATCAAAAACTCACTGCTTCTCATGAACTCTAGAAAAGCAGCAAGAAACAAAACCCAATCCTGTCCGAATGGATTTCTCCTACTCTTCCCGTTTGCCCCAGCCTTGGATTATTAATTGCTGGGACTGTGATATGCTTTGATTTATTTAAATCAAAGCATGCTTCTTTGGCTTCAGTTGCTCTCCGTTTAACTTTAAATAGACATTGCTACAAGACATAGTGATATAAAGAGCAGCTGGTTTTGATAAATGACATCCGGAGATGTGTTCTGAACACAGAAACTCCCAAAATATCTGCAGGTTACTTGGGCATCATAACACACATTTCTTTTCCTTACGACACCCACAGCAAAGCAGAACAATTGAGGAAGGTTTCCACATGAGCACCTGGACAGGGCAGGAAACAAAGAAGGTCCCTTGTAAAGGTTTATTAAAGCTGAGAGGTTGAAGATCACACCTCTGAAGCTGCCAGAGAGTTGGGACCCTGCAAAGGACATCCAAGTGCATGTGATTGTGGCTGCTCGGTGTGGATTCCTCCTCCTCTGTTTGCTACAGTGAAATGCAAATCCAAACCCACAAAACTAGAGCTTGTCATTATTACACAGCCTCAAGATGCACCAGGGCAGGGCCAGGGGGGACATCAGGAGGGATTTGTGCCTGGGAAGGGTGGTCAGGCCTTGGCAGGGGCTGCCCAGGGAGGGTTGGAGTGCCCAGCCCTGGAGGTGCCCAAGGCAGGACTGGCCGTGGCACTCAGGGACAAGGTGGGCATCAGGCACAGGGGGGGCTGGCAGGGCTTTTCCAGCCTCAGTGGTTCTGGGATTCTGTGAAATGACCCAAAATACACTGAAAAATCCCTCTGCAAGCAGGAAGGCTGGGCAGTGCTTTCCTCTGCTGGCACCACAGCCCTGGTGCAGCTCCGGGGGCAGGACACGCTCCCCATGACGTCTGCACTGGATGCTCTGAGGGACTGACAGGGCACATTTTTTATCTCCTAAACACCCAAGAATGGCTAAAACAGCTCCAGGCTGAGAGAGAGGTCTTGGGCCAGGTGTCTCCCCCACTTCAGTGACCCCTTTGGCTCCCCCAACACAGTGGGGAGCTCGGCCAAAGGAGCCTCAGGATATTTGGGCAGCTCCAGAGCTTTGGCTGCATTTCCAGGGCTGTGAACTGGGACAGGCAGCAGGAGGTGGTTTGAGGGCAGGGCCAGGGGTAAGGTTTGGGTCTTAATCCAACTTTTTTTGGCACTGGAGGGGAATCTGGGCTAAATGTTGTCTCATGGCCATACACCCAGAGACAGAACCATTAAGGTTGGGAAAGATCTGTAACCCAGCACTGCCCAGCCCACCACTAACCACGTCCCCAAGCACCACATGGCATGTTCTTTGGACACCTCCAGGGATGGTGATTCCACAAGGACAATGATTCCCCCTTTGGTTCCACCCCTAACAATATTTCTTATCTTTGTACGTTGTAAAACGCTAAGCAGACACACAAAAATTTAATGAAATAAAGATCAAAAAATATCTGCTTAATACACCTGTGTTCCTCTCAACACCATCAGTTGTTTTCTTTGCTTCAGGCTCTCCAGGGCAGTGATCACAGCCCCAAACCAAAGACATTGGGACAACACCCTCAGTGATGGGATTGTTGGCATGTCCTGTGCAGGGCCAGGAGCTGGACTCGAGGATCCTTCTGTAATCATATGATTCTAAGCAACTGGATTAGAGGAAAATCATCAAACTGCCAAAAAATTTAATGTTCCCGTGATTTTAGAAATCTTAGTACAAAGGTCAAGTTGTGAAAGGTTATTGGGGTGGAATTTCAAAGCCACAGCACTGTTTTCTTGTCTCAGGGTCTCTGGGGTCCTGGGGTTGGTCACCACTGATGAGGGGACTCAAACACCTTCCTGCTCTCAAAGGCAGAGGACAGTGCACAAAGTGGCACCCTTGGCAGGGGCATTCCCATGTTCACCACCAACTGGTTATCCTGAGGTTCCTTTAATTTGCAGGACACAATCAGTAACTGGGAAGGATCCCCCTGTGAGAAAACTCTGGCAGTTCACAAAAGCAAAGGAGAATTAAATAGAGAATTCTAAAGGAGAATTAAAATGAGCCGTAGAGCTCAGGGCCCATCACCTGGTCATCTCTGGCATCACTAAATCGTAAAATCTTGGGATGATTTCAGTTGGAAGGGACATCAAGCCCATCCATCCCACCCCCTGCCATGGGCAGGGACACCTTCCACCAGCCCAGGGTGCTCCAGCCTGGCCTTGGACACTCCCAGGGATCCAGGGGCAGCCACAGCTTCTCTGCCCAACCTGTGCCAGGGCCTGCCCACCCTCCCAGGGAAGGATTCCTGCCCAATATCCCATCCAGCCCTGCCCTCTGGCACTGGGAACCCATTCCCCTTGTCCTGGAACCTCAGGATAACCAGTTGCTGAGATCATCTCCTCTCATTTTGATGAAGGTGTTGGTTTCTCTGAAAATTATTTAATCTCCAATCTAATTAGCTCATGCTAATGCTGTAAGCAAAAGGAGTGAACTGGACAGGCCAGAAGGACTTTTGCTGAATTCCATCCTGATATATTTCTCTCCAGCTCCAAATGTGGTTTGCAATTTGTCAATAAGGTCAAGCCCAAAAAATCCTGCTTGGCTGTTCAAAGGCACAGAGGAATTAAAGAGGCAGAGAAGGTGTCCGTGGGGTACAGGAAATCCAAACAACAACATCACTGGCTCAGTGCAAGGTTTTGTCATTCGAGGACAAGAAACCAGAGAGTTTTAGTGACTTTTTTCATTTATCATTTATTATTACAGCACATTCTCAAGTGTTTGATACATGTTTTGGGACACAGCGATGTGTTTCACATGCAAGATGTGAGAACACCACAAGGAGTTGGGTTTGTCCTTTCAAACCATTAAAAACCCCTCACTCCACACACATATTTTAGAAAATACATAGAGAGAGATGTACCTTTACTGGAGAGTGCCTGAAATCTCTGCCAAGGTGAGGGAGATGAGAACAGTGTTGGGTCATGGTCATGGTGGATGTGTTGGGGTCAGACTGTCCTCAGACAAGGAGACTTGAGTTCTGTAGGACCGTGAAGCCCAGAGTTCCCCATCAGAGTGGTGGGACAGGTCTTTGGGAACAGGCTGAGCTTGTGTGGGGGCACCTCCAGACCCTTCTTGGGGACCATGTGTCTTTATAAGTGTGAGGCAGAGAAGATCACCGAGCCAAAGGAAGGAGGATTCTCACTGGGTGTGTCTCAAACAAAACCCTTCCATGGTTGGGGAATTTGTCTTTTCAAGTAACCACTGCACATGCTGAGGATGTGCAGGGGCCTGAAATCCCCCCTGCTGATGGAAAGAGTGAATGAATTCCTCCTCTTGCTTCACAAACATGCAGAGCTGGTGCTTCTCTTACCAAACTGTTGCTATCTCGACCCAGGGGTCTTTCCCCCTCCCATTTTCCTCCCCATACCCTGGGAGAAGGGAGTGGGAGAAGGGCAGGGGCAGGGTCAGCCTTCCAGCCTGGCCATGGACATTTGGATGTGCATCCTGACCCTGCTTGCCCAGGTCAGACCTCAATCCCCACGGACTGTCCTCAGCCATCCTGTCCTCTCTGGCTCTACTGCAGTGAGTCCCTGGGCTGGCTCAAAGGTTGGAACAGGGACAGGGAGGCTCCAGGCACAAGTGAGACCAGGAAAATAATGCCACCTGCTCCAGTTCCTGCACATCCCCCTGTCCAATACATGGAGCTGCAGAAATGTGTCTCTTGGGGTGAGGCATCTGTGTTCACTCAACCTGTGTAATACCCAGCAGTGCTGCTGCCCAAAGCTGTGCTGTGCTTAAACACAACCACAGCAGCTGGATTTCCATAGGGAAAACTCACTGTGGAAAACGGGCTGAGGCAGGTGGATGTTAACTGAGAGAGGGTTTGGATTCTACCTTTTATTTGATCTTTATTCCCTTTTAACACGACATTTTCTAGGAGCTATTTTTTTTCCCCACCACACTTTCAGATCTGTCCCTCTGAGCAGGTGTCGAGCAGGTGCTCTTCAACTTCACAGCAGCTTTGCAGTCCTGACACACAACAGCTCCATCTGACACAAATGCTCACAGTTCACAGGCAAGGAAAATCAGGGGGGAAAGGTGGGGACGAGCCCCTGTGTCTGTATTGAGTAGCCTAGGGCACTGGGTGTTATCAGCCACAGTGTCTGAGCGATGCTGAGCAAGCTGAGGGTGCTTGACAGCTTCTGTAACCTCATCTGCTCTTTTCAAGATGATATAAAAGCCCTGGGATGGAAGGTGGATGTATGTCAGGGATGTGTATAACCCTGCCTACCCTTTGTTCTCAGCAAGTCTGGCCTCAAGGGGCTCGGAGGGACAACTCGTGCACAGGCACCATAAAATTGATGGTCCCCTCTTCTGTCTGTGGCCCAAACCCAAGGTCCACCGTGTGGAGCTCTGGTTTAGCTGTACATTTATTGAATGATGTTAAAAATGTTAAAAACACAGCATCATCCATCTGGAGCAACTCTGAGGATCCAGCAGACATCAGGTGAACTCGCCAGCTGGTGGGTCATGACTCTCTCTGACTGAAGTTTGTCCTTGCTGAGGTCCCTGGGGAGGGAATATTGACTGGGCTGATGTGCAGGGAAGGAACGAGGCTGGGCTGCAGGCACATGAGCCCAGTTTGGCCCAGGGAAGGCAGGCAAGAGAAGGGGACTGCCTCCTTCAGGTGAGGAATGTTGGGATCCCTGGGAGTGGTTGGGGCTGTAGGTCAGGTGAGCATTTGGGATTTGCAAGAGCCAGGGGAATATGCTGGTTATTTCAGTGGGAGCAGAGCCTGAAGGCTGTGCCATGGGCTGCCTTAACCCTGCCAAGGGAGTGGGGCTCCCTCTGACCCAGGAGAGAATAAAAGGGTGGTGTGGCCCTAACTGAGGCTCTGTGCACCAGTCTGGCTCGAAGGGTTGCACTGGTGGGTACCTACAGTGGTGGGCTCCAGGTCAGATGATTCCTTCCCATTAGGGGTGGGTTTCAGCAAAGCCAGCTCTTGTTTCATTGCTGGCGTAATAATTCTAGGGCAAGGCCCAGCTGGTGCCTCAATCGCTTTCTCAGACAGGTCATTGAATTAATCTGAACCTTTAAAGAGTAGAAAAAATAATCTGAATTTGGAATGGAGGTGTCAGTCCAGGAATAGAATAGAATAGAATAGAATAGAATAGAATAGAATAGAATAGAATAGAATAGAATAGAAGCTCCTGGGTTCTTGGCCAGAGCTCCACGTGGGTGGTTGCCAGCTGAGGTTTGGGGGTGAGGAGCTCTGTTCCCTTGGGACTTGATGGTCTTTGAGTTCCCTCACTCAGCATCCTCCCCTTCTGTTCTGGAGGGACCTTCAGGGCCAGGATGAGACTGCCTGCAGTGCCAGGGGAGGGGACAGGGAGCACCATGTGAGGGTTCAAGCAGCTCTCAGGCAACTCTCAGGCACAGGGTGGGATTGTTGGGATGTCCTGGGAAGGGCCAGGAGTTGGACTGGATAATCCTTGGGGTCCCTTCCCACTCAGGATATTCAGCGAATAAGGGAAGGGGGTGAACACGGACCTTACCAGTGCAAGGAACCTGCCAGCACTGGTGTGAGGTGACACCCCTGGCACAGCAGGGCTCTCAGACACTGTGGAGGGGGGATAATCAGCAGGGAAAGTGGTTGTTGAAGGCTACAGGAATGTCTCCAAGCAAGCTTAGTGTGCTCCAAGCTCAGGTGAATCCTTGGAAAGGACTCTGTGGATACTTCGAGGCTGTGCCGTAAAGCCAGTCCTATTGGTGACCGGGAAGGGAAACATCAGGGAAATTCCCTGGCTTGGGGATGGTGCTGAGCTCTTCTGGGCAGTCAGATGTTTTGCTGCCAGAGAGAAAATCCATCTGGATCTCTCCCCCTGGGGTGAAAGGGTAAATTGGGGCAGAGGAGGCGCAGTGAAGATAAACAGCAGCAGTGCATGTAAGGACAGCAGCAGCAGCAGGTTCCAGAGGGGCAGATGTGTTTGGGATCGAGGGCATCTCCCTGGGAGGGACCTTATACATGGCCAGGCTCGTGTGCTGGCCAGAAAGAGTTTTCCCAGTGGCAGCACCTTGATGGTGTCCCAAATGGCATCACTCCCAAAGGCTCCCTCAGCCTCCCTGGGGAGATCAGGGCTGTGTGGTGTGCAGGAGCCCCAGCCCTGCCCCTGGGCAGGTGAAGCAGAGCCCTGCCTGCAGCAGCAGGGATCCTGGCAGCAGCTGGCAGCACCCAGTGTGCCACTTGTGCCCGGCAAACTCCCTCCAGGACATTCACGCCTGGCAGGCTTGGATTTGGGAACCCTGCTGCACTGGTGACGATTGCTGGGAATGTGCCACCTCCCAGCTTGTGCTGCTGCTGCTGCTGGGTGGCTTCTGCAGGCACTGATCAAACCATATAAATCTGATTTTGCTACTCCAAGAGCTGTATCACTGGGCCAAGAATTAATTTCAGATGCATGAGCAGGCTGAGGGAGCGTGAGCATGTAGAAATCCTCGAGCAGTGGCTTGAATCTGTGGCTTTAACTCCTGCCTAAAAGGTGTTGTCATAATCAGCATTCCCAAGGATGGGATCCATTAACTCCTGTTTTCCTGAGCAGAGAAAAGAGAAACTAGGTCATGCTCCTTAACAAACCCTGGCAGTTTCCTTGTGTGTTGTAAATTACCTGAGTTTTGGAGAAAGATTTCCTTCTTAGATCCTCCACTTCTTTATTTCATATTCATGATATGTGCACAATAACCCCACAGCCATAATGTGGCACTGCAGTTTAACATAAAGCAACCTTTTAAGTCCCTCATCAGCTATGTATAACCTATTATACAGGCTATAATATATATATAATACAGTAATAAAAAGCAATAGCAGCTAGAACACCTGTAGCTGCTATGAATTACCTTATGAGCTATAATTATTAGTTATGAACCACAATTAGAGAATCATGGAATGGCTTGGGTTGGAAGGACCTTAAAGACCACCTTGTTCCAACCCCTGTCACCCACTAGCCCAGGTTTCTTAGCAATTCCTTCTCTCTGCTTTCACCCTTTTCTAACCTTCATATTTTTTATAATAAGCCCCACAATGAAAGAAAAGAAACAATTTGTTTTTCAGGATTATTGCACCAAGGGTGCACTGCTGGACAAGACACACATCACACCCTTGCCAGGATCCAAGCCCTCTTAAAGGGAAAAATTGCCTGGAACAGCAGTATCAGTTTCTTAAAGTACATGGCTCTTACCCATGTACAGCCTGGGGCTGGGAGGG
>WBMV01001665.1:96182-210492 GCA_013396655.1 Campylorhamphus procurvoides | reverse complement strand
TTTTTTTTGTAGGGTTGGATCCCTGTAGCATTTTTCCTTCCCAAAGTTGCTTTTCCACTCCAGAACCCTGGTGAGAGACACAGCCTTGGGGAGAACATGGGAGGATTTCCTCCAGTGACACTTGAGGTTCTGCATCTGGCAATGAATGGCAGAGGAAGGGATCAGATCCATGAAATAAGATGATTTTCCTGGGATTTCTTTCCTCACTGCCTGCAGTGCACACATAGCAAGCCATTCAAAAACTGACCAGCAGGGAGAATTGTAGGGATGAGAGGAAAAGGACACAGGGAGCATTTAATGCCCCAACCCTCCTCCAAGGGAATTCAGTGTGGGCTTTTCTTGATCAAAGTTCCTACCCCACAATCTATTGTAATTTATGTGTGTTGGAGGCACGTAATAATGCTGAGCTAATGTGGTTTTGTACTTAAGTAAACATGTTTTTGGAGTTACTAATGCATGACAGAAAGGGCTGGATCTCTCCTGAATTAGGAGAAGAAAGGAAAGCAGCTTCATGAAAGGAGCAGTGTGTCTCGCTGAGTAATGCATCAGGAACTCTGAAAATCACCATTTGGGTCTTCGGAGAGGAGCTATTTCTTGTCATTTTGGGGCTGAGGACGAAGCATCCCAGTGTACAGACTCATCCCAGTCTACCTGGGCTCATCCCTTTGTTCCTGGACTCATCTCACTCTACCTGGGCTCATCCCATTGTCCCTGGACTCATCTCCTTGTCCTTGGGCTCATCCCACTAGACCTTGGCTCATCCCATTGTCCCTGGGCTCATCCCAATTTACCTGGGCTCTTTTGCAGAGCACACAGGCCCCTTTCTTAGAGCCCTAAAAGTCATATTCTCTCTTTGGACGGTAAAATACAAACCTCTCAAATGGGTTTTAAATGAGGGAAAAGCACAGCAAAAAGTTCCCCTGAGCTGAAAGGATAAGCAGTGACATGACCTGTCATGGATAGGATAGAAATGAAATATTAGGACTTATTTTTCTACCTACTGCAGTCTCAGCGTTTTTAAACTCTGACTGTGCAGCTGAGTAACACATCATTAAGCTGAAATGACATGGTTTTTCTCATTCTAAACCATATTTTTCTAAGGTTTCTTTGGAGTCCTTTTTGGGTAGGAGAACTTATCTGGAACACCAACACAAAGCCCAAGTCCTTACCAGTGGTGGTGCTTTCCTTCCACTGCCTCCAACTGAGATAGGGAGCTATAATAATGATTTCATTTGATTTATTTTTAATGCCTGTTCTGAAGGAGATTGTCTGATAAACTATCATGAGAAAGGGACCTTCCCCAGCATTTCCTAACACAGCACATGGTTTTGATCTCTGAAGTAAACCACAAGAAGAAAACCACGTGTTAACAGCGTGGGAACACCAAGGAGAGAGACCTTTCTTGCTGCGTTTTGAACACGATGAGCTTTCGAGATAGTTTGGCCCCACCGATGTCTCTTTCCTCAACGAGACACGTCCCAGAGCTTGGCTGGAATAACAAAAGCAACTGGAAGCAGGACCATTTGAAAACGTGTGTGTGAAAACCAAAGTGCTCGTGGATCTCCCAGATCTCAGAGCAGAAATCCAAGTGGCAGGAGCTCTTGTTACGTTAAGGATCCAGATATCCAGAGGCATCAGAAATGCTCCTTGGACAACACCCACAGCACTTGGTGTGATCCTGCCAGTGGAAGGTGCCCTGCCCATGGCAGGGGGTGGAATGAGATGGTCTAAGGTCCCTTCCAACCCAAGCCATTCTGTGGTTCTACAATTATGGTAAATAATTAATAATTACAGTTCATAAGCTAATTCACAGCACTTGCAGGGGTTTAAAAGTATCGGGCTTTTGAAATACAAGTCCACCTTGTGCAAAGATTCAACCTCCAAATGACCAGGGGAAAGGAACGAGTATTTTGGGGAGCTATCACTGTTTGCTCAACCTGATCAATATTCTGCTGAAGGCAGGAGAAATGCACTTCACAGACCTCAAGGACTTGTTTTGATCTTTTCTCCTAAATTGTGAAGACAAGTTACAGCTCAAGAAAGGGGTGAAAGAAAACGCAGTGGGTGATGGCCAAGACAGTGTTCTCAGTTCCTCCTGGTGCCAGCTGTGACAGGGCATCTTGTGACAAGAGAAAACCTCTTAGTTATAGAAAAGGGAAAAAAAGTGCTCCCTAAACACTCATACCCAAAGTACAGTCCACTGATGCAAGCACATGGGCCACAACATTTGCCACGGCTGTTGAAGGGACTGAAGTCAACAAGTTATCACAGATTGTGCTGAGCTGGGAGGGACCCACAGGGACCATCCAGCCCAACCCCTGGCCCTGCACAGACACCCCAGCAATCCCACCCTGTGCCCCAGAGCATCATCCAACCCCTCCTGGAGCTCTGGCAGCCTTGGGGCTGTGCCCACTGCCCTGGGGAGCCTGGGCAGTGCCCACCACCCTCTGGGGGAAGGACCTTTCCCTGAGATGCCACCTGACCCTGCCCTGACACAGCCCCAACCATTCCCTGGGTCCTGTCCCTGCTCACACAGACCAGAACTCCACAAAAGTATCTCAAACTAATATTTGTTAAGGGATTTCAAATGAGGTGTGTGCTCCAGAGCTGTTACTCGTGCTGAGAAGGGGCTTTGCAGTGTTCTCCTGGGCTGAGAGTGCACTGATAGCCAGACATGGCACTGGAGAAAAGAGGAGCAAAACCCAAAATAGCCGCACATGCACACAAAAATGCAGAAAGAGCCTTTCTTTTTATGTCTGTCTGCCGAGCTTAGTGGGCTTTCTTGGCGAAGTCTGAGCTAAATACTACTGAAAATAGCACAGTGCTGTAGTTATTTCAAAGCCCTGTCTGTATTTGTTCTGTGCACTGGGTGGGCAGGAAGCTCCATTTCATAAATCACTTTCAACGAGACAGTAGGCTATAAAAAGGGAGGGGTTTTTTCCCTTTAGTGTTTTTAGTTCTCAAAGTTCTGAAGTGGCAGAGCCTGCACACTGGGAAGAGTGCAAAAAACGTGTCTCTTGGAGCTCCACAGACCTTCCCTTGCACACGAGAGACCCAGGCAGGCACCCCTGTGCTTGTAGGTTGACCAGGTCACGCTGCTTAGACTGGGCTAAAGCACTGAAAAACTGCTGAAAAAGGACAGATTTAGATGAGATATTAGGACGAAATTCTTCCCTGTGAGGGTGGTGACACAAGTTGCCCAGGGAAGTTGTGGCTGCCCCATCCCTGGAAGGGTCCAAGGCCAGGTTGGACAGGGCTTGGAGCAACCTGGGCTGGTGGGAGGTGTCCCTGCCCATGGCAGGGGCTGGCACTGGATGAGTTTTAAGGTCCCTTCCAACTCAAACCATTCTGGGATGCTGAAGCATCTTCTCATTCCCAAAAGTGCCCTGGAACACTTTTGGCTACAGTCAGGTAAGAATGTGATGCAGAGAGGAAGGGTGTTAGGAAAAGGAGAGAAGCAGGCAGAACCACCTACTTAATCCAGTTGATTCCTGAGCTTTACACTCCAAAAGGATCTAACTGGAGGTTAGGTTGCTCCCTGTGGTAGATATTGGGAACAACAGCATGGGAGAGAGGCAGAGAGTCATTTGCCCTCAGCAAGGACAAGCTGCTGTCTGGTTTGGCTCGTGGAATCACGATTTTCCCCACTTCTCTCACCAAAAACAGAGCTCTGCACATCAGCCCTGGAAACGTGCCCTGTGATTTTGGCACGGGCTTCCAAAATACTGCAGAGGAGTAAATGTCACTGGGTGATTTTCACCTGGGCTGGCTGCTCCTCCCTGGGGTCAGGGAGAGTCTCACAAACAGGGTTTAGGTCACACTGGATTAATGTCACACATGTCACACACAGGAACAGCCCCACTGAGACAACCCTCTTGAACCTGCAGCTCCAGCTGATTTCAGGGTGACCCCAGCACTGGAAGCCTCAGTGAAACACAACCAGCAATTCCAGGGCCACTTTGTCCCCCAGGCTGCCCTCCCCTTTCTCTCCACAGCTCAGCAGCTTCCAAGGCTTGGAAATGTTTTTGGACTCTCCATCCCTGGAAGTGTCCAAGGCCAGGTTGGACGGGGCTTGGAGCAACCTGGGCTATGGAAGGTGTCCCTGCCCATGGCAGGGGGTGGGATGGGATGGTCTTGAAGGTTCCTTCCAATCCAAACCATTCCATGACTCTGTCCATCTTTCCAGCTGACACCACTCCAGCATGTAAGAGACCTGGCAGAGGGTTTGTGGTGGTGGAGTTCATGATCCACGTTCAGATTAAGCACCAGAGGAGTAATTCTTATAAAACCACCCAAACCCCAAACCAAACCAACTCCACCCAATACCAGCAGCTCCCAAAGCCTTTCCTAACCCCTGGTGGCACTCCCTGACCTGAGGCAGAACTCCTGGGCTTCAGATTTCCCTCTGTTGCATAAATTGATCCTGACTTTTCTGAGAACATCAAATGCCAGGAAGGTGCCTTTTACAGGCAGATTGAACCTTTTCATTTTCCATGGCAATTATTAAGATGGATCATTAAGCCCAGGCTGTGGGCTGAGCCCTGTTAGACTGAGCCCTGTTAGACTGAGCCTCCCATGCTCACCATTCCCTGGCTGCTTTTAGCTCACTCCATTTGTCACTGGATTTTCGTGGATTTGCTGAGTGCTGAAGTTTGCTTTTTAAATTGTCTTCCAATCATTGAAACCACACAATAAGACGGCCCATTGTAATTTGATTTGCAGAAAACGAGCGATCTGGAAACCAGTTCTAGTGGTGCTCCCTTGGCTGGGTTCATTGGGTATGGCTTTGATCAGAAACAACACAATATCTTGGAAAATTAAAGTCAGGAAAAGTTTGCCCCAAACCAAGCCTCTGAAATGGAAAAGCACTGATTCAAGCTGAGTGATAAATAGCAGAAGTCCTCTGTTTCTCCACAGTGGTGTAAACAGTTTGTTCAAGAGTGTTGTCGTTATTGTTACTTATTTGCCAACAAAATTATATATGTATGTATTTCTATTTCTCTATATGTTTATATATATAAAACATTTACACAAAACAAAGCTCTGCATGTCAGACAACAACATTTCAGCGCTTCTACCATTTAGGCATGGATTTCAGATCCCCAAAATGTAGTTAAGTAATACTTCCCACATTAAGTGTATGCCATAAGCTTGCCTTTTCCCTACTCTCCCCAACATGCTGGAATAATGGATTTGCAGCCTGAATTTCCCCCCATCCCTGAAGTTTCATGGCACCCCTCAAAGCTGACAGGTGATGTGGATGTGCCACACCACGTTCTGTTTGAACTCAGATCGGCCCTAACCCGTCCCCTAAACCCACCAGCCCCTGAAAAATGTCACAGCCAGGAAAACCTGCAGGTTTCATCTTTCACATGTTATTTGGGGGTTCCTCAGAAGGCGTGTGAGCAGCACAGACCCTGCTAAAGGCTTTAAAGAGCAGCCCTGGCAGAAGGAGCTGGGGGTGCTGGTGGGGCAGAGGCTGGACATGGCCCAGCCCAGAAACCCCCCGTGCCCTGGGCTGGTCCCACAGCGTGGGCAGCAGGGTGGGCAGGGGGGGATTCTGCCCCTCTGCCCCCCCAGGTGAGACCCCACCTGCAGAGCTGCCTCCAGCCCTGGGGGCCAGCACAGCAAGGACAGGGAGCTGCTGGAGAGGCCAGAGGAGGCACCAGCATGGGCAGAGGATGGAGCAGCTCTGCTGGGAGGGAAGGCTGGCACAGCTGGCATTGTCCAGCCTGGAGAGGAGAAGCTTTGGGGGGACCCAACTGTGGCCTTGCAGTGCCTGGAGGGGCTGCAGGAAACGTGGAGAGAGACCATTGACAAGGGATGGAGGGACAGGACAAGGGGAATGGGTTCCCAGTGCCAGAGGGCAGGGCTGGATGGGATATTGGGCAGGAATCCTTCCCTGGGAGGGTGGGCAGGCCCTGGCACAGGTTGGGCAGAGAAGCTGTGGCTGCCCCTGGATCCCTGGCAGTGTCCAAGGCCAGGTTGGACGGGGCTTGGAGCACCCTGGGCTGGTGGGAGGTGTCCCTGCCCATGGCAGGGGGTGGAATGGGATGGTCTTGAAGGTCCCTCCCAACCCAAACCAATCTGTGACTCTATGATTTATCAAATAATACCTCCCTCCCTAAAAGCTGACATCCTCCAGACATCCCTAATCACCCTCATCATCCTAAAAAGAGGGTCTTAATTCCAGATACATCTTTACACATCACGTCAATGCTGAAAACAAACTTGCAGCAAAGCTTTTCAAAAGCCCCTCAGGGATGTGGAGATTTCTTCTAACTAACTTCTGGTAGGACTTGGGAGCCAAATCCTTCCGAGAAAAACAAAATCACAGAATGGTTTAGGTTGAAATGGATCTTAAAGATCTTCTCGTTCCAACCCCCTTCTGTGGGCAGGGATGCCACTCATCAGCTGAAATCTGTATCTTAATAAGTGTTCACTCCCTTTTCCCCCCATTTTTACTGCCCTGAAATGCCAAGAAGCTCTCAGAGGTTTCACAGCTCAGCCTGGCCGTGCTGAGTATTTGTATTTTCAGTGGAGCTCTAAGTGCTCTTCGGGGTGAGTAGATGATCAATTCACCTCCTGCTGGCATTTTCTGCCAATCCAAATCTGCTGGATCCCCTGCTAAAACACACAGGAAGGGCTCGGGAAAGACTTAAAGCAAACTTCAAAGTGGCTGGGACCCCTGGAAGCTGCTCTGGGCCACAGCACTCAAGGAAGGAGCAGAAAGGAGAAGGTGATGGAGAGATGGCAGAGCTGGGAGACAACTCATAGTGTAAAGTGCTTCCTCCTGGGAGGTGGATCAGTCATCTGCTGCTCGTTTGGGTGTTTTTTTAAGCCCCATCTCAGTTCCCCAAGACACCCCTCCTGGCATTCCTTTTTTCGGCGGTGGACGGTGTCTGTTTGTGTAAGCGCTGTCAGGGGACCGAAATTGGGATCCCAACCGGCAATTTGGGTGTGTGGGTGAAAATGAACCGTTGTCCTTGGTTATTTTATGGGCCCAAAAATATGGCTGTTCAAAACCCCAACATTCCCCACGTGAGCTTTCTGTACGCTGGGCTGCGTAGACGGGATCCAAGGCGACTTCCTGCCGTCAAATTGCACTAATGATCACTCCAGCCTGCTTTCTAAACTTGGACACCTCTTGTTTTCCCCAGAGGATATGATATTGTTTGGCTCGGGGAAAACAAATAAAAAAAATGTGAGGAAGTTTATAGAACTTCGAAAATTCACCCGGAATGGGACGGGACACGCGGTTCAGCTTGGGTACAGAGAGCAAAAAAAAATATCTCTGAAAGCTTCAAGAAAGTAAGGGGTTGTCATAAAAGCTAAGTGTCTCTCCAGAATTTAAAATTTAAATCCACTTTTTAATACTATTTGAGTATTTTAAATACTTAACCAATTTAAAATCAAGACTTATTTATTATAAAATCAATGCTGGAAGTTCTTTCTTTAGGTGGGGTTGTCTCTCCTCCCTCCTGTTGCCCCCATTTTTTCCCTCAAGCGCATCATTTTCCCAACACATTTTTAATTAGAATACGTGCAGGTTTTGATCTTAGGACAGGTTTGGAGCTGCTTGGTGAGCATCTGGAGGAGTTTCAGGCTTCTGAAGGTCCATCCCCACTCTCTGCTGCCCTGCAACATCAAAATCCCAGTTCAGGGCACTGATGCTGTTTGGGGAAAGGCTTTATAAAGGAAAAAAAAAGAAGATTAAAGTCAGATGGGGTGGGAATTTAAAGTCCACTGAGAAAGGGGAGTTTATCTTTCGGCATCACCCTGGTTAGGGCTGGGTTCTCTGAGCTGCCTTTGAAGAAAAAAGTCATTTTTAGGTGCCTGGGTGACAGTGGAAGGCTGATAAAGCTGGATTGGGGACAGGACACATGAGCCTCATCACCAGGTACCTCAAAGTTGTTTTAAGCTCTGCCTACAGCTCAGCAACCTCCTAATCCTGGGGCTTAATCAGAACCTTTTTCTGGCAGGAGAAGCAAACAGGGCTCCTGTTTGGCCTTCAGCTCAGCGAGGGTTTTGAGGATCAAAGCCGGGATTTTCGGGTCCCTTTTGAAGGGAAAGCCGGTGTGATTAGTGTCACACATGCCTGTGACATCCCAAATTCCACGGGAGAGGGGCAGCAGCCACAGCTGCCCAAGGGACAAACCTCTGCATGTGTCCCCGTGTTTAATGTCACTTTGGGAGAGGCAGAAGTGGGGTATGAGTGGCAGCGTCTGACAAATATTCCCCAGCAACACGGCATTCCAGAGGCACTTGAGGTGGGATTTCTAATTTGGTCACTCCCTCTACTGGAGGCTTTTTGCCTGGGCCTTATGCAGATGCTGACCTCGTTAACGACTCATTAATCAGGCTTTATAGGGTGGGGGGGTTAATAATTTATTTAAAAAAGACAACATAACCACATTTAAGTCATTTTTTGCAGCCTCCAGGGTGCAAAGTGTGCCTGTGGTGCAGCCTGTCATGATCCCAGGCACTGAGAGATGGTCCAGGAGCCTTCAGAGGAGCTCCAGGCCATCCTTTCCTTAAATGGCACCTTATTTTTAGCTTCTCAGGGTCCACTCCGGGCCACACTCAGGATCCTAACCCACTTCACTGCTGGGATTGTCAAAGCTGACTCCCAGCTCCTTTTAAGAATTCCTGAAAATGGAGACAGGGATGTGTCCCAGTGAGTTTGAGCTTAGGAGCAGAGGTGGTGGCATCACTCCTCAGCTTCCTTTGCCCAAAGCCAGCAGATCCAGAGCAGTGCTTTGAAGGCTCTGCAGTGCTCACCTAAGATTTAGTTTGGAGGTAAATGGGAAAAGCCTGGAAAAGGGTGAGTGAATGGAATTCCAGCATGTTTGGCTGGGGAAGATTAATAAAACACAGCAACAACAACAAAAAGCTCCAGGAAGGGTCAATAGAATTAATTCTTAACTTCACTAAGCATATTTCTAGCAGCAGCAGGAGGAGATTGATGGAAGAACTCCTCCTGTGTTAAAATGGAATGATTGGGATATTTAACGAAACATTCCGATGGGAAATGATTTATTTCCCTTCACCCAAATCCTTGTCCATGGCAACCCCCCCCCCAATCCCAACCCAGCCTCGGTGCTGCTGGGATGTGTTTCAGTTCCTGTACCCTTGGTGGCTCTCGGGACAAATTGCACGTTTTGGGCACCATGAGCTTTTCTTAGCTGGGTTTGGTTAAGCCAGGGCTGTGTTTAAGGCAGGGGCACACATTCCAACCTCTCCTGTTTGCACATTCCCAGGGGGAACTGTCAGCTCTCCTGCCTGGCTCTTCTGCTGGGCTGCCTGGCACAGGTCTTTGAAGATGGAGATGGGATATTGGGAAGGAATCCATCCCTGGGAGGTTGGGCAGAGAAGTTGTGGCTGCCCCTGGATCCCTGGGAGTGCCCAAGGCCAAGTTGGAGCTTGGGGCTGTTGGGGTATCCTGTGCAAGGCCAGGAGTTGGATTCCATCCCCGTGGGTCCCTTCCAATTCACAATATTCTATTCTAAGATTATTTTGGAACGTCACCCTCTCAAATGGATGGAAGTTTTCTATGACACCAGTCCTTTATGTGCCAGATTGTTAAATTGAAGGCAGAAATTAGCACTAATAAAGTGAAAAACCTCCTGTGTGTTGGTGAGTAGCACCAAGGGTCACTACAGAAACCTCTACTCCGTGGGGTTTACCCTGTGTGTCAGGGGCTTATGCCTTGCCTGGCTCGGGGGACACTGCAAATATTGGAGTTTCACAGGAGAAATCCCAGGGAATTCTCCCAGTTCTGTGGAATGCAGAGGGTAACCTGGTACAGAACTCTGGGAAGAAAAGACAAACCTGTGTCTGTCCATGTTCCCACTACAGTTGGCTGAGAAAAACATCAGAAATCAGGAGTACAAGACAAGCCTTTCTAATCAACTAAACAGGAACGTGGGAAGTCAAAAGGCAAATTTCCAAATGTCCAGGGTGTTCTAAAGAGATGGCTAAGGAAAAGAAAGACTGAAAATAGTGAAAAATGGAAAGCACTAAGGCATTTTGAAAAGGTATTAAGACTTTTTAAGGTATTTCTTAAAACGGTTGAATTGTAGCATCCGATGAGCCAAAAGCTCTGAGACTTTAGGAGAAAAAAATCAGGATCCACTTAATTTTTCCAGGGAAACTGCATCCCTGGCACGCTGGCCTTGAAGGGTTTGGCTCCTGGATAGCTACAGGAGTAGGTGGTTGAGGGTGATTAAACAGCAGAACATTTTCCAATTACGTAGCAACATCCCAGACAAATAACCATCTGATGAATCAGTGGGAGAAACCCCAAGGTCAAGTCCAGGCCTGCTGTGCAGGTGGAGCTTGGTGTGCTGACATCCAGCAGGAATTTGGCTGCTTCACAGCCTGCTTTGCTGCCTATTTAGTAGCTGCAGAACATCCCTGAGCTGTATGTTATGACACTTGAGCTGTAAAAATGCTCTGGGTGAACGGGGAACCAGGGAAAAAAACCATGGCACGAGGCAAGGTGGGATCAGAGTGTCCCAAAATGATGAGCTGAGGCAGGAGGAGCCAGAGCAGGGGGTGAACATCTCACGTGCTGTCGGTCACATTCACTGAGGTAACTTGGGGAAGCATCATTTGAAGCCTCCAAATCTCTCTTGGTGGTTTCTCTCCCCACAAGGGTATAAAATGCTGCACTTCTGATTCACTGTGCACGTCAAAGAACTGTCTGAGAGCACATGGTGCATCCAAACAGAGGTCCCCCTTCCTTGTCCCCAAAATCCTGGTGTTCATAGGCATGAAGGGAAGTGAAGGGGTTCAAGGTTCCCTCAACTTTAACAAGTTAGCTCTTCCTACTGTTGGCAAAAAATCCCCCCAATAAAATCAAAATGTAATGAAAATATAATTCCTTAAGGTATTTCTGCCTCCTGGTCACCCACATCCGTGCTACAGCCTGCAGCATCCACATCAGACACGGGCATAAAGCTCAGCTAACACACAAACCAATATTTCCAGTCCCAAACAGCCCTTCAGCTGCCAAAACCTTCCAGAATGAAGATGCTCCAGGGTTAATTCGTGGGGTATTTTGCTCTGGATTTTTGCTCCAAACTGTGGAGAACCCCAGGCTTTCAGGAGCTGTGAGCTATCAGGTCTAAACCCATCTGTAAATCCCAGTAGACTCCTTTTTTTCTCCCCCAGTGGGCCGAACTCCCCAGGCTGCTGTGGATTTTCATCTGCACTGGGGATTTTCATGTGCACTTCCTCAATTATCCGAGTTTCCAGGCTCCCTCATGTGTTCCCAGCGACATCCTGTGATTCCCTGGCTGCCTCTCAATCTGCTCAGCACAACTTCCATGTCCTTATCAGTGACTCATCCGCAGATTGGAAGATCTTGAGAATGAATCACATCTCGGAGTTTGCCGAATTCCTCCCGCAGCCTGCGGAGCGCGGAGGAAGGCTCGGGCTGTCGGACTGGAGAGCAGAGCTCAAGGCAGGAGACACTTTGATGTTTTAGGCACTTTCTACGAGGCCAAAGAGAGGATTTCAATCTGTTTATTAAATCACACTGACACCCCAAAACTCATCCTTCAATATTTCAGGCAGGGACGGAACGCGAGGCGTAATTAAAGCGTCGGGGCTTTTGTACCTGCATTTGGAATATGTTGTTGCTGCTGTTGGAACAGCTCTCTGTCACATCCCATCAGTGGAGGAAGTGTCACTCAGCACGACGGGCCACAGGCTGCGCACATAAATTGTCTCAAATCTTCCCTTTCAAACGTCAGCTGACAAATCCAGAGGAGAATTGCATAAATACCAGTTGGACATTAAAGACTTCACTCAGGGCTCCTGTCTACTGACGTCTGAGAGCTCCAAACGCAGGGAAACCACACAGAGCTAATGATAATTGATATCATATGGCCTTTATCAAAGCTTCCCCGAGAAAAGCAGCTTCAGGGAAAAATCCTTAAATGTGTGTCTTGACCACAGTCTACCAATCTCCTTCCGCATTGGAGCCTTTAACTCGTTTGTTGCTTTAATTACCGAGGCACAGGGAAGTTTGCAAGAGTGAGAACTGCGTATTCATTGCATCGAGTGGTCTTTAGGATTTAAAAACAACCCCCTGAGTGCAGGACGGGGGTTCAGCCTGTGCCTGAACCAGGACAGAGCAGAAAAGCAAAGCCCTCAAGTTGCTGTGTCAGAGGGAAATGCAGAATGTAAAAATTTGGGGTTCGAAATGACTCAAAATCCAGAGCTTCAGGCTCTGGTTTGAGGGGGTTTGAGAGGCTCGTTTGGTACCTCCAAATGTGCCACAAACTCCTCTCTTTAATTGGTGGGCGCCTTCCCAACCAGCGCCGGAGGAATGGCCAGAAGGTCAAACAGAAGAGAGAGGCGGGGGGAGGAGGAGGAGGAGGAGGAGGAAGTGGTAATTGAGGAGACAAGAGATGGTTGTGAAAGTGCTCGGAGGAGTCTGTGTGTCTGGCGAGATGCAGCAAACACAAGGGCTGGCACCCGGTGGGACAAGGCTGTGCCGTGTCCCCTTCCCAGCCCAGCCAGGGACCTGGGCACTGTCGCCAGCACTGCCCAGCACCACGGCATGGCTGGCCTTGATTAACCCTCTTATCTGTCCCCAGGGAACCAGGAGATATTGGCCATACACGCACTCACACCTTCACTTCCCAGAGCTGAGCTGAAACGATGACGGCAAAACCACAGAGTTGGGGGTTAAACGCCTTTCCTCTCGCTCAGTTCACTGCAGGGCCTCTCTGTCCTTCCTCTACTGTTTATAACATGGAGTATTTTATCAATGGTCTGCAATGAAACTCCCCCAGGACACAGGACTGTCAGTTCTGAGCATTGCTTTGTACATCCATCATGTGAACATCCTCCTGGGAGGGTGGGCAGGCCCTGGCACAGGTTGGGCAGAGAAGCTGTGGCTGCCCCTGGATCCCTGGAATTGTCCAAGGCCAGGTTGGATGGGGCTTGGAGCACCCTGGGCTGGTGGGAGGTGTTCCTGCCATGGCAGGGGTGGCACTGGATGGGCTTTGAGGTCCCTCCCAACCCAAACCATCCTGGGATTTGGTGATTCCATGACATCTGGGAAAGAGGGACTGGGAATGCATGAACCATTGTGTTGCAGCCAATGTGCAAAACCCTCAAAGATTACCCCAGAAAACAGGGGTGAAAGAAGGATTTAGGCAGTTGCATTGAGGCACAGAGGAGGTCAGAGAGCCCAGGAGATGCCACAAGGGCAAAGGACAGCATCTTCTGCAGGATGCCACAAGAAACTGCAATAGAAATAAGAATCTGATGATTACAGCTCATCAGAGCCAAGAGTGATGGATCCAGGGGAGCATGGATCAAGGAATGGATGTGAAGGAGGAGCAATCACATGGCAGATCACGTGTCCATGACTGAATCAGTCCTGTGGAGAGGCAGAGACTGGTGGCAACTCCTGAGGACTCTGGTTGTGTTCCAGATGTTGCAAATCCAGGCTGCCTGACTGGGACTGGAGTGTTTGCCCAGGAGGAAACCTGGCAGGTCATCACTCCACTTTTACAGCTCTGAGTGCCACGGCCAGTCCTGCCTTGGGCACCTCCAGGGCTGGGCACTCCAACCTTCCCTGGGCAGCCCCTGCCAAGGCCTGACCACCCTTGCCAGGCACAAATCCCTCCTGCTGTCCCCCCTGGCCCAGCCTGAGCCCATTCCCTCTTGTCCTGTTATAAATGAAATCATTATTTCCAGCAGTTTGCCAACAATTTATTGATGGCACCTTAGACCTGAAAAATATTCTTTATAACCCCCCAGAACACTTTTATATTATCACAACCTCCAGCCTGTGTTGTTAAAATACTTAACCTGCCCTTCATAATCCCTCCTTGGCTCTCCAAGCACCACCTTGTTCTTATACACACACCTCTGAAGAAGTTGCAATAACAAATCTGAGATGAAAAACAAGGCAGTCAATAATAGATTGGAGATGAAAAATCTACACAGGGGGAGAGAATGCAGAGTTCCTTATGCAGCATCCCAAAATCTGACTTGAAATATTTAGTTATTTGAAAGCTTCAACTAAATTGCAACAGCATTACAGCTGGAACTCCTATAGATAAAAAGGATGGAATACATAAGCAAAAAAAAATGTTTGTATTTGGACTTTTTCATTAAGAGCAATTTCAGCTTTCGAAAAGAACACACAGTTATTAATATATAATCTGTTTTTAATGAGGCTTTTTTTTTGGTGTAACAAGTGCCTTCAGCCCAGCTCCAATCTATCTTTATAATGCACACCCTTTGCCAAGAGAGACATTACAATTACAAGGAGGGTATCTGGAAGTGTCTGTGTCGTATTTTTAGAGGTGCATTGTAAAATGCAAAGCCACAGCAGCACATCGTTCCAATTCAAATTTAAAGGCAAGAAAATTCAATATTAAGTACTTTCTTACTGCTCCAAGATTGATGTTCTGCTGCTTAAAAGTACGGACAGTATTTCAGCTAATGGGTTTTTAAAGCAGGCGCTGAACCTTAAAACGCTCAGACGGACCAGCTTTTGGCCTGTGATCCCTTCCACTCTGCTGTGCCATCCCTCAAGGGCAAAAGATGTTTGGAAAGATGACAAAAGATGACTTGGAAACCTGGAGCAGAACTGGGAATGCTGGGAAAGGGGAAAGAAAATGGACACTGGCATTGGCCAGCTGGTTTACAGTCCCAGAATCCCAGAAAAAGCTCATTTTGCTCCCCACTCTGCCATAGGCAGGAACACTATTCCTGCTCCGTTTTCCCTGTCTTTTACCTAAACAGTCCCCACGGAAAGACCTTCCCTCTCACCCACAGCAGCTTTAAAGCCAAAGTGTCATTCCAACTAGCCAAATTATCCTTGCTGTTGGGGCTTTACTGCTCCCTTGATACCATCCAAGCTTACTAATCCTGGAAAGCATTCAGCATTTCGTGAGGAATTCCAGTGCTCTCCTCACTCTCCCACTCCTCTGCCACTTGGGCAGTAGGATGGAGTCCTTTTGCTTGATGGCCCCAGGACTTGGCAATTAAAAAACTGTAAGCATTATCTTTTCCCTTTCCTTCCTTTCTATTTAAAGGCACCATCTTTCTTCTTCCTCCCTCCCCTCCTCCCCGCTGGCAATTTGTTAAAGACCCTGGTTAGACCTTTGTTGTTTTACTGGGGAACAGCCTATCAATACCATCTGTTGATAACAGGACACAGGGGCTGGAAGCATTTGGGGTTTGTATTTTTGATGTTCAAGTTGAGCCTCGTCAGCTCTTGGCAAACGAAGCTCTGGATGTTGGCTCTGCATCTTGTGTGTGCACAGCCCAGAAATCCAGCGGAGGGACACGAAGGGAACCCTTCTCCCCAAATCCATTGGAATCAGAGCCCGTGGAGAGGTTTTTTAGGGTCTCACAAGTGTCTCGCTGGGTCCAAACAACTGTTTCCAATGTGATGGAGGGTGATAAACCAAGTAGCATTAAGGGAGCCAAACAGGACTTACACTCAGAGGAGGAAGAATTTAAAGCAGAGTTTGGGTGCAAAAGGACTTGCCCCAATTATATTTCAGTGATTGACCTTATTTAACATCCCTGAGCAGGGAGTTGATGACATTTGATAACAGCACTCAGCAACTTAAGATAACAAGGGTTGATAGCCATGCAATCATTGAAGGGTCTGGGTTGGAAGGGATCTCACAGACCATCCCATCCCACCCCAGCCATGGGCAGGGACACCTCCCACCAGCCCAGGGTGCTCCAACCTGGCCTTGGACACTGCCAGGGATCCAGGGGCAGCCACAGCTTCTCTGCCCAACCTGTGCCAGGGCCTGCCCACCCTCCCAGGGAAGGATTCCTGCCCAATATCCCATCCAGCCCTGCCCTCTGGCACTGGGAAGCCATTCGCCCCTGGCTTCATGCCCTTGTCCAAAGCCTCTCTCCATATACATACCTATATAATTATACCATAAAATACTATAAATACATTTTTATAGACATCAATTTAGCTGTATTTCTTTGGCTCTCCCTGGCCCTGCCAGCATAGCGTGGAAAGGGCTTCACAAGAGGCAGAATTTGAGCAGGAGCATTTTCCATGTGTTCCATGTTTTATGTCCCTCTCCAACCAAGCCACCAGTTACCTGCAGAGCATCCTCCTGACTCTCCACAGTGGGTGTGTACAAAGACTTTTTGCCTCTTTCCCCACAACCTTGTTCACCTCATCCCCTTCATGATGTGGTGACATGAGCCCAAGTGCAAGGACTGTGCCTGCAACGTCCTAAATGGACCTGATCTAAATTAATATTCAATGGAGGAAGTTAATCATTAATGATAGCCCTGCATCTAAAACCAGCAGAGACTGACAGGCTCCCTAGTTCAAGAAGCTTATGCCATCCTGAGATGGCAAACAGGGCTGTAAGTGGGTGCAAATATAAGAGAAAAGGAATTTATATGGTTTAGGCACTGGGCAAGACTGAGATGGTTCTGTGCTGTTTAACCTGCTTGGTGGAGATGAACATCCTCATCCCTCACACAAAACACTCTCTTGATGCAACACATAATGGGGTCCTTAAACTACAACTGGGTCAGCTGAATATAAAGTTCCCCCTCTCTGTATTCCCTGAAGAGCCTGAAAACCTGATGACCTGTACCATAATCAAATGTTTTCTGCCAGTGGCACGTGTGCTCTGCCACCCACGGGATAAACTTAAGGAGCTGGATGCCAAGGCCAGGCAGGAAGGTAAAGAATTGGCTTTATCACGGAGGCATAGCCAGCCTTTGAATTGCCAAAGGTGTTTAAATGGAACAATTTGCAGCGGGAATCAAGTTTGCTTAATGATATTAAAAGCCCCTCCAACAAATAACAAACCAACCAAAGCAAGCCCCCCCAGCAAATACCTGTTTGATTTTTATCTTGCTGCCCCTCACAAAGCTGCCATAAAAACCCCGTTCCTCCCCCACCCCGAGCTGTTTTATATGGAATCCAACACGCCATAAATGAACTCCTGCTTCCTGTTAGGACCCAAATCCTGATATGACATTCTGGCTTCATCCCTCTTTTACATTAAGTTGATTAATTGTTTTTCCATTTGCATGCTTTGTGATGTTCCTCCAAACGCTCCACGAGTTATCTGGCCTGTAGAAAGCCAGAAGTTGCTGGGCTTTTTTATTTCCCCCCCCCTCTCTTTTCCCCCCTTCCTTTTTAAACCCAAATGCAGCTTGAGAGACTCAAGCTGAGTTTTCACATGAGTTGTAAGTGCTCCAGTGTAGACCTGCTGGCACCATCCACGGGGAGGGAGGGCTCCCACACGCCCGAAGATGCTCCCGTCGCTGTGGCCAACAAAGAGCCCAAACGACCCCTGTTATTAGTGCTAGTGAGACTGGATTTACCATATTATTAATCATTAAAGCCTGCCTCCAAATTCAGGCTGCCTTGTACTTACTCCGTGGCTCAGGGAGCTTTCCCAGAGCTCATTAACCTCGCTGGGTTCTCATTTACTCCTCCTGCGACGACCTTTTTCCTGATGCAAGGGGGGGGGGAAAAATGAAATACAGGTGATTTGTCTGTTCCAGGGGGTGGGGGGGCTGCTTGATCTCACCAAATAGAAGCAGAGGGAGTATTTTGCTTGTCAAGAGGATAGTAATTCTTCCAATCCCCCTCCAGAGATAATGAGTGGCAGCATAATGCTTTTGATCTGTCATAATTGTGAAATAAAAGAGAACGGATGCAAAGGCAGCGTGCCACGGGAAGGTCACTCTTTCAGACGTCTAGGATTCCCTCTCTGTGGCTAATCCCAGCTTGTCCTGAGCAGCACAGGCTATTTTTAGGCACACCAGTGGGTCCCTTACACATCCTGTCCCTATAAAAGCAGCGCCTCGCCGGTGATTCTCCTCTAGGGCAGCTAATGAGTAGGTAGGGAAACGATGTCTCTGTGCTTTCGACTTCCATGCTATTCCGAGGAAGGACAGCGGGAACGTCTCCTCTCTGGCGTCAAACAGTCCCCCCGCAGCATACATGCCATTTAAATTATTACAAGGCAACGTTACAAGTATGAACCCCGGCACAAAATAAAGTAATTACGCTTAGTTAGGCAGCCAGAAGAAAAAAAGAAAACAAGCGACCCAAAACAACAAACCAACAACCGAGTGATGGCCTCAGACTCGCAGCCTTAGATGTAGCCTTTTGTTGACTTAACACAGGACAGGTAATGAATGAGACTTCAAAGTGTAAGCAGCTAAATTGCTGCTTAATTAGCGGAGCCCTGGTCAAAAAACACAGCAAAACAAGAAGAAAGAAGCCAACAAACCCTCAATTTTCTGTTGTCAAAGGAATTCAGGCAGAGCTCCTGCGTCGCAGGGAGTGGAGGCCCTGAAATGAGGATTATTCTATGAAGGATGTGTTTGGGTTCCAAAGCGAGTTCCTGCTCGTGCAGAGCTCCCAGAAGGTGCTGGATGGGCAGTCCCAGAGCCTGACAGAGCCCCAAAAGGAACTGATTGCAAGCAAGTCCCTGGCTCACAAACCTCCCTGCCCCAAAGACACGTATTGACTCCTTTGGGTGCCCTGTTGGGCTTGTCCCACAGAACCTCCCCCAGTGGGACACCTTTCCCAAGTCAGAGAAGATGGAAGATGCAGAAGAAGTAGGTGTGGCATCACTGGATTTTCAGGAACAGCTTCTCTAAGTTTTGCTGTTTCATATCCAGGGCTGCACAGTTTGCCAGGGACCTCTTTGGAAGCCTCTGATGCTTCCATAATCTCCTGGTGCTTTATTATAGGATCAGATGAGGATAACAAGAATGGGTCTGAAGAGCGTGGTGGGACACTCCTTCTGTCCCCTCTGGGCCACCTCTTCCTTCTGCTTTCAGTCAGGGGGGGAAAAGAAGCCCTTTGGTGGGGCAGAGGCTCGACATGGCCCAGCCCAGAAACCCCCCATGCCCTGGGCTGGTCCCACAGCGTGGGCAGCAGGGTGGGCAGGGGGGGATTCTGCCCCTCTGCCCCCCCAGGTGAGACCCCACCTGCAGAGCTGCCTCCAGCCCTGGGGGCCAGCACAGCAAGGCCAGGGAGCTGCTGGAGAGGCCAGAGGAGGCACCAGCATGGGCAGAGGATGGAGCAGCTCTGCTGGGAGGGAAGGCTGGCACAGCTGGCATTGTCCAGCCTGGAGAGGAGAAGCTTTGGGGGGACCCAACTGTGGCCTTGCAGTGCCTGGAGGGGCTGCAGGAAACATGGAGAGAGACCATTGACAAGGGATGGAGGGACAGGACAAGGGGAATGGGTTCCCAGTGCCAGAGGGCAGGGCTGGATGGGATATTGGGCAGGAATCCTTCCCTGGGAGGGTGGGCAGGCCCTGGCACAGGTTGGGCAGAGAAGCTGTGGCTGCCCCTGGATCCCTGGCAGTGTCCAAGGCCAGGTTGGACGGGGCTTGGAGCACCCTGGGCACGAGGGGACTGCACTGCTGGGCTAAAACTACTCCCTCTTTAAGCTGGGCTTTAAGTGAGCAGCTACATTTGCCCAGTGTCAGCTGTGCTTTCCACCTGCAGGCCGAAAACACTCCAAAAAGCTCAGTTTTGCACTTTTCCCCAATATTTCTGGGTGGGAAGCAGAATTCAGGGGGTTCTGACCACTCCCTTCAGGGAACCAAGAGGGGGAGTTTTCCACACTGTCGAAGTTTGGGACTGTTTTTTTTTTTTTAGGGGGACTTTTCCTGCTCCTCACCTGTCCCCTGGATTTTTTTTCCTTTTTTCTCCTCATTTCTTGCCATAAGATATGGAAACAACCAACATATGAGCTCCTGTTCTTTCCAGTGACCTGGGAGCAGCAGCTTGCCCTTGTGAGGGGACATGCAGCAGAATTTCTTCTTGCAAATGGCAAGAGGGCAAAACTGAGAAGTCACAAAGTCTCAGAGCCAGAGAATTAAGACTGCTGTGAACTCAGAAGTGTGTCCCATCGTGGGCAGAAGCCACCACAGGTGCCCCAAGCAACACTGATGGAAACAGGCAATGAAGATCCAAGCCCACAAATCAATTGAACCTTCACATCCCTAACCCTGAGCCCACCTATCACCCTGTGGTTGGCACCCTGCCCTCTCCACTGGCTGCACTGGTGCCAAGACCTCATGGAGTGGGTGGATTAGAGACCCAGATGGTTGGACATCAGGGAAAGGTCCTTCCCTCAGAGGGTGGTGGGCACTGCCCAGGCTGCCCAGGGCAGTGGGCACAGCCCCAAGGCTGCCAGAGCTCCAGGAGGGGTTGGATGATGCTCTGGGGCACAGGGTGGGGTTGTTGGGGTGTCTGTGCAGGGCCAGGGGCTGGACTGGATGGGCCCTGTGGGGCCCTTCCAGCTCAGCACACTCTGTGAAACCCACCATGCTGAGGTTGGCAGCTGAGTTTGGAACGTACAAAGCTTTGACGTGCCAAGAGTGGCTATTTTATCCCTGAATTTGGGGTTCTGCAAAGTCCAGGTTGGGCATATTTAGAAGAAATGACCTCCCCATCCTCTCCACCTGAAATGTAGCTGTGTCATCCTGCTGGGAGCAACCTCTGCCAGCTGGGAAGGAGTTCCAGGAAAGCTTTCCTGGTGCATTGGCTCAAGCAGGGGTACCCTCCTATTTGACTTTTTGCTGGAGAGATAAACTTTTGCAGGAGGCATCTCTTTCCTTCCCTGCCCCTCACCAGGACACTGGAGACTATTTTTTGCAGGGCTGATGTAAAGACATAACAAAATGTGTTACCCATACCCAGTGTGGGTTTGAGGACAAAGCACAGCAGCTCCAATCTGCTCTACAGAGATAAAACAGAACATGATATTCGATGTTCAGGGCCCTTTCCCTGTCACTGGGCGCGTTAGACTTCACCTTTCTCTATTAATATTTATCTTTTACCAATCAAAGGGTAATTCAAGTATTTCACCAAAATCAATAGGACTGGCTCGTGGTCCTTTGCACGGCTCCTTTTCAGGACAGTGCCAGAAAAAGAGGAAATTAAAGAGAGGGGAAGGAAAGCAGAAATTCCACAGAATTTCAGCAGCTTTGGAACGGGATAAGCAAGTGCCAGAGGGACACTAATTTATTAGCAAGCGTGGGGCAGCTGAAACTGGATTTAATTAGGTTTAATTAGGTTCCTTGGACCTTGCAGCAACACGTAGGAATCATTCTTTTAATTATTTCCGAGGAAGTGCTGCTGGAAGTTTTGGGTTTCAGATGCAATTCAAATGCACAGGGAGGGAGAGCACAGGTGCATTTCTGCCACAGTCCCAAAGAATTGCAAATCAGCTGCCTCAAAACACCAGCATTTTGTGTAAAACCAGAGTGAAACAGCAATGGCACCATCTCAGAAACCTTCAGTGACAGGACTCACATGTGCATAGAAAAAATCTCCTTCCAATCCATCACCAATCCACTCTCAAATCTGTGTGTAAAACTGTAGAAAAATATAGAAATATATAGGAAACGATATATTTCAATGTGTTTTTCCTCTTCAGGCTATTGTTATGCCAAAGAATTCCCATCATATTTCGTAGAATCCCAGAATGGTTTGGGTTGGAAGGGATCTCAAAGCCCATCCATCCCACCCCAGCCATGGGCAGGGACACCTCCCACCAGCCCAGGGTGCTCCAACCTGGCCTGGGACACTGCCAGGGATCCAGGGGCAGCCACAGCTTCTCTGCCCAACCTGTGCCAGGCCCTGCCCACCCTCCCAGGGAAGGATTCCTGCCCAATATCCCATCTAAACCTACTCTCTTTTTACACCCTTCACTCTAGCACTTGCCCCCATGAGATTCCTTTCCCACTGGATAATTTCCTCCTCCCCCACTTCTCATACCTCGCCTGCTCCGAGGCATCTCTAGGATTAGAGGCTTTAGAGATGGAATTGCTCCTGACTCAATACCCTGAAGAGCATTAATCCTAAGACATGACACAACAAAGCTCCCCATTCCCACCTCCCAGTTTCCCTCTCCTGCCCTCCCCAGGGCATTCCTGCTGCTGAGGATCCTTACCCCTGTGGCACTCTGCAATTTGCCACACAGTTCGTGGCTCATTTCCCCCAAACCCACAATTTTACAGCTCGGTTTCCCTTTCCTAACCTTGCTCAGGCATCTCATCATTTGTCATTCCTTGGCCAAGGCTTTCTGGCACGTCTCAGCTTTCCAGCTGAGAAAGGATGGCCTGAAGGCCATCAAAACCACAGGTTTGGTTTTTTCCTAGCAAGAGACTTCATTCATTCTCCAATAAGTTTAATTTTTTGCCCATTTTCACAAGCATTGCCTTGAATCAGCTGTACCCATGTACACTCCCAGGCAGGAACAGTTTCCACCCTACTGCTGACAGGTATTTTGATGAAAACTTCTAAATTGCTGTATTCTTTATGCTTTAATACTCTGCTTGATTATTGCAAAGAAATGTGACAACAGGTTTGCTCTTGGCTATTTATAAATACACTGAAAGGTCATAAAATTGGTTTGGGTTGGAAGGGACCTTAAAGCCCATCCAGTGCCACCCCCTGCCATGGGCAGGGAGGTTGCTCCAAGTCCAAGTTCTGGAATTCTAACCCCAAGTAATTAGTTAGATACCAACAGAATAGGCACAATATAAAACCTCCTCAGCAGGAAGAAAAAGATTTGATGTGAAGCTGAGTTAAATAAAAAATGACTACAACTCTCATCTCCTTTGTGCCTCGAACATTTTCTTTGAGCTTCTTTAGAAAACTGTATTAGAAGGAGACCTTTTCCCTCTTCTCTGAGCAGAGCAGCTTAATTTCAGCTAGGAAAGGTGGTGTTCTGTCATGTGGTTCATGCTGGATCCAGTATTCTGTATTGCACAATACATTTCCTGGAAGGTGAGAGGCAGCTGAAGGGAGTCCAGAGAGCTGCTCCTGCTGATCCATCTGGAATGCTCAGACTCATCCCTTCCAGGTTAACTGGAACAGAGGACCATCTTCAGAGTGATAAAAATCCACTACAAGCCTCGAGGAAACAGATCCCCCACCCTTCACATCTGCAAGAGGGGTTAAGAGAGAGTTTGAACAGAGAGGTGAATATGGGGAGAGTCTTCTGCAGCTCAGAATCTCACAGGAATGACACAAAAAAGTGTCTCCCCAGCAGCACACCCAGCTATAACCTGGGGAAGGTTATTCCTCAGTCCTCCCACTGATTGTTTAACCATTCTTACTTCTTGCTAATCTGAATTCCTGAATGTGGGACACCCCATAAGGCATGCTTGCTTGGGAGCAGATGTTTCTGGTGAATCAACCTTCAAGCTTAGACCTGCCCAAGCAAGAGGGGAGGATTAACAGCTCAGCCTCCCCTGGGAGCAGCCAGCTCATCTCTTCAAGTGTGAGCGAACCATCAAGTATCCTGAGCTGAGGCAGACCCACCAGGACCATCCAGTCCAACCTCAGTCAAGAAGACCCCCCAGCAATCCCAGCCTGTGCCCCAGAGCATCATCCAAACCCTCCTGGAGCTCTGGCAGCCTTGGGGCTGTGCTCACGGCCCTGGGGAGCCTGGGCAGTGCCCACCACCCTCTGGGGGAAGGACCTTTCCCTGAGATCCCCCCTGACCCTGCCCTGACACAGCCCCAGCCCTTCCAGGGTGCTGTCCCTGCTCCCACCGAGCAGAGATGGAGCTGCAGACCCTGCTGAGCTCTGACCTGTCTCCTCTTCTCCAGCTCAACAAGCCAAGTGCCCTCAGCCCCATCTCGTGTGGCCCCTCCAAGCCCTTCCCCATCCTTTTGTCCCTGCTTTAGACCCTCTCTAATGCTTTATATCCCTTTATACACCCCTGTTTTCCTCCCCACGCTGCCTTCCTAAAGCCAGCTCTGAGCCTACTATCTGTAAGGATGATTTTCTCTGGCAGAGAACATCTCTGAGGGGCAGCAAAAGTCAGGTGTGCTTGGGAGAAGAGAAGAACTGGTGTAAAGAGAAGTGTGGAGGTAAGAACAGGTCGACATTCCCATGGGATTACCCATTACTTCTCCTTCCCAAGCCAGCTGCAGAGAACAGGGGAGCAAGGAGCCTCTGGGAGATGATTTCAAAAGGTGTTTTCCCAAGCTGCTTGTTCCAACGCCAGGAGAAGCTTTCCAATCCCATGTGCTCCAGTGAAAGGGTTGTTCTGAATCACTGGCAGATTTAATATCTTAGCACATCACGCTTTTGGGAAGAGCCCTGCTGGAATTTGACTGGGATTTACAGCTGTGATACAAGAACTATTACCAATTCCCTCTGTGACACTCTCTCTTTTATCACTACAATGTGGAAAGTGATGGGTTCAGAAATAGTTCGGGACAAAGCAATGGGAAGGTCCCAGGAAATAAAAAGACAATTATTTGCAGGTTATTGCAAGAAGAAACAGCCCAAACTGTGCCTTTTTAAAAGTGGTTTATTTCATCTTCAAAGGACTGAATTTGAGCATTTCTTTAACGCAGAGGACTGGGTAAGGTCTCAAGGAGGAACTGGAGAGAAGTGAGCCCTTGGATTAGCTTTGGGTCCTATTTAACATCTTCATCAATGATCTGGATGAGGGGATTGAGTGCACCCTCAGTAAATTCCCAGAGAACACCATTCTGGGTGGGATGTGGATCTGCTGGGGGGCAGGAAGGCTCTGCAGAGGGATCTGCACAGGATGGATCCATGGGCTGAGGGGCAGCAAGACCCAGTGTCGGGTCCTGCCTTGGGTCACACCAAGCCCCTGCAGCTCCAGGCTGGGGCAGAGGGGCTGGAAAGCTGGGAAAGGCCCTGGGGGTGCTGTGACAGCGGCTGGACATGAGCCCAGGGGTGCCCAGGTGGGCAAGGAGGCCACGGGCACCTGGGCTGTGCCAGCCAGGGGGTGTCCCAGCCCCAGGGCAGTGCCCGTCCCTGTGCTGGCACTGCTGGGAGCCCTGGAGGGCTGTGCCCAGTGGTGGGCCCTGAGTTCCAGAAGGACACGGAGGGGCTGGAGAGTGTGCAGGGAAGGGAACGGAGCTGGGGAAGGGGCTGGAGCAGCAGGAGGGGCTGAGGGAGCTGGGGGGGCTCAGCCTGGAGAAAAGGAGGCTCAGGGGGGACCTTCTGGCTCTGCAAGTCCCTGCCAGGAGGGGGGAGCTGGGAGGGGTCGGGCTCTGCTCCCAGGGAACAGGGACAGGAGCAGAGGGAATGACCAGGAGATGTTCAGGTTGGACATCAGGAGGGATTTGTGCCTGGAAAGGGTGGTCAGGCCTTGGCAGGGGCTGCCCAGGGAGGGTTGGAGTGCCCAGCCCTGGAGGTGCCCAAGGCAGGACTGGCCGTGGCACTCAGTGACAAGGTGGGCATTGGGTACAGGGTGGGCTCTGTGAGCTGGCAGGGCTTTTCCAGCCTCAGGGATTGTGGGATCTTGTGCTTAAGTGGAAAACCAGACAGCACGAACTGTGTTGCATTGTCGACAGGGTGTGACAATAACTGAAATACAACCCACGAGGTCTGAGGTCAGAAGAAAGTGCTGGAGTTAACAAAGAGCAAGAGAAGAGGGAGGAATTTCAAGCTACAAAATCCAGCTCCTGCTCTCCACCATAAAATTTAGAAAGGCTTTGAAGGCAATGAGCTCTTTGCTGCGAATCAGCAAGCTCCTTTTTAATTCCATTTAATATTAGAATCCATTGATTGTTTCCTATCAAGCATTTCTGTGGACTGTGTGGTTTTGTAGACTTAAAAGACCAGGCTTGATAAACCCTGAGTGTTTCAGAGCTGTTGTTGCACAGCTGGTCTACAGCTGAGAGCAAGTGAGTTTTGGAGCAATTAGTGTGGGACATACCTGGGACCTGCCAAATGAGATGCTAAAGGGTTGTTGGAAGCGTCCAAGGCCAGGTTGGACGGGGCTTGGAGCAACCTGGACTAGTGGAAGATGTCCCTGCTCGTGGCAGGGGGTGGAATGAGATGGGCTTTAAGGTCCAAAAGCAGTCTGTGATTTTAGACTACACAATCAGATTTTAGATTCACAATTATCCATCAAACAGAAGAGGTGGTCAGTGGGCCAAAAGCCACCCCTGAGATCTGCCAGAACAGCCAGCCTGTCTCTGTTGGTCAAAAGGGCATTAAAACCCTCCCAGAAATCAGAGCACGACTTCTTGGCCACATATGAGGGTGGAAAGTAGCAATCACAAAGACATGAGACACCTCTAATAAATTATCTATGCCTTTTTTCCCCTAATTGGACCCTGCTACAGAAAGTTCTGAAGGGTAGAGCTGGCTTCTGCAAGTCAGCACTATGCCCATGTGCTCACATTAAACATTCATTTTGCTTTGTCTTACCTGAATATAAAAACCACCCTGAAGAAACATTAAAAATGGAACGACTGTGGTCAAAATTCAATTCCTCCAGGCAACATTTTCATGCTGTGAGCCAGCACAGTATTTGGAACTTGCTGCTTCCCTCCATCCTAACAGCATCCTTAAAATCCAGCAATTTTACCCAGTCTCCAGCAATCCAGGTCCCATCATCGCTGCAGGCAAGGGGTGGGGGAATTTTAAAGCATTTCTTCCTTCTCTTCCCATCTTAGAGTGCAGGTGAAACATTTTGCTGCTGGGGGGATCTCAACAGGACTGGCATTTTCAACCACCAAATGCTCCATTGCCCCAGTCCCAGCTGGGCTATGCCACCCTCTTCTTCTGGAGGTGCAGTTTGGGAACAGCTCCCACAGAGTTCTGCCTTGCTGCTGGAGCTTTTAGCACTTTTGTGCCACCGAATCATGGAATTGGTAAGGTTGGAAAAGACCTCGAATTGGTAAGGTTGGAAAAGACCTCCAAGATCGCTGAGTCCAACTGTTAACCCAGCACTGCCAAGCCCACCACGAACCCATGTCCCCAAGTGCCACATACACATGTTTTTTGACCATTTCCAGGGTGGGTGATCCCACCACCTCCAGGAGAAGCTTGTTCTGATGCTTAACAACCCTTTCAGTGCAGAAATTTTACCTTGACATTAAATCTAAACCTCCCCTGGCCCAGCCTGAGCCCGTTCCCTCTGCTCCTGTCCCTGTTCCCTGGGAGCAGAGCCCGACCCTCCCCGGCTCCCCCCTCCTGGCAGGGACTTGCAGAGCCAGAAGGTCCCCCCTGAGCCTCCTTTTCTCCAGGCTGAGCCCCCCCAGCCCCTTCCCCAGCTCTGTTCCCTTCCCTGGACATGCCTCAGTGTCCTTCTAGAGGGGATCCCAAAACAGATGACACAGAGACAGCCTCCTCCCTGGGAGACCTGGCCACATCTGGCCTTCATCTGCCTTCAGGAACATCTGGATGAGACTTAGGGCTCTCACCTGCTTTGTGGCCTGACACTGTCCAGGCTCTAACAGTGTCCTCTCAAGGCTTGACTAGCCCATGTGTCACCCACCCAACCCAGAGAGCCCAGAGGGTCTCAGAGCCCCGTGGTGCCATCACACATCCCACGGGCAGGAGGTTGTGCATTCCCACACGGGTCTGGGAGCGATGATGGAGCTGCCATTATCTTTAGCAACAAGCAATTGTGTGACCCTGTATTTTGGGCACCGACAGAAACAAAAGCAAGCCAGGGGCAGAGCTGGGCTGGGGAACCGCAGGAGACTCCAGGCTATAAAAGGAGCCCAGAAATGCAAGCAGGGCAATATTGGTCAGCAAGGTAAATTGCTTCGGAGCGGCTGCCAAACCACTTGTTTTGCTGTTTGCAAGTTACATCAACAGCATCCATCACCCCTGCCAGCCCTACAGAAACACCTCAATTTGCTTTTCCCGGACTTCATCTATTTTTCTTCTCCTGCTTTCTCGCTAAGACGCTTCACCTCGTGCTCAAACAACAGATACTACGTGGGATCCTCACACACAGCCTTGGACATCACGGCAACAGAGCCACTATTCCCAGCCCTGGTGGTGCACACGGCTAAACTTGAATTAGCTGCTCAACTGGAAAACACACAGAAGTCCCCTCTGAGAAGCTGCAGCACCTCTGGAAATCAGGAACTGATTGCACACCTTGCTTTCCTAGAATTAGGAATATTTAAGTCTTCCTGGCTGAAACATTTGGAACCCACATTAAAAGCTGTTGGACAAACCAGGCTCCACAATGTCTGCTTGGAAATCCAACCATTACAGAAGTGACAAAGTCTACTTCGAAAGGAAGAAGTGAGGTTTTCCCCACTACCCCATTTCCCAAGTGAGGTTTTCCCCACCACCCCATTTCCCAACTGGATCAAGCACACAAAGACCCTTTGCCAAGGCGGATTTCTCACTGTGACACATCCCTGAGCATTAAAGTGGTGATTTATACCAAAATGATCCTCAAACCACAGAGCTTGTACCATGGCAGCCGGTCAAGTATTCCACACTATTCCAACCACAGCATCTTCAGTTGCCATTGAAACCCACAGCTCAGCTGATGAAAGGGCAGGGGGGAAATACCAGGCTGGAGATTTATATCTTACAGAGGGTCACCAGAACCATCAGAACCAAGAGTTTCTTTGTCAAGCTGCTGCTTGTGCTTCACCCCAAGACGTGACTGTCTCTTTGGCTGCTCTCTCCATGGAAAGTAAGAACAGTCACGTGCATCAGAAAACCTCCAGGCTTTTTTGGCTTCCCAGCAGTGTGAGGGTCAAGCACACAGCAAACATGGTGCTTTCCTCAGCACTGCTGTCCCTGTGGAGCTCAGGATGGTGTGTGGCTCAATGCCCAGGAGCAGAGTGACCACGTAATGATGAGGACACTGAAAACCTCCANACTTTAAGGTCCCTCCCAACCCAGGCCATTCTCTGATTTTATTATTCCAGTGCTTCTTTTTGCCAAGTCTCAGTTTTCAAGACTCACAGAACACCGTGAGTTGGAAAGGTCCTACAAGGCTCATGGAATTCCAACTCCTGGCCCTGCCCAGGACACCCCAGTTTTTTGGGGTTTTTCAGCAGGTACTTCCCTGTTCCCTTGCAGTGCTTCTCCAGCCCTCCCAGCCACACAGTACCTGCTCCAAACCATCACTCCTCACTTATGCAGCATCCCAGATACCCCAAGGCTTACTCAGCCCGAGCTTCTCCCAACTTAACCACGGGGCTGTGGCCACAGCACTTTGATCTCTACAAGCCTGATTTGTTTCCAAACACTCCCGAAATTTCCATCCTGCCACTTCCCGGGCCACGAGCCCGTGTGTTGGCTGCACACCCAAACTACAATTAGCCCTCTTAAAAGCAGGTTTGTGGCCGTGCAGAGCTGTTGTTTCTCTTGGGTACCTGCGTGTGCATTCCGAGTCCAACCATCCCCAGTGCACCCCTGGGATCTGGGATGATAAAGGGGGGGTTTGTGGCAGGTCAGAGTGGGGATTGAGACCAAGGCACTGCTGAGGTTTCTCTGCATCAAACTGCTGCCTTGGGGACTTCCAGGCAGACGTGGGTCGCTGTTAACCTCATTGAGACCCTTTGTGTAAGTGGAGTCTCATTAACATCAGGGCAGGCTCCAGCATCTGGCCACAAGAACATCAATTAGTTGCCTACCAAGTTATCCAGCAGAAAACAAAGGCAGACATCCAAGGTTCAAACAAAATCGGGTTGTAAAAGAAATAGGGCTACAAGTTCATGCATTTGGTGCCAAGTCTGCTCTGTGTTCACCAGGTTTGCTACAAGAACTAGAGGAAATGGAGGTTTGGCTTTCTAACAAAGGAACATCCTTTTGGGACCCAAAGAAAGAGAAAACCATTTCCTGTCTGCCATTTCAGCTGAGGATACAGAGCTGCTCTTGGGAAATCTATACCCTTTCCCTTGGGACAAATGGGACACTGCTATGTTTATTCTCCCTTGAATCAGCCCATCTCTCTGTATGCAATTTCCATAGTGTATGACTGTGGACAGCTCTGCAGAAATTACTGTCGTTGAAAACAAAGCAAGGGGAAACACGGAGGAATTCCATGGAATTCTATGCAATCAAAAGCCCTTCAGCACCTCTGAGAGCCTCATGGAACCCTTGGGAGTTGGGGCACCCAGAAGGGTTTTTTTTGCCCAAGACAAAGACAAGCTGCAGCAAAGAAATGAGCTGAACCTGCTTCTACAGCCAGAGAATTCCGTGATCTCAGTCGTTCCTCTTCACTGGCAGCAGGATGGAAACTCGGCACTGGGACAATTAAAATCCACAGCCAAAGTCCCAGTTTGGGCAGGTGCTGATTTCACTGCACATCACCCTTCCCTGCCGTCCAGTTCCTCTCCCTGGCAGTGGGAATTTGGGGGGAAAGCAGAAAGGTATCCCAACAACAGCTTGCAGAGGAGCAAGTGTGATTTTTGGCCCTGGCTTGAAGCAAAGACAGATTAATCCCCAACTTTGAGGTGCACCAGAAATGAAGCCACGGTGGCAATTTAAAACCTCTTGATGCATCATTGGGACACATCAGCTTTGCCAGAGGATGGTTTGCCCATACAAGGGTGACAGTTCAGGAGGTGTGGAAGGGATGGTTTGGGGGCTAGGTGGAACCAATAAGGTAGTTCCAGATATTGTAAATAGATGGTATTATAGACATTGAAAAGGCCTATCCTGTTGGCATGTGCAATATATTTTGTGCACCAAAGTTACTACAATTAAAGAGCAGCTTTTTGCCTTTCTATACTCAAAATTGGATCAGGTTTCTGTTGGGTTTAACCTGGTGAACACAGAGTAAACTTGGCATCAAATGCATGAACCTGTAGCCTATTTCTTTTACAAACCAATTTGGGTTTCTCTAAGGTCTCTTTGTGTATTTCACACGGCAAACATTAGCAGAAAACTTTATCTAAGCAGAATTCTGCAATCAAATTCAATTTATCCCTGAAGGGATAAAAATAAACAGAAGCATGCCAAACACTGCCACGAATCTCATCCAAGCAGGAATTTATTCAGGACTGATTAAAACCCACAGAGACTGAAGTAGGAGAATTAGTAAAAACCGAGGAGAGCAGAAGCCAGTGGTCAGCAGGTCCCTGCCAAGAAGCACAGACAGGCTCCCTGTGTATGCACTGCCTGGAAAAGGGAAATCAGAGCATGGAAACAAACCTCAGCCTATGCAAAGGGATCCTGCAACAGCAGCCCCAGTGTCACTGCTGGGGGGCAGGTGGTGGACCTGAGGTAAGGGTGCAAGGTCCAAAATCAACAGCAGTGACCCAACACATGCCAAGTTCAGGTCAGCACCAGGGCCTTCCTTCTGTGGCAATGACTCCTTTTCTGCCTTTAAACAAGCCATGCCTTTGGCTGCTTGGGGGTAACTAGCAGTCACACTGCAGGGTATGTGCAGAGCTATTTGCAAACAACATGGAAAAGGGGAGAAAGAATAACTCTCCAGGTCCAGTGATGATGTTGTTCAGGTTCACAGAGAGAGGAGAAGACTGTGCAGAACTGCTGGAGAACCTGCAGCTCAGCTCAGGTGTGAAGTGCTACAGGTGAGACCCAGCCCTAACTTCACAGGTACAGCGATGGGGAATGTCCTGCTTAGCTCAGGGGGGAGATTTAGGCTTAGGCAGGGCATCTCCCAGATCCCTCAGCTCAGGTCACAGGCACCCTTGAACTGAAAAGTACTGGAAGCTGGAAAAGCACATATTTTTCCTCAATGTTGCCCTTATATTATGTTCTTACAAAACAATTATCAGATACTATCTTGAATGGGAAGGGACCCACCAGGATGATCTAGTCCAACCCCTGGCCCTGCACAGACCCCCCAACAATCCCACCCTGTGCCCCAGAGCATCATCCAACCCCTCCTGGAGCTCTGGCAGCCTTGGGGCTGTGCCCACTGCCCTGGGGAGCCTGGGCAGTGCCCACCACCCTCTGAGGGAAGGACCTTTCCCTGAGATCCCCCCTGACCCTGCCCTGACACAGCCCCAGCCCTTCCAGGGTGCTGTCCCTGCTCCCACCCAGCAGAGATGGAGCTGCAGACCCTGCTGAGCTCTGACCTGTCTCCTCTTCTCCAGCTGAGCACACCAAGTGGCTCTGTTTGCAAGAACCAGCACCCATGGCACATAATCAAAGCTATTTTTTTTTCAGAGCACTCCACTGGGCACTGCAAGTTCTAAGCCCCTCAAAAGATAACAGCCCCCAAACATGCTTATAATTAATGCCACAAAATCCCAAAGCTCTCTATTGCAAACAGTGTTTTAATTCTGCCCTCCCTGGGGAACACCAAAATTAACCTTCTGTTTCTGTCCTTTCACCCAGAAAATGATTTTATGTGCAATCACGGCATGTTTTCAGCCACTATATAATTAGTGTAGAATTTAAGGCATTATGTAAGAAAAAAAAACCCAAAACTTTAATCCTCTTGCCTGATTTTTGCAGGTATGAAAACCAAAGAGTTATCCAGGTTGGAAAAGACCCCCAAGGTCACTGAGACCCCCCTGTGCCCGATGCCCACCTTGTCACTGAGTGCCAGTCCTGCCTTGGGCACCTCCAGGGCTGGGCACTCCAACCCTCCCTGGGCAGCCCCAGCCAAGGCCTGACCACCCTTTCCAGGCACAAATCCCTCCTGCTGTCCAACCTGAGCATCTCCTGGCCCAGCCTGAGGCCATTTCCTCTTGTCCTGTCATTAATTAAGCTGCTATTCTGGAAAATTACCCCAAAATAGGAAGGTGGGGCTCTTTCAAAGCCCCATTGCTCGGCAAGAGAGTGACCTCGTCATCAAAATTACATTGCAGGTATAATTGCACGTAATATAATTTATACTGCACGTAATACAAATTATATCACATATTTGAAGCAAATTGCAATTTGTTTCATCCTCGAGGTTGTTGCTGAGGGTGCTGAATGATCCCAGACCCAGAACCAGCCCCTGGGGTACTTTGGCTGGGCATCTGACCCATCATCAAATAGGCTCAAGGTGCACCAGGGCAGGTTTAGATTGATGGTGGGAGGAAAATCTTCCCTGAAAGAGCTGCCCAGCCCTGGCAGTGCCCATCCCTGGAGGGATTTAAAAGCCATGTGGATGTGGCACTGTGGGGCACGGGTTAGTGGTGGCCTTGGCAATGCTGGGGGATGACCTTAAAGGTCTTTTCTGACCTTAGTGATTCCATGATCACCACCCCTCAGGTCTGGCAGCTCAGGCAACTTTAAGCCCATGTGGCTCTCAGTTCTTCAATCCATACCTTCCATGGCTTCCAAAGGAGATTTCTGGGATAGATCCTGCCAAAAGCCCCTCTAAACACAGAGGCAGCTTGTGTCTTTTGCTCTCCCCTCCATCCACCCAGCTGGGCAAGCACAGTTCACCACGAAGTCCATCCTTGGCCATCCTCTTGCTCTTGAAGGGTTTGGCAATGGGATGCCAGAGGGTGCACTGGGAATGGGAAATCATGGCACAGCCCACGGGGACAGCAGACTTCTGAGGGAACCTCTGTGGCTTTGACTGGGTCCTTCTTTCCACACTTGTGCAAGGAAACCTCCAAGTTCAGGGACCCGAGGAAAGAATCCCAGAATGGTTTGGGAACTTGAAGAATGGAAGGGATCTTGAAGACCATCTGGTTCCAACCACTCTGCCACGGGCAGGGACACCTCCCACCAGCCCAGGGTGCTCCAAGCCCCATCCAACCTGGTCTTGGACACTTCTAGGGGTCCAGGAGCAGCCACAGCTTCTCTGCCCAACCTGTGCCAGGGCCTGCCCACCCTCAATTTTTTCCTAATATCTAATCCAAACCTACCCTTGGGCAGTGGGAAGCCATTCCCCTTGTCCTGTCCCTCCAGGCCCTTGGAAATTGTCTCTCTCCATATTTCTTGGAGCCCCTTCAAGGGGCCACAAACATAGTTTGGGATCCTGTACCCCAGGATGGGAACACACATCACCCCCTGTATCCTGGGATGGGAACATGAGATGTTAACAAAGGAACAGCATTCCAGGAGAGATCCTGACACCCCTTTGGTTTTGGGCTGCCCTGGAGATGCACATCCACAAGTGTGGTTTGCAGCTGAAAAGCAATTTTGATTCATGTTAGCGAAGGGCATTTACATCGTGGAAAACATGCAACATTTGGAGTCTTCATAGGAAAGGAAAAAAACCAAAAAGGGAAGCATTTGCATTCCAGCGTCGGATTGTGGAGCAGACAGCTGGAATTTTAGTGGACTATTTA
This sequence comes from Campylorhamphus procurvoides, assembly GCA_013396655.1. NCBI lineage: Eukaryota > Metazoa > Chordata > Aves > Passeriformes > Dendrocolaptidae > Campylorhamphus > Campylorhamphus procurvoides. Next base: position 176,515 of record WBMV01001665.1, on the reverse strand, counting down.
CACACTGAAGTTTATATGCCTGTTCCTCGCCGAGCTGTTGGATAAACAGAGAGGCTTTATTAATAACAATGCAAACAACCCTCGTGTTAATCTTGGCAAATGAGCTGTACAGATTCACAGAGATTCATTTCTCCAGCCTTACACAGAGGGGACAGATGCCAAGGATTTCGGAGGATGTTGCTGTACACGAGCCAGCAAAGAGGAGGGGAATTCGAGCCAGCTCCGGAGGGAATGTGATGAGGCAAGAGATGCACCCTTAATGAGCCACTTAAGGACTGCAGGAAGCATCTCCCCCGCTGACTCACAGGGATCTGTGGACCTCTGCACCCATAAACCTCCTCTCCTCTGCTCATGAATCCAGCTCCAGCCTGTCCAACCACTCAGCTGCTTCCAGTAACTGAGTTTGGCAAGACCTGGGCTGGAGGTGTGGGCTTCTTCTTTTCCATTTTCATAGAAAGAAGAGGGGAGAGATGTTTTTCCTTCTCCTTACAACTGTCCAGCTGGGCTCCTTTTACTTGTCTTGCCCCATAAATCATATTGATCTGGGGCAAAAAAGACTTTCCCTTCAGATATTGAGGTATTGAGGCAGGTGAGACATTTCAGCTGGCAATATCTGAATAATAAAATAACTAAGATTGGGGTTGTATAGTCCAGATAGTCTAGGCTTTTACTAGATGTCCCCCAGTCTGCTGAAACCTCAAATAACCCACTCAAAAGCTGAATTTTGCTGTGGTTGTAAAAATCTGGGCTGGCCACTTTGATTTCTGTTAGAGGCCACGTGGTGGGCATAATTCAGAGCAGTGTTCTGTATTTGTCAGGGGGAAAAAATGAGGGCAAAGGAGTTTAAAACAAGATTTGGCTCAAAAGGAGCACAGTCTCATCTTCTCAGCTTAATTACCTCTTTCTTCCTCCCTCTCTCTACTCCAACACCTTTTGATTTATAGACTTTAGATTGATGGAATCATGGAATGGTTTGGGTTGGAAGGGATCTTCAAGACCATCCAGTGCCAGGGCCTGCCCACCCTCTCAGGGAAGGATTCCTTCCCAATATCCAACCTAAATTTCCCCTCTTTCAGTCTGGACCCATTCCCCCTGTCCTGTCACTGCAATACTTTTCCCTTCCATATTCAGTTTATTCAAGAAATAGCAGAAAATGCCTCTACTTTATTTCTTGCTTCTGCTTTCCCCAAAACAAGAGGGTTTGTAACTCCCCTGTGCTTGACACAGAAGACATAAGGGACAGGGTTAAGCATTAGGGTTTGGGTTTAATCCCTTTCTTTCAACAGAAAGTGACAAAATAATTGCTGACTTCTTGGTAAAAATAAATAAATTACAAGAGAGAAAGGGAAGGGTTTGAGGGCTTCTCTTCTAGGGAAAGTTTGGAGGGGCTCTGATTCATATTTTAGGTCTCAGCCACCTGAAGTTTTCCACAGTTTAGGATCAGATTTGGCAGCTCTGCTCCAGTCCTGGAATTGCTTAGCCAGCTCCCAGAGGATTTTTGCTGCCTGTAAAACGCCTCTTCCCCATCCACCTACTTCCCTCTCCAGCTTAGGCCACGAGATCAAAGTAAAAGGAACAAATGGAACAATTTCTTTGCAACTTCAAGGTAAGCCCAATTTGCAGCAAGGAGCGAGGAGCTGTCCTTGCCTTGGGGTGTGCACCAGGCTCAGCTCAGGAGGTGGAAGGGTGAAGGAAGAACTTCCAGCACAGGAGCTGGGAAGTGGCAAAACTCAGCTCAGGTTTCAGCATAGAAGGGACACTTTGATTCCTGGGGGTTTGCACTTTGGGGACTTCTCATCTGCAGCCACAAGGGCCAGAGTGAAACTCCACGTGGAGGGAGGAAAGATCAAAAGATTCCTAATCCCAGCTTTTGGCTCAGCCCCAGGAGCACCCAGGTCTCAGCTCAGCCCAAATCACACAGTTCCTGCAGTGAATTCGTACACTGACAGGTGAAGGAAGGGTGGAAGGAGATGCATCACATCTTTGGGACCTGCTGTCCCAGCAGGAAAACAGGTTCCAGCCAGGGCCATGGCAAGGAGGGGTGGGACACGTGCAGGAGCATGAGAAAACTGGATAAAATTGACAGAAAATGGGAAAAAAACCTCAGGTGCTTATAAAAAACCTCAGCCTGTGAGGGCACATGGCAGGTGCTGGAGGTGGCTTTCCTTCAGCTGCCCTGGTGACAATCCTTCTGTCAATGACATATTAACCCAACCCCAAACCATTCCCAAACTACCCCTGGACTGTTAAGGAAAAAGAAGGGGAACTTCCATCGAGGGTGAAATCAATCCTTGGTGTTCTTCAGGTTCACCCAAGGACTGCCACACCTGGGGCATTTTTTTGGCACGACTGAGCCCTTCTGTTTACACCCCTTCCTATTTGTTCTGCAACCAAAAATCCTCTTATTACAACACCATTTTTTCCCCCAAGGATTTGTGGATAATGTTTCTGTCTTACAGCACTTGGGCCATGAAGAATTAAAGGGGAGGCACTTTATACCTACCTGGTATGTTACTGAGCAAGCCCTTGGGACTAAATGTGTATTTAGGATGGGGATTTATTAACAGGCTTGTTGTGGGCTTTGATACATTTCCCCAAATCTCAGGAAATATTACTCTGCATCAGACACACATACACACAAGAGGATGGAATGTGTTTTAAATGCATGGAAAAAACTCACCCTACTTGGCTGTTTCCTGGGGGTTTTGTGTTCAGATATCCTCTAAACACCATAAACAATGAACTGGCTTTCCAGGACATGACCTCCCAGCAAAAACTCTGCTCTGGAAAAGCCCACTGTCCTTCCCCAGCTTTAGAGGGGATTTTTCAGCACCTTGTACTTGTGGTTTCCTACAGGACATGAGGCCAAAATCCAGATGAATTCAATTACCTGAAAAAAAGCCCCACTGCACTGCAGTTCCAGCAGTGCATTGGTTGTTGTGTCACTGCTGTCAGGGAAGGGAAATGTGGAGTTAAACACAGCCCTCACCACTGACAATCGTGGCTTACAGGGAAATATTGACCACGGGGCAATAGGATGGCACTGACAGCAAATCAAAGTGAAGTCCCATCAGGAGGTGGCACATTGAAGAGCAAATGTGTTTTGGTGAGAAAAACCTCAAAAAGAAAGCTGTTCCCCTTTCTAATCTGTTCCAACATGAAGGGAAGAGCGAAACCCACATTGAATCGATGTGGGGTTTGTCCTATGGTTGTAAAAGTGTTCTGAGCCAGGACTATATTCTGTTTACAAGTGATGTGCTAATCCTGGGATATTTTGGTGTCCTGGGCCTGCTGACAATTTTTAGAGCATCTTTTTGAGGTGCTTAAAAACAGATGGCAAAGAACAAAATGCTGCCATGTATGACCCATTGAGGGTGATGCTGCCTCACTGCAGCAGGATGGGTTTTCTGGTCCTGATATTCACGATAATTGATCTTCTCAGCAGCAAAGATGCTGGCACACAAAGCACAAAACCCCCCAAAACCCCAACCAAACAACCTGGCCTTGGATACTCCCAGGGATGGATCCAAGGGCAGCCACAGCTTCTCTGCCCAACCTGTGCCAGGGCCTGCCCACCCTCCCAGGGAAGGATTCCTTCCTTATATCTAATCTAAATCTCTCACCTTTTGGTTTAAAACCATTCCCCTTGTCCTGCTGATGTATATGATCTATACTAACTGGGCTATTTTCCCCTTTCCCACCCCTTCTCCATTCAGGGCACGTTTAGGAATGGATCATTATCATGGGAAATCCAGTCTTTGATCATATCTGTGTAGAGAGGAATGTTGTCACAATTTGAAACTAGAATGACATCATTTTCCAAGGATAAAAGACAAAAGGCCTCTGGAAAAGCTCGTTCTGGTGAATTTGGGACAACGAGAGCAGGAACTGAGGTCACTCCATGTATACTCCATACATTAAACCTAACCAAAATCCAAAATTTAACTTCCTGGGGCACCTGAGGCTTTTCCCCCAAGCAGATCTCACTTGGCATCCTCTCCAAACCATCCTCAGCTTCCAGTCTACGGGGCTGGTGCAGTGTCTGCCTGGAAAAGAATTCCAACACCCTCCTCCTCCCACCCCCAGCAGCAGAAAAAATGAGGAAATTGGGGCTTTCAGTGCAGAACTGAGCAAGGTTTTGTATTTCATGATCCCCCTCTAGTGTCTTCTCCTGGAAACACCACCGTGGTTGAGACTGAAGACACATAACCAACTCACTCCTCTGTCACTGGGCTTGGAAGAACCGGGTCTGACAGAAAACAAGGCTATTTATAAAAGCAAACTGAAATTATTTCCAATTATAGGCGAGAGATCCGCTGCTCACTATTGCAATTATAGGAAAGAGGTCACTGGTCCCAATTAAGAACGGGTTATCCTAGATTTAATTTTATATATCAGCAGTTTGAGCCTGAATTCCTTTTACTCCCCATGTCCCTTGGCCTTGAGGAGTCACCTTGTTGGATTATGTAACTCAGGGAGACACCCACCCTAATTTCTCCTGCAACTTCCAGACTCCTTTTCCTGGGGGAAGAAAGGGCTTGCTCTGCAAACCAGCAGGAGAATTAGGTGTGGAACTTCCACTCTGGCTTTACTCAGGACAGAAAACTCGCCCCACTAGTCTTTATAAACACACTGTATTTATGTCCAGCCTCCAAAAATAATCTTTGCATGGATCAATCTGGAGGAAAAGCTCAACACGCCCCAAATCACAGTTAATATCACACTGGTTTGGAAAAGAATTTTATTCAATTATTTTGTGTTTCATTTTTCCTTGGGCTTTAAAACCACCTCAGTTTTATCGAAGTGCCCTTTTGTGTCTGAACTCAGCACTGATGCCAATTCTATGCTAATAGTTGCCAGCTAATAATCCATGTGTTTTGAAGTCTATTAAGTCACTTTCAATACATATCAAGACCTCTACTTGTAGCTTGTATCTAATTACACTCAGATTTAGACAATATGACAAATGTAAACCTTTTACTAAAGGCAGAAAAACCTGGAAACAACTGAAATTGAAAACTTCAGCACAAATCCACTGCCAAACTCCCCCAAAATCTGCTACTTAGAGACACACAGGCTCTTTGAGTAGATTCCCAGAATGGTTTGGGTTGGAAGGGGCACTAAAGCCCATCAGAGCCATGGGTAGGGACACCTTCCACCAGCCCAGGTTGCTCCAAGCCCTGTCCAACCTGGCCTTGAGCTGATTTAATTCATTTCAGGTGCCAGGGAAGGTGAAAACTGTTTGCACTGAGAGTTTCAGCCTGGGGGGATCTTTAAGACCCCTTCCAACCCAACCCAACCCAACCCAACCCAACCCATTCTGAGTCTCTAAATCTCTGCCCAGTGGGTGGGGGAGGTTTGCTGAAGCCTTTACTCATTTTTCCAGGTATTTTTCTGCCACCCACATTCAAAATGGGCTGGTTTGATCCTATGCAAGTGGTTCCTCTTTGGTTTGGGTTTGTGCTTATTTGCTCCAGTTTCCCCCCATCTCTCATTTTCACCCTGCTTTTGGAACAGGTTCATCCCAGTTCCCTGACCCAGGACAGGGAAATGAGTTATCCCTCATGCCAGCATTTGGGGCACCGAGTTACAGGCTGCTCTGCAAACACTTAATTAGACCTGGTTTCACCGAATCTGGCACAAAATGCACTTTTTGGACTGACTGAATTTATTCAATAGCCCTCCTGCAATCTCCTCAGCCCTTGCTAACCCCTTTCATCCCCTCTCCCTGCAATCACTGTGCTTCATAAATGATCAATTCCATCTCAGAGATGGAAAATTGACCTCGTTTCTGATTTCAGTAACTTCACAGGGCAACTGATGGAGTGACTGCTGGGAAGAGAAAGCAATTCTGGCTCGATTGTGTCAGTTCCTTCCAAATGCAGTTTAAATTCTAATTTACTAGTTGGCTTGTAGCTTTTATACCCTGTTATTCCAGTTTTTCAGTGCTGTAAAGTGTAACAGGATCTGTCATTTTTTTTTTTTTGGTAGGATTAGCTGCAATTTCAAAATAACCAAATAATTCACTGTATGATTTAGTACTAAAAATGAAAAGAGCCAGAAGAAATAACTATGGGATACAGTTTGAACATTGGGGATTCCCTATAAAAGGAATGTAAGGAATTCTGCCACATCCATTCCTTGCAAAAGTGCTGCCAACGGGTTCACAGAATCCCAGAATGGTTTGGGTTGGAAGGGACCTTACTGCTCATCCTGTTCCACCCCCTGCCATGGGCAGGGACACCTTCCACTAGCCCAGGTTGCTCCAAGCTCCATCCAACCCATGAAATTCAGGGAGAATTATCCTAAAACCCAGCGAGGAAGAAGGTTCCAACATCATTTCGCACCAGATGTGGAAGAGCACAAGGCATAAAATCAATCTGATGGTTCAATACCACAACAGAGGTCCTAGAAAGGGAGAAAACCTCTGTCTTGTCTCTCATCCTGAAGATCTGAGATCATTTCCACAGCCCAGGTATGATTTTCCAAAGCTGCCCTGCAGTTCCCTGTGTTAATCAACCCTTTGAAATGACTTTTTAAATGCCACCTTTGTGACGAAGGGTGTGTTATTGCAGGGAAACAGGCACAAAGCCCAGCTGTGGATTTAATTCCAACTTCAGGATGGGGAAAGTGCCTCTCTGGGAAGGTGGGACCGCCCTCCAGAGGCTTCAAACACCGCACTTGATCAAGGGCTGACCTCATCTAGAGCCCTGATAAGGAGCTGCCTTATCAGGGAGTCGTTGGCACGTCTTCCCTAAGATCAAGAGGGATTCTCTCGCTCAGGCAAAGGATGCTGTGGTCCAAGGCAATGAGCCTGGCACTGGTTTCCCAGCAGGACAAAGAGTGGATGTTGGCACAGGAGGATGTGCTGCCCCCTCCAAGACTGGCTGAAAACAGCGCCAGGCAGTTCAGGATCGGGATTTCTGGAAGGGATATTTTCTGGGTGCTCTTTCCCAATACACTCATTATACAAATACACACGTTAATCAGGGAAACTGCAGTGCAATTAAACTGATTAATGTGCGTGCTGTGGGAAAGGTCAGAGAATCCCAGGATGGTTTGGGATGGAAGGGACATTAAAGATCATCCCATCCCACCCTCTGCCATGGGCAGGGACATCTCCCACCAGCCCAGGGTGCTCCAACCTGGCCTTGGACACTCCCAGGGATCCAGGGGCAGCCACAGCTTCTCTGCCCAACCTGTGCCAGGGAAGGATTCCTGCCCAATATCCCATCCAGCCCTGCCCTCTGGCACTGGGAACCCATTCCTTGTGTGCTGTCCCTTCAAGCACTTGTCCAAAGTCCCTTTCCAGCTTCCTTGTAGGTCCCTTCAGACTCTTGAAGGTGCTGTGGGGTCTCAACCCAACCTTCTCCTCTCCAGGCTTCAACTCTCTCAGCCTCTTAAATCAGTATAGAGATCAGTATAGAGAAAGTGTGTGTATAAATATATATATATATGGTATATAGTAAAAAAAATTACATATATATATATATGGTATATAGAAAAACACACAAATGCTCCATATTTGACAGAAAATGCTTGTTTTGATGCTGCCAACCCTAATTTTTTGGCATTATGATAAACAACAGCATGAGATTTGCACTGCTCATTAAGAACAAAAAGTAAACATCAACTTTGTGAGCAGAGAGGAAGAAAGAACACCTTGAGGTGTCCCAAACAGGCCACAAACAGCCTGTGACAGATGAGCTTTGAGGTCCCTTCCAGCCCTGCTACTAGAAGTGACTTTTTTGCATTAAATTTCAGGCCCCATCAGAATACATTTCCTATTTGCATCACAGGAATTATTTTTCACAAGATGCCTTTGACTGGTGTTAATTATGTCACCCTCAAGCCCTCACTGTTCATCCTTTTAAATACTAATTTAAACACTAATTTTTCCTTATTCCTCCAAAAGGCTTCTTCAGCATGATAAAATTGAACAGAAATCAGCCCGAGGGAGTTGCCCCGGGGGGGGGTTGAGGTTGGATATTTGGGAAAATTTCGTCCCTGAAAGGGTGGTGAGGCATTGGAAGGGGCCTGGAAGTGTTCAAAAACCACGTGGATGTCTTTGGGAACCTGATTTAAGGATGGCTTAATGCTTGGACTCCATGGTCTTAAAAGTCTTTTCCAACCTTAACAATTCTCTGATTTAATTTTCCTTTACAACCTTTGGAGATACAGTCAAACCCTGTCACTTCTTCTAAGCGTTTTCTTTATAAAATGAAATATCATCCTTCAAAAAAACCTTCCCATTGATAAAATTTCCCGTGTTAAAAACAAACAGGTAAATTTAAAGGCTAGGAAGATGCTCTGAAAACAGGGAAAACTAAAAATAACCAGCCAGACCACGGCCAAGAGGCAAGAACAGGTCGGATTATACGGTAAATATTTACACTGGAAACATAATTTTGTTTTTAGAGCTCCCACTTCTATACACAACCTTTGAATCCCCCACATTAAGTGCAAGAAATGTCCTTAGGTAGGAAAGTCCAGCATCATTTATTAGCAGCAGAGCAGCCCTTTGGAAGGCTCTAATTCCTAGAGGTCAACAGTGAAAATATGGAATAAGCACTGAAATATTGTCCAGATTTTAGTTTTTAAATATATCCTTTAATATGCCTTCAGAATATGCTCCATGCAGGCACCAGTTGTGGGGGAACACGAATAAAACCAGGCAATGGTTTGGGTTGGAAGGGACCTTAAAGCCCATCTTGGTTTTTCCCCCCAAACATAAATTTCTGGATTTGCAGCCACATGGTCGAACTAAGGAAGGAAAGAAGATGAAGCAAGACAGAAACAAGATGAGGTGTAGAGGAGAATTCTGGAAACAGTGTGCTGAAAAGAAATGATAATGGAATTTTTCTCCTGTTATGGAATGACTTGCCTTCATTTCTCTGCCTTCAACAGTGTTTGAAGTGTGGCCAGCCCTGGAATAATATCTGTGCTGTGCCCAGCCACTTGGGCTTTATGGGAAATCACTGGCACCTTAATTTTTCAGCCTCGATTTCCTGAGCCAATAGAACATTCCTCTTTTGTAAAGAGGAGGTGAAATCCCTGGGATAACCCAGTGTCTCTGCAGACCTTGGTGTTGGAGTCTCTTTTCCTTCTCCATGGCCATCTGGTGTGGTGATTCCACTGCTTCAGGTAGAGGGAAAAAGAGGAATCAGAGAATCCCAGAGTGGCTCAGGATGGAAGGGACCTCAAAGCCCACCCAGTGCCACCCCCTGCCATGGGCAGGGACACCTCCCACCAGCCCAGGGTGCTCCAACCTGGCCTTGGACACTCCCAGGGATGGGGCAGCCTTCTCTGGGCAAAGAAGGAAGGAGAGGGTGGAAAAACAAATCAGGAAGATCCCAACTCTTCCAGCAGGGAGGCAGATTTCCTGCAGAGCAGGGATGGGGCACCCTGAAGGCATCAAGGAGCACAGCGTGGCCACACTTGAGTCTTCTCCACTGCAACACAAGTCCTGTCACCCTTCACAGAAGGGAAGCCCCACTGTTCATCTTTCCCCTCCTTTTAGCACATACCACATTGGAATTCCAATTACTGCTGGCAAGATACAATTCCTTGGGAAATTCTGCAGAGGTTGGGATTTTCTACAGGAAAAAGTAGGTCAAGCTGCTGGAAGTTCCAGTTTTACACTCCCAGTGGAGAGATGGAAACTGGAGACTCGAGAGTTAAGTGGAAATATCTCGGCACACAGAGCTGCAGATCCCACAGAGCTTCCCTGGATGCCTCTCGGTCCCAAGTGGATTGCTCTGACACATCATGGATGGACTTGGTTGCATCATTTCTTTTTCCCCCCTCCAATGCTGACTTTGCAAAATAAAAAGTCGCTTTATTTATTTGTTGTGTTTGAGAAACGACCCTTGAAAAATGAGAAACTTGTTAAACTTCTGGCATTTCGGAGGAAATGAGAGGGACAGCCACAGACGAGGCAAAAACAAGAACAGGATGCTGCTTGTTTTTAATAAACCCACTCATTTGACCATCTGACCACTCCTTTTATGGCTAAAAATGAGCTTTTTCCCATGGCTGCTTTTGGGACTGTTCAAAAATAGTCTTCAGTTTTGCCTTGCAAGTAACTTAAAAATATCTATTCCAAAATGCAAATCTTTAACAAAAAATCCTCCCCAGGAAAGAAAAAGGAAAGAATAATAAAATAAAGAGGTGCAACTACTACCACATTTTTGGCTTTTCTCTCACCATAATTGTCTTAATGTTCATCTCTTTATTACAAAACTAAATAATATAAGAATTTTCTAAATATACCCCCCCGATGCTGCCCGGGCTGGTTGTTGCAGAGATGTGGTTTCTGAGAAGGTTTCAGGCTCTGTCCTGTCCTGTGGTGACACCTTCTGTCCCTCCAGCGACATTGCTGGGGACCGCCCAGAAACCAGGTCTGGCCATTAAGGGACTTCTAAATCGGACCAAAAACCTCCCTCCTCACTCTTGGGTTTCCCCACAAGGATTGTCCTCCTTAGGGCGTTCTTGCCTGGCAAAAGCCCCACCCAGCAGACCCTTCCCAGGAGCTGTCTGGCTTTTTTGGGGTTATTTTCCACCTCTGTGGAGGAAAAGGAGGGCTCAGAAGGTGGCTGTGGGGTGGGAGTCACCCTCAGCTTCCCAATCCCATGGAGTTTGGACCTTGATGCTTTGCCCAAAGGCTGCTTCAACTTCCAAATCTGGCCCCATCCCCGAATTAAGGCTGGTTCGGTTGGTTTGGGGTTTTTTTTCCAGGCAAAACAGGAAGGTCCTGGTTATGTATATTCATTGTGGAGCAATGAAAGTTATAAAAATCCATTGCAGAATGTGAATCCTCACCAAAGAAATGCCACTAAATACAAGAGCATCTCAGCCCACTCCCCCAGAGCTTTCAGGAGGGGTGAAGGTCCAACTCGACCTCCCCATGGGCCCACAGCACCTGGGAGAGGTGGTGCCACCACGAGCTTCGTGGCCACATCTCACCTGGCACCTGGTTGGGTCCAAAATTCCCATCCAGGAATTTTGGGGGATTCAGGGGAGAGCTCCATGGCTGGAACAGCAGGAGGGGCTGAGGGAGCTGGGGGGGGTTCAGCCTGGAGAAAAGGAGGCTCAGGGGGGACCTTCTGGCTCTGCAAGCACACTTGGGTTTGTTAATGCTGATGGTCTAAGGGAGAGCAGCATTTTGCCCAGAGAGGCTCTGGTTGCCCCATCCTTGGAGGTGTCCAAGGCCAGGTTGGAGCATCCTGGGCTATGGAAGGTGTCCCTGCCATGGCAGGGGGTGGGATGAGATGGTCTTCAAGGTCCCTTCCAACCCAGACCGTGCTGGGATGATTCTGGGATTTAATTTGCAGACCAGGTGGGGAAATGAGACCAGGTAAAGTCACAGTCCTGTTTTTCTGGCCTGTACCACAAGGGGGACTCTCCGACAACTTTACAGGGGAAAACGAGTTTGAAAGAGAAGGGAAAGGAGGAAGAAATCAGTTTTGCAGCTGAACGTTTTAGACTTTAACTTTTTAATCTGCTAATCTGAAAAATGGCATTAAGAGGGATCACTTTGTGTTCGTGTCCGGCTCCTCTCAGCTCCTGGTTTAATGCTGCAAGTTGCACGTTGCAAATATCCTATTAATTCTTATTAATGACTTTAACAGGCTGATCCACTTTAGATAGAAATTACAAACAGCAAAAACTCCACTCATAGATTATATATTCTATAACCCACCTGGGCTATATCCCAGGGCTGGGAGCACCTGGTGGGCTGCTGAGGGACACCCAGGGCAGGAGCCAGATGTTGGCAGAGGGGGAGGGTGCAGAGGGTCAGAGGGCAGGAGCCAGATGTTGGCAGAGATGGAGGGTGCAGAGGGTCACAGGGCAGGAGCCAGATGTTGGCAGAGGTGGAGGGTGCAGAGGGTCACAGGGCAGGAGCCAGATGTTGGCGGAGGTGGGGGGGGCGGGGGGTGGGAGGGAGGGGNGGTGGAGGGTGCAGAGGGTCACAGGGCAGGAGCCAGATGTTGGCAGAGGTGGAGGGTGCAGAGGGTCAGAGGGCAGGAGCCAGATGTTGGCAGAGGTGGGAGGTGTTTGGGGGTTTGGGCAGCAGGGCAGGAGAAGGGGGAAATGACATGGAGGAGTTCTGGGAGGGAGGGAATCAGTGCACGGTGCAATGCTGATCATCTTGAGCCCTCAGGGGGTCACAGAGAAATGCTTTATAAACAGCCAAAGAAGAAAAAATGCATCATTTAAGGTTTTATTGGCTGTGGTTTTTTGTACCTCTCACTAACACTCAGGCCCTGTGAAAGCTCAATGGGAACATCACTGCAACTCAAATAGAGCACTTTGTGAGGTTTATCAGCATTTGGACTTCCCAGAGGAGGATGAGCTGAAAAAGGAGAGTTAAAAGCACAAGCCCTGTTCCCTTTACCTTTAAGGAAATGAAAATAACAGGGTCAATAGGTATCGATGCCCAGGAAGTTAATATAATAGTCAATAACTGCCCCCCTGAAGTCCCTGTACAGAGCCTTTCTTTGCTAAAATGGCAAAGAGACCTTGAGCATCTCTAATTGAAAGCTCTAATTGAAACTCAGCTATTGTGCAGCTTCGTTCAGCGCGAGCTGGTGGGTTTATGGTGAAAGTCAGGGAAGACAGTGACTAAAATGGAACCGAGCACGATGTGCCACTTCAAACAAAGGTGGAGGTGACCTCGCAGTTACTTTAAAAGCTTCTCCAGAGAAGAGACATTATTATTCTAATTAGCACTTCATTTTAGTGGGGAGAAAGCTCCTATTACACAGCTGCCATAATTCTCATTACAAGCGAGCAAATAATTGTTCTTACTCAACACATTAAATCCCTATTGTGTCTTCTAAACACTATCTAAAACCAACAGTCAAAGGGTTGGGGTTTTTTTCTGCGGGAGGACAGTGCTTGAAATGTCCTGCCAGGCAAAGGGCACATCACATCTCCTGGTGAGGGCACAGCGAGGGCTGAGCTTTCTGTTCTGCTTCTTAAGGTGTGTGTGGCAGTAGGAAAAGAAAGGAACTTGCACCAGGAGAAAAGAAAGTACTTTTGTTTCCCGGAATCCAGGGTGGGTCAGGCTGGAAGGGACCACAGTGGGGCATCTGGTGCCCCCTCCTGCCTCAGCAGGGCTATCCCAGAGCACATGGCACAGCACTGTGCCCACACAGCTCTGGGATGTGCCCAGGGAGGAGACTCCAGCCCCTCTCTGCTCTCTGCTCAGGGCTGCTTGGGGCACTGCCCAGCCAAGAAGTTCTTCCTGCTGTGCAGGTGGCACTTGCTGGGCATCAGTTCCTGCCCTCTTGTCCCTCTGGTGCCAGGGCTGGGCCCCCCGAGCAGAGCCTGGTCCCTGCTCTGCCCCCTCCCTGCAGGCACTGCCAGCCCTGGGCAGGTGCCCTCTCAGGGGGTGCTCTGGAGGCTGAACAGCCCCAGCTCCCTCAGCCTTTGCTGCTCCCAGAGATGCTCCAGCCCTTGGGCATCCTTGGAGCTCCCTGGCCCTGCTGTGCTGAGGAGCCAGAGCTGGGCACAGCCCTGCAGATGTGCCTGCCAGGGCTGCCCACAGGGGCAGGAGCCCCTCCTCACCTGCCAGCAATGCCCTCCTGGTGCCCCCCAGGTCCCACTGCCCTCCTTGCCCCCAGGGCTCACAGCTGGGCAGGCACAGCTGGTTGCCCACCAGGCCCTCCTGGGTGAGATGTCCCTCATCCATCCTTCTGCCACCCCCACCACACCCATATGAGGCTTCCCGAGTTCACCAGGGCATCCCAGTGGGCATGGAAAAACTGGGTAGGTCCTGGCTGGCAGATCCAAGGGCAAGAGCTTAATACTCAGCTTCCTCTGCAGCCACAGAACCACCTATTTTCTTCACACTTCCCTCTGTCCAATTTTCCTGAAGCCTGTGGAAATTTAATTAATTTGGAGGCTTCAGGTTGGGATGAAATCGATCATTTGGTTCTGAATAACTTGGAATTATCCTGACAGGTGTGTGGACACTGCACTCAGGTCAGCGTTGTTTCCCTGGGAACGAGCACTGAAACCAGGAGTGGCACAAGGACATTATTAAAATTAAGAGAGGTCCTCAAATCTTAGGAGAACTAATTAGTATCTCACAACTGCTGGAAAACTAATTATTGCCGGGCTAATTTTGGCCAGGCATCTGGGAAGTCCCAGTTCTGGATGCCCATTGGGGTAGTGATGCTGCACTGCAGGGCACGGGCACTTCCCACAGGATACAGGCAGGACTATGGACAACAGGACTCTTTGCCAGACTGGTCAAACCTGGAAACAAAGCAAATGCTTGGAAAAGAGCTTGAACTTCTGACATTTCTGACTTCCTTTGGTATTCCAAGTTAATGAGGAGAGCTGCTTTAGGATTCTCGGGGGTGCCTTGAGCATTTGTGCTGCCCTGTGCTCAAGGTACTGCCAACAGCTGCTGCCTCACGTGATTTATTAGATTTTACTGCCTTAAAATTGCAACAAGAGAACATTTTTAGAAGCGTCCAAGGCCAGGTTGGATGGGGCTTGGAGCAACCTGGGCTAGTGCAAGGTGTCCCTGCCCGTGGTGTGGGGTTGGAAGGAGATGAGCTTTAAGGTCCCTTCTAACCCAGGCCATTCCATGAATTTATGGTATTTTTTTCTGGAAGCTGAACTTCAAGCACTCACGTGACTGTATATCACAGCCTGGGATTAATTAATTTCTACACTCGTCCCTTTACATCCCTAAAAAGCAAGACTTGCCCTTCCCTCCCTCATGCAGCACGAGGGGTGGATGGATGTTGGGAAGGAAGCACAAGGAATCAAGGTGACACATCGTGTGGCAGAGGCAGCTGGGGGGTTGTCACTGTCCAAACCTCAGAACCTCTACATCTTCATCAGTCTGAGGCCGTGGAGGGGAGGCTGGGAAGCTGTGTCAGAACCAGAGCAGCTGCTGAAATCCATGTGCCTTCCCTGCCTGCCTTTGTGGACACCTCAGCTGAGCCCTCTGTCCCCTGCTCCCCCAAATTCCCTCAGCACCAGGAGCTATTTCACCCTGTTCCCCTCAACATGCTCTGGTGTCCCTGGAGCTGCATCTCCACAGTGTTCCCAGCCCTCCCTTGGAGTTATAAGCCATTGTCCCTCAGAATTCCCATCTCCAGCAGCCTCTCCAGAGCCTGTTTTAACAGGAGGATCTGTTCTATCCAGGACTCTGTGCTGTGGCCCCATGTTCAGAGATGGAGAAGGACAATGGATGTCCCTGTATGTGCACCAAGAGAGCAAACTCCTGCTATTCCACAAGGCTGGACTGCAATTTGTCATCTTGGCAGGTTAATTAGCCTGGGCAGCACAATGCCCAGCGTGGCAGTGCTGTGGCACCTGTGTACATCTGCATGCCCTGGGCACAGCCCTCTCTCTGCTGCCCTCCCTCACCTTTGGAGAGGAAATTAAGAAGGAAGCAGTGGATGAGCCANGCCTTGCCTTTGCCTTGCCTTGCCTTGCCTTTGCCTTGCCTTGCCTTGCCTTCCCTCTGGCCTCAGCAATCCCACCCACACCCACGTGTCACCACAAGGGGAAGGTCCTTCAAGCTTTGTGCCCTGATGCCTCCTCAGAATTCACAACCTCATACTCCATTAATTTATGCATATTGGTAAGTGTAACTTTATAGCGTTTTCAGCCTGCAAGGCAAAAATGTGTCTCAGCAGGTTAAACTGATGGAAGAGACAAATATTGTTCTCACTTGGCTTGGGGATGGTATAAAGTTTTGAGTTCACTCCTTAGGCTTGGTGCTCCTCATTTAAACAGTGGTGATTAATCAGCAGTCCCCATTTTGCTTTCCCCCCTCAGCCCCTGTGCAATGCTAAATGAGGGCAGACCCTGCTCAGGATTTTTATATTTAAAAACTGCCCTTCCCTTTTGCATTCAAACAGCCTCTCACCCACATTTCTGAGATAACAAACTGGAATAAAGCAGCTCTTTGAGGATGCTGCGAGAGCGATGCTATCTAATGTCTCAAATGTAATACATTAGAGAATAATCATCTTTTTACCTATGAAAAATTAATCAGATTAAATACTGACCTTAATGCAATTTCCCTCGGTGGCCTTTATTGAGGAAATTAGAAATTCTTTCTCAGATATGAAAAATAATCGAGGCAAAAGTAGAGTTTCTGTAAACTTTGGTGCTGTGATTCTCCCTAAGCCTTTGAAACAGAACTAAGTTCCCTCTAGCATCACACAGCATTCAATCCTGCACCAAATATGCCCCTCTCTGTAACCACCCTGGCCCTGCCTCCCCAAAAATCTCCCCTGGACATCTCCACCACTCACAGGGCTGCCAGGGACACCTGCCCTGGCAACAGGTAAGCCCTCAACCTGCTCTTGGGTACCATGCCCACAGTCTTCTGGGAGCAGAGGACAAGATCGAGAGTGGCATACACTAACAAAGGTTCATTTTAGCTTTGTTGCCCTAAAAAGGTGATGTTTTCTACTCTTTAAGCAATTCAGCAGAGCTTTGGAGGGGAAGAGAAAGATTTTTAGCAGTCTGGCACAGGTTCTTGTCTCCTGGAAGAGCTGTGAATGAGCTGCTGCTGGGACAGGTGCTGTCCCTTCCCCAAATCCACTTTGGAATCCAGCACAAACAACTTCCCAGCTATTTCCCCCCTCCAAGCAAGGTCAACCTGTTTGGAGCCACTTTCAACAGGACCCCCTGAAAGCCAAAGCACTGACAACTCCCCATTCCTGCTTCCCACTGCCAGAGGGCAGGGATAGATGGGTTATTGGGCAGGAATCCTTCCCTGGGAGGGTGGGCAGACCCTGGCACAGGTTGGGCAGAGAAGCTGTGGCTGCCCCTGGATCCCTGGGAGTGTCCAAGGCCAGGCTGGAAGGGCTTGGAGCACCTTTTGGCAGGGTTGGAGCTGTTCCTGCTGGATGACTCGTGAAAGGATCAATACAATTTTATTTTGTAAAGAGCAACAATTACTGCCAGAAAGATAAACTACATTCCAGCTGTGCCTCTCTGAAAGCCTTGGCTCTGTTATGCTACGAGTGAATTACCCAATTGTGCTGCTGTTGTTGCTCCACTATTGATCCAGTTTCTGCTACAGCTTTATCATGTGATCACCTGGGATCACTGCTCCCTGCCCAAACAGGGAAATCACTGGAACTCTCTGCTGCCAGGAATAAAGAAAAAAGGCACTACTCCTCACTACTCATATAATGGGCTTTTGGGAGCCAGCTGCCTTCGAAATTCATCTGATAAACTGCCCATTCTTTGGGTCTATCAGACCTTGAGGTTTATCAATATTTGGTAATGAAGGCAAGTCTTTCGCAGACTGTAAATGTGGAGACCATCAATGGTCACTCAGACACACAGAAACATAAAATGGGTGGGGTTGGAAGGAATCTGAAAGCCCACTCAGTGCCACCCCTGCCATGGGCAGGGACACCTCCCACCAGCCCAGGGTGCTCCAACCTGGCCTTGGACACTGCCAGGGATCCAGGGGCAGCCACAGCTTCTCTGCCCAACCTGTGCCAGGGCCTGCCCACCCTCCCAGGGAAGGATTCCTGCCCAATATCCCATCCAGCCCTGCCCTCTGGCACTGGGAACCCATTCCCCTTGTCCTGTCCCTCCATCCCTTGTCAATGGTCTCTCTCCATGTTTCCTGCAGCCCCTTCAGGCACTGCAAGGCCACAGTTGGGTCCCCCCAAAGCTTCTCCTCTCCAGGCTGGACAATCCCAGCTGTGCCAGCCTTCCCTCCCAGCAGAGCTGCTCCATCCTCTGCCCATGCTGGTGCCTCCTCTGGCCTCTCCAGCAGCTCCCTGTCCTTGCTGTGCTGGCCCCCAGGGCTGGAGGCAGCTCTGCAGGTGGGGTCTCACCTGGGGGGGCAGAGGGGCAGAATCCCCCCCTGCCCACCCTGCTGCCCACGCTGTGGGACCAGCCCAGGGCACGGGGGGTTTCTGGGCTGGGCCATGTCCAGCCTCTGCCCCACCAGCACCCCCAGCTCCTTCTGCCAGGGTTGCTCCATCTGCCCAGCCCAGCCTGGACTGATCCCAGTTGGTGCAGCTCCAGCCCTTGGTCTTGTTAAACCTCATGAGACTCCCATGGACTCCCATGGGGAGCTTGTCCAGGTCCCTCTGGCTGGTCCCATCATTCAGGTGTGTCTTGAAGTCACCATTTCTTCCTGCAGCATTTGAGGGGTCACCAGGCAAGTCAGGGCTGTTCCCACTACGTGTTTTTCCACCATATAAGCTGAAATTTGTCTCAGGGTGGTGGTGTTCCCCCATTGCTAAAGATTCCCTTTTTTCCCCCGATTTTGCTGACCGTGCAAGTTTTCCAGCTACGTAACCACGTTCTGGAAGGATTCAGCCTGTTGTGGGGGGATGCTGAGTGATCATGGTGGGACATCTCTGCCAACAGAAGGCACCAAGACAGAGCCATGTCACCCACCAGCACCCCACTGGCCTTTCCCCCACACCAAACCCTGGGTGCAAGGACTACCCACTGTTAATACACGAATATTTTAAGCTTCCCAACAGGTGGATCTGTGGGGCTTTTTTAGTCTTGCTCATAGGAGTATACACTAAAACCAAGGAGATACCAAAAATATTTCTCTTGCCTTGGCCTGCCTCCCAGTGGGAATTGCACAGCCCCACAAGTGGTGATTGGAGTCTTCCTCACAGTGAAAATGTAGCTGCTTGGAGGAGTGTCCAAATTAAATCAATGGCAGGAGTGATGATTATCACCTTGAGCCATCAGCCTGTGGGTAGTTCTGCCACCCAGGGGAAAGTGCTCATTCTCTGCCTCATCTTGACAAGTTTCAGTGGTTAAATAGCTGGAAATTAGATCCCAAGACACAGATCTGTTATTCCACTTACTGTATCCAAAGCCACTGCTAATCCTTGGCTTCCCAAAGGGAAAATCGGGGTGACTTTTTATGTGGCAGCCCCAGAAAGTCAAGTGTTGAATTCAGTGTTAATTTACAGTATTTCATCCGTGGAAAACAAGAAAGAAAAAATATCCCCCACTCCCTCAAATATTGGCCACACGTGAAAGATTTTACAAAGCCAACAGTGGGTTTGAAAGGTTAGCTAAAATCAAACAAAATTTTAGATAATATTGCTGAAAAAGTGGAATTTCTTATGCTCTTTGCATGGTGGGAGAAGCTCTGAGTGCTTGGAGAGCACAAAATAGATGGTGCTGATGGGTTTTGCTTCTGGTCAGCACTACTGACCACCAGGGTCCAGTCTGAGGACCCTTCTCAGGGCTGGTGGAGTTGTGAGTCTCTAGAAATAAAGAAACAGCCTCTTGTTCCCTCAGAAAATCGAGAAAACATTCCTCAACAAAGCATGTGACCTCACCGAGGTATTCAGGGAGAACAGAACTGACAGACTTGGCAGTAAAAATCAGGGAGTGAAATAATAACAGTATCTTAAACAGGCTTAAAATATAACATTTTACTAGTTATTTCAAAGAATAGACTTTTTTTTTTACTTCCATCGGTCCAGCCTCCAGCCGAGTTCCAAACAGCTGGTTTTTGTCAGGTACCAAGTGCAAATCTGCCAGGATAAAAGAGTTAAGAAAAGGGAAAACCCAGTGGATTTTTTTTCCCTTGTGTGTGATAGGCTACATTGCATTTCTCATGCCTCAAAACAAGCACCATTGCTCCAAGTATTTGGTCAGAAACCTCAGCTCGAGAAGGAGGTATTTGACAGAAAGGTCACGATGACGTCGGCACAACATGCGAGCAGCTCCCGAGGACACACAATCCCGAGGGATCTGGAGGAGGAGAACCTGTGCAAAGGGACAACAGACACAACCACAGCACAGCCACGAGTCCATTTCCTGCCAGAGCAGAACCATCCTCACCCAGCTCTCTGGGGAAGCTCCAAATGGACAACAGGGCAACAACGATGCCAATCGTTTCCTTACCAATTGCACATCTGGCCACTCTTCCAATCTTTCCAGAACAATCCGTATTGTTCTCACTACTGGTTTGATCTTATCCTGAAAAGCAGTTGGGACAACCCAAAAGGATGCTTTTCTCTTGTGATTATGGTTCTGCTCTTTCCCCCTCCTGTACCACGCTGGAGGAAAACGCTTTGCTCCGGATCTCCAGTGTCTTTTGGGCACTGGTGACTACAAACAGTGGCATTCCTGAGCTCCCTGTTCAGCTGTGACACAACACACTCGTCAGTCTGAGCTACAAACAGAAATTAGAAGCGTGTGCCCAAATTGATGCCGTGTACTTTACAGGCAATGGGCGCTGATGGTTTTGGAAAGGATTCTGTGCGTGTGTTCTGGCATCCTTTGCCCTTCACAGATCTGTCTATGCACATTATCCTCATAAAATATTCCCTTTTTATCCTCTTCCCCCTGCAATCCATTTGTCTTTTCAGCAGGTTTATGTTCCCCACTATGGGTGTGGAATGGTGATTGCACCGCTTAACCCAACAGCCAGCTGGGCTTGGAAATGGATCCATCCCCTTCCTATTAATTAGTCTTTAATGCCTATTTCTGTCACCCAGGCTCGTGTATCATCCCGCTTTATTTGGTGGGAATATAGCCATAGGATGACAATTACTGATGGAGCATAAAAACTGGAGCTAAAGACCGTAGAAAGCAGCAAACAGAACTGATGTGGGAAGAGATGAAAAGATGAAAAATTGACTGCAGAAGAAAATTGGAATGAGCTCATTTACAAAAGAAAATGAACAAACCATGGCCAGGTAGCCCTGAATATGATTAATTGCTACACATTTCCTTCCTCTTTGAATTTTTTATCTGATTTCATCTTCTCTTCCACTTTTCTCTAATCTCAGGAACTCTCATTCCAGAAGTTTGCTAGCTGGGCATTGGCACTGAGCGAGATCCTCTGCATAGATTGCTCTATCCCTATTGACTCTGGAATTGTTACTCAAATTTAAGCCAGCCGAGGATTTGCTCCGTTGACTTTCATGGGTTTATTTTTAATTTATTACTCTGAGTTCAGAACGCAGAGCTCTGGATATAAATTCTTGAACATAAATAGACAATTTCCAAATCTAAACAGTATAGCCACAAGTACCATACAGAAAAACAAGCTAGGCAGGTATAGAACTGTCTGCAAAGTGAACCAAATGGTGCTGTGCCTTTATTAGTAGCTTACTGTTTATTAAACAAGAACTCCAGACCCAAAAGAACTCATTAATTGGAACCAAGTATTGTTTAGTGAAATGGGAGCCTGTCAAAAGAGTTGTCGGGGAGGACAATTGATCGGTACAAATGTGAGTGCAAATCGTGTGGGGGGACTTTAAAGCGTGTCGTTTGTAGACAACGGATGTGCACGATACAAACTCCATACATCTCCCCTCAGTGACAATAAAAAGCGCAGTTTATTATAAACCGAAGTAAAAACCAAAATAAAAAAAAAAGGAAACTAAAATCACAGTTTCGTCATTGGTATGTGAAGGTTGTTCCAAGGGCCCATCCAGAGCTCCTCCTCATCCGACTGTGTGTGTTCGCTGTGCGACTCCAAGGGCTCTTTGACATCCTCGTTATCCACAGCCGATTCCTGCTCCTCTGTGCTTTTCAGTTTGGAACCCCCGGGCTTTGTTCCCACACTTTCAGCCCCTATAGTGGAGGCAGCAAAAGAGACGCTGCAAGGCCTTGTGTTCATTTTGTCACTGGGAGATGGTCCCTTGGACAACGTGTTCAGCGGGACGCTCTCCTCGTGCGTCACTGCCAGCTTGTCCAGTTTCTTGAACTGCTTCCCCAGCCTCACTGGAGACGTGACTTTTAAATTATTCCCGAGGCAAACGCGCCGGGTTCTGACAACGGAGCCGTTCTGCGCGATGTAGATGTTCCCGTTGACGTTGGGTTGGACGCCGGTGCCGCTGAGCCGGTTCCTCTGGCTACAGTCGGGAGCGCTGTCCTCTCCCGTCGAGCTGGTCTCATACTCCGGGTCAACTATCAACTTGATCCTTTTCTTTTTGGCCCACTGTTTGGACAAGAAAGAGAAATGTTACATCTCGGTATCATTTCTTACATTTCCCTGCCCTTTTTCTCTCTCTGCTAATTAATTAATAACTCCTATCAATTTTTACCAACTCTGCACCCTTCCCTTAGGCTGTGCACAGGAAAGGGAAGGCACTGAGGAAGAAGCTACTTCCAGGAAACTACTCTACTGTGAAAGTTCTAGGAAGGCCTTAGAAGTTCTCTTCCATGAGTCCATTGTGAATTCAGAGCAGAAACAGCACCAAGCAGGTTTGATTTATATGCAGGACACATCGAGCAGAGAAAGCCTCAGTGCCTACACAAGGGAAATTCTCAGGCACGACTTTGGCAAAAAAAGAAGGGCTCAGTAGAAGGCTTTGTGCCAGTTCCAATCTGGTGGGATCAATGGAGATGCTTGGCTATTAAATGGAAGACGGTGGAGAAACGAGACTTTGGATTTTATCTAATTTATATCTTTTTTAAAAGAGTTAATGCAAACAATTTCCACGCTGCTGGGACTTTGTACCAGTAGTGATTACCACAGAGTGATTACACAAGCCCCACTACTTATTTTAATTATAATTGATCTTTTTAAGATAAATGCCTCCTTGCAGTATGCTGAAAGGAGCTCCTATCCTTCTTGAATTAATGATGCAAACACCATCAGCAGATACCATCAGTTAACTCCCACTGCAAAACACACAGGAACACACTCAAAACCCCAGATTTTAGAGAAAGAAAATCATGCAAGGTCCAAATGGGTGGGGATTATCCTTAAGCTTTTGAGAAATTACTCTTGGTCCAAATTGCTGTTCCTGGCAAAGACACCCAATTTTCTTCATATTCTGCTGGGAGAGAAGACTGCCTGGTTGAGATGGGATTCACACTAAAACACCCAGTGATTGTGAATCTGGTTGGAAGAGAGGTTTAAATCAAATCAAATCAAATCACTGGAGTGTCGGGCAGGAAGGGCAGCAGTTGGGAAATGTGATTCATTTCCTTTCCCAACCAAGCTCCCTGGGTACCCCTGCCTCTGCAGTCCTGCCTCGTGCAGCACTGCTGGTTGGACCCTCAATCCCACCATCCGGAGGTGGGTCATTCCCAGCTCTCCTGGTTACACTCTGCAGTTTTTGGGAGTGTTTCTTTGCTGCAGTTTCCCTTTGTCCTCCCTTCAAACAGGGCTAAAGTTGCGAGCAGAGAACTCTGAAAATGAGCCAATGTCTAGTAGGGGATCCTAAGGTGAAAACCTGTATGATTTTACAATCTTTTCATCCTCCTCATCATCTCAGTTGTTCCCTGAATCCCATGTTTTGCCCCATTTCCATCCTGAAGTTTCCATTTTGTGACAGGCATGACCTGCATGACCAGGAGGTTTGTGCCATCAGGTTCACTGAGCTCTGTCACAGGCACTGCAAAACACGGTCTGACTCTGTTCCATGCAAAAAGGAATAAATCAAAGAATCATCACAAGGCACCTTTATCTAAATCATGGAAATTAGCAGAGAAAAAAGAGCACTTCTTCCTGTCGCTGCTCCATGGAAATTAATGTTTATTCACTGCTAAGTATATATATAGTATGTGTGTATATATAAATGTAATATGTATGTTTCCCTCAGAGGGTTGGTTTCTCCAGTTCTATCCTTGAGACAGTCAAAAGCTGAATCAATAAGCTTTGCCCTTTTCTCGCTGGCTGTCTCCAGTCAGTGGGCATCGCTTAGGAAAGACCACACAGAGGGCACAGCAAACAAACCCACTCCTCACTGCAAACCATCCACCTACTGTGACTCCTCTTTAAAAGGACGTGGAATCACCCGCAGCCTCCGACTCGGTGACTTCAGAATCCAGGCTCTCACCTGCCTGACCCTGACTCTTTCCCTTTTTTGGGGGTTTCACTCTTTTCACCTGGCTGTCAGAACTCTGAGTCTCAGTATCAAGGGAAGTCGTGTTTTTACCAGACGTGGCACTCCCTGTGCTTTTGTTTCCTCTGGGACCTTTGGAAATCCCACTGATCTCACTTTCTAGACAAGAAGATTCATTCTTACTGGCAGTGTCCTCCCTGTCACTAGCATCTGTGTCACCCTCTTCTGCACCTTCCTCCTCGCTGTCCTCACCACTGGCAGCTGATTCCCCTCTCTTGCCCTCTCCAGCAGCAGCAGCTTTTGCAGATGTTTTAGAAACTGCCTTGCTTGAATGATGTGATGTCTCATCTGCTTCTTCATCTTCTTCTGACACCTCCTCTATGGTGTCTTCTATTTCGACGCTGGCAGAGGAGGTTTTGCTCTTATAGCTGGATCCTGAAGTTTTCCTGTGGCTCGTGTCCCTGTCACTGCCTGAGGCAGCAGAGCCACTACTGGATTTCTGGCTGGAGCGCCGTGTTCTGCCACCAGAGCTGCCTCCTCTGCTTTTCATGCTGGACATTTCAGTGCTCCTTCTGCTGCTGGACTCACTGGTCCCTGATCTGCTGAAGGAGCTTTGTGTGGATGAGCTCTTTGACAGGCTACTATCTTCATCGCTGTCAGAGTCTTCCTCATCATCATCCTCCTCAGACGAGCCCTCCTCTGATTCACTGCTGGAGCTGGACTCAGACTCTTCGTCAGAATCCCCCAAATCATGCCCAGTTTCCTCGTCCGAGTCCACGGTACTTTCCGTGGCTTCATCTTGGTCCAGAGTTATTTTCAAATAGTCTTTGTCTTCTGACTCGGAGCCAGAGCTGCTGCTCTTCTCAGATGACTCATCCGAAGTGCGTCTCTTCTTCTTCTTCTTCTTCTCATAATCACTGTCCTCCTGCTCACTCTCTGCCGTGACACTGATTGAAACTCCCGATTTTGCTTCCTCTCTTTCCGACTCTTCCTTGCCAAGAGGCTCCTGAAATTTCCTGGAGACGCTGATGCGTTTCAACACGTGGTTTAATTTCCTCATGGAAGGTCTGTCATCCGTGGCTTTCTGGAAGTAGCTCCCCCCGATAATCACGCTTTTGTCTTCGTCCGCCTGGCGAGCCGACATCAACTTGGCATAGCTGGAGTCTTTCCTACTGCCTTTCACTTTCTGCAGAATCATCGGGAATATTTTGGCTTTCTTCCATCGGGAACGAGCGGACTCAGCTCTTCCCACCGGTCTGTGGGCACTGACTGCCACTCGGCTCACGTGCATTGCTGCCTTCAGTCTCCTCCTCCCCTGGCTGGTCCTAAAGGCGACTCCAGGACCGTGCCTGAGGTCCATCCCACCACCTAAAGGTCTAGGTTCTATTTGAGCCCCTGCTGCCTGGCTTATCCCTCTGCTCGGAGCACCTCTGACTTGACTCATGCCCTGCAAATTACGAAAATTAATTGATTACCATTTGAAAGACAGCAATTGGGAAAACCTATAGCCTGAAATAAGGCAGTAGGAACAGAAATCTTGTTTTCCAGCATCAAAAGTGACTCACCTGTTACAGAATTAGGTTTTTTTACCAAAAAAACTTATGAGGAAAGTTACAGAATAGGCTGCAAGTGCACAACTAACTTACTGTGCAACAGGGAAAAATACTGGCCCAGAAATGTTATTTCTTCTTTAATAATGGATTGAGAGTCTAGTATTTGTGAAAATTAGATTTATTTTTTTAAAAGGAACATTTGCTTCAACTTTCTTCTGCTTGCCACTGACATTTTAAATTTTTTTTACAGTGAGTTGGGAACTTTATGACAATGAGTGCAGGCACTGCTTTTCTCAGGGGAAAGTCACCACTTTTAGGTGGAATACCAGCAATAGAATCATTGAAACACAGAACAGATTGGGGTGGAAAGGACCTCAAAGCCCATCCATCCCACCCCCAGCCATGGGCAGGGACACCTCCCACCAGCCCAGGGTGCTCCAAGCCCCGTCCAACCTGGCCTTGGACACTTCCAGGGATCCAGGGGCAGCCACAGCTTCTCTGGGCACTCTGTGCCAGGGCCTGCCCGCCCTCCCAGGGAGGAATTTATTCTGTATAACTTAAATGTCACTCTGTCATTATGAATCCACTCCCCTTGTCCTGGCACTCCAGTTCCTGAAGAACAGTCCCTGTAGCCCCTTCAGACATCAGAAGGTGTCTTCGTTTGGTTAACAATATAAAATGGAGTTACCTAAGGCTGAGTGGGTTTTATTTTGAACTGCAAATCTACACTAAGTGGCAAAACAGATGTGGGTATTTAAAGAAACTTGGCAATTCCTTTCTGTTCCTAGAAAAAGGGAAAGAGGTGCCGACACCAACTTTACGGGTCATCAGAAAGGCAAATGGAAAGAGACAATTCCAATCAGTTACAACACCCATCTGACGAGGTTTGGTGGTCCTTCCTCCCGTGGCAGAGGCAGCCCCAGCCCCCCAGAGACTCTCACCTCCTCAGCAGAGGGTCCATGGGGACTGTAGTAGTATCCACCATCGCTCTCCACCACCACCTCTCCGTACTCGTCGTACATGCCCGATGGGGACAGCAGGCGCCGCCGGCTCCCGTACTGGGGCAGCTCGTACCTGCCACAGACACCACCAGCTCCTTGTGACACCAACGTTCTCACAGGTCCCACCACGCAGCAAGACATCACAGGGGATGCTGAGCTGGAGGGACCCCCAAGGATCATCCAGCCCAACCCTCAGCCCTGCTCATGCACATCCCCAAGAGTCACCCCCTGTGCCCCAGAGCATCATCCAACCCCTCCTGGAGCTCTGGCAGCCTTGGGGCTGTGCCCACTGCCCTGGGGAGCCTGGACAGTGCCCACCACCCTCTGGGGGAAGGACCTTTCCCTGAGATCCACCCTAACCCTGCCCTGACACAGCTCCAGCCCTTCCCTGGGTGCTGTCCCTGTCCCCACAGAGCAGAGCTCAGTGCCTGCCCCTCCTCTGCCCCTCCCCAGGAAGGTGTCCCTGCCATGAGGTCTCCCCTCAGTCTCCTCTTCTCCAGCTGAACACCCCAAGTGCCCTCAGTGTCCTCACACGCTGCCCCTCCAGGCCCTTCACCCCCTTCGTGTCCCTCCTTTGGACACTCTCTAAGAGGTCAGGATCTTTTGTCAATTGTGTCACCCCAAACTGCCCCAACGTTGCAGGTGAGGTGGTCCCAGTGCAGAGCAGAGTGGGACAATCCCTCCCTCCCCTGGCTGGTGATGTCCACATGCTCACACCCCAAAGGGATGAGAATTGCCTTCTCTTTTCTCTCTACCTTTGAGAAGATAATTCTTCTTTTTCCCTTAGCGGCAACACGACCAAAACCCTCACTCAATTCCAGTTGGCCACCAGCCCATTACAACTGGACCTGAATTGAGAGGTCTCTGGGATCAGTCAGGAGCCCCCCAAGTGCAATGCCTTTCCTCCCATTTCCCTGATTTCTTGGGGGATCTTTTGGAATTGTGGGATGAAAGAGCAGGTTCCCTGGGAGCAGTTCTGGAGAATCCCTGTGAGCTTGTAAGGCCAGCACCCCTGAGGTGCCTGCAGTCAAACAGGCTTGATCAGAACAAGGCAGGATGATGTTTTCCAAGGGAAATTGAAAAGGCCAGATGCTGGCTGGGAACTGGGAGCAGAAAGGATTAGTCCTTGGACTCAGAAGGGGAAGAGGTGACGGGAATTAATCTCCAAGACAGCAGAAACATGCAAAAGAACCAAAAGCAGGGATGTAAAACCAGCATGATAGATGGGGGCACGCTCTGCAGGCGTAATAATGAGATTACTAAAGGAGCAGGGAGTTCTCAAACAGCCCCTTAACTTCTGGAAAGAGTTTTGTTGTCAGTGCATGCTTTTGTGGACACAAAGATTAAAGCAATCCTGAAGTGAAGGAAAGCCTCCAGATTAGCTGTTGTAATAACAAACATCAGCAGCCTGGAAAAGCAGCATTTTCAGAAATAAACAGGAAAAATGAAAATATACCCGTGCTCATAACTGTAGTAATCCTGCCCATAGTATTCCTGCCCTGGATCAATTCCAGACTCCATGCTCAGCTCCTGTGAAAGAGAAACACTGAGTGACTGCAAACAGCAAACACAGCAATGCCTGCTGGAAAAGGCACCAATGCAATTACTAATAGGATTATTACTTATGATGCAAATGCTTCTAACGACTGCAGAAACAATCACTATTCTGTTCCACANCTAATAGGATTATTACTTATGATGTAAATGCTTCTAACGACTGCATTATTCTGTTCCACAAAAATATCATTTGCTCTATTGCTTATTGTGGGAAAACTCAATTTGAACCACAAATTGTTGCAATGCAGAGCTGCCTTTGCACTTCCCAGCAGTGTGTTGGTGCTTCCAGTCCCTCAGCTCGAGGGACAGCGATCAAATAGCGCTGACTGACATCTCAACTAAGGAAGGCTGGGGTTGCAGAGCAAGGAAATCACTCTGGCTGGAAAGCTGGAACTAGAAAAGCTCCCAGACTGTGTGGTGAAGTCCCTGGCAGCCACTGAAAGATGGGGAAGACCATGGGATCCCAGCCTGGTTTGGGTTGGAAGGGACCTGGAAGCTCATCCAGTGTGGGCAGGGACACCTTCCACTAGCCCAGGTTGCTCCAAGCCCCGTCCAACCTGGTCTTAAAAATACCAAGATGCAGTAAATCGGAGGTATTTAATTAAAATAACATAAATGGGGTTACAATGCACCACCTTTTCTTTTTATCTGAGAAGGAGGAGGAAAAATTACCTGAGACAGACAGGTTTTTATTAGGAAATGATGTAAAAGCCATTTAAAAACTTACAGAATAATTAAAACATGAAAGATTGTGATACCTCTGGTCTGAGAAGAGAAGGCCTCAGCAACTGCTGTTGCTACAAAAGAAAATGAGAAAGGGGTTAATTAGGCAGCAACAATTAAAGTGCAGGTTAGTGGTGCTTAAGAGTGGAAATAAATGTTAAAACCACAGGTCCTTCAGAGTTTTTTTATGGCACTCCCTGTGAGAACACTGCCAAGCACCTCCTGGAGTAAATCCATTCCACCATTTCTTTTGCCTAATGTAAAATCAAATTCCCAGTTTATAGGGTGATTCTCTAAATTATTCAACTCCAGAATTTCTGGGATCCCGACTGGCTTGGGTTGGAAGGGACTTCAAAGCCCACCCAGTGCCACCCCTGCCATGGCAGGGACACCTCCCACCAACCCAGGGTGCTCCAAGCCCCGTCCAACCTGGCCTTGGACACTCCCAGGGATCCAGGGGCAGCCACAGCTTCTCTGCCCAACCTGTGCCAAGGCCTGCCCACCCTCCCAGGGAAGGATTCCTGGCCAATATCCCACCTAAATTTCCCCTTTCAATTAGAAGCCACCCCGCCTTGTCCTGTCCCTCCAGTCCCTGATGAACAGCCCCTCTCCAGCTTCCCTGGAGCCCCTTCAGACCCTGGAAGGTGCTGTGGGGTCTCCAGGCTGAACATTCCCAGCTCTCCCAGCCTGTTTCCATAGGGAGATGCTCCAATCCCCTCAGCAACTCCATGGGCCCCTCTGAACTCACTCCAGCAGCTCCATGTCCTTCTGCTGTTTGGGGCACCAGAACTCTGCTCAGTGACCCAGGTGGAGCCCCCCAAGAGCCTGAACCTGATGCCCACACTTAAGGACTCTCTGGGAAAAGTCTGCTGGTGTAATTAATATTTCAGAGGCCATCAGGAGCAGCCTCACTCACCTCTTGCTGTGCATATCCTCGCCTAGAAGTCAGAAAAAGAAAAAACAATCAGTTAGGAGAATTCTGAAAGCCCCCAGAGAGATGCAAACAGGCTGGAGACAGGGGAGAGGATTGTGCCACCAGAAACAGAACTGGCAAGAAAAGAAACACCAAACATGTTTTTCTGTGGATTTGCTCTGCCCATCTTTGGATGAGAAAGGCCAGTGAAGCTTTGGGATCTTTTCTTGCTTTAGGGGATGAGGAGAAACCCCCAGTCCCCAAGAGCCAGAGCAGCCAGTGGACTCAGCAAAGGGAGAGGGGGCATTGGGAGGGGTCCTGCCCTCCCTGCTGGCACAGAGGCCACCCCTCTGCCCCCTCTCCACTCAGGACTTGCTTGGAATTGCCCTGGAGCTTCTATTATCAATTCCTTGTACCAACATTATTATTAAAATTACACATTCCTAACATGTGCTCAGCAGGGGGGAGTTAAATTAGTTGATTTTTTTTGCTATCTGGGTTTTTTTTTTTTTTTGGTTGCTATTTTTGCTACAGGCTTTGTGCTTCAGATCTTACAGGGAATTTGTGGTTGGTTTAATTCCTTTTCTCAGAGACATTTCTGGGCGTGAAAAATGCACTTACGCCTATCAAGTCCTCTATTTTCACATTTTATGTTGAAAAATTAAAATGGCTTTGGCAAAACCAGGGAGCAACAAGTTAGGCCTTGGCATTATTCTTAAGGTTAAGCCTGGATTATTTTCATGGCATTTTTTTAAGAAGGAAAGGGTCAATGCTCAGATTTATGTTAGGCTTAGCCCAGCACACAGACAACAGTCTAGGGGAAGTCTTTAATTACACTGAGTGACTGATAAAGAACAGAGTAGAAGTCCTTTGAATCTTTAATATCACCACCTCTAAAGCTTCCTATTAATATTCAGCACGTGGAATTGATTATCAGCATTAAATTAATGCTGTTGTCTATATAACATAAACCTACTGAACAACTGAAAGGAAGATTGATCATCAAAAGATGATCTGTGACTTTTCAAAGCCCACTTGAGGAATGTTGTATTTCATTTCCATATTGCCGGCAACAATCTTCAGATAAAGAAGGTCTGAGGAGAAGCTTATTACTCCTAATTGCTCTTAGACAGTCATTATATTGCAGATTAAAAGCATAATATAAGTAATTCTAATTAAATTTGGAACCCAGCTTTCTTAAAAATAGTGCCACGCTGGGTTTTGAGAGATGCTGATACTTCTCTAAGAGGTTTGTTTGCCCAAAACAAGTGCCCCAAAGACATCAAATACCCATTCACTCAACAAAGCCCGAGGATCTGTTGTGACAAAAAGGCAAAGGTCAAAACAACATCATTTGTTTCCAGGAAGGAATCAAAGCTCTCCCCAGAAGGAGGAGTTGCTTCTGGATCAGCATCATCAGCCAGATTTCAGGGAGAAATCCTCAGTGGGAAGTGGGAAGCAAGGCCATGGTGCCCATGAGGGTGTAGGGCAACAGGGCAGTGCTGGGACTTCATATGAGAGAGAAAACAAGAACGAATTCTGCACAAGCTGTGCCAGCCTTTGCTAAAAGAGGTTAAAAGAAGCATGATTGGCCTAAAGCAACATTTCCCCAATCCCTGGCACCCCAGCTGGCATTTACTATTTCATGTCTTCTCTCTGTTTTCAGATGAGAAGCAAAAGAATCACAAGCCCTGCCAACTACTGATATTACTCAGAGGAGGCAACTTCTTATCAATTTATCCTGACTCTTCCAAGGGAGGTTTCCTGCAGATCATAGCTGGAACTGAGGAGAACGAATNTGACAAAAAGGCAAAGGTCAAAACAACATTATTTGTTTCCAGGAAGGAATCAAAGCTCTCCACAGAGGGAGGAGTTGCTTCTGGATCAACATTATCAGCCAGACTTCAGGGAGAAATCCTCAGTGGGCAGTGGGAAGCAAGGCCATGGTGCCCATGAGGGTGTAGGGCAACAGGGCAGTGCTGGGACTTCATATGAGAGAGAAAACAAGAACGAATTCTGCACAAGCTGTGCCAGCCTTTGCTAAAAGAGGTTAAAAGAAGCATGATTGGCCTAAAGCAACATTTCCCCAATCCCTGGCACCCCAGCTGGCATTTACTATTTCATGTCTTCTCTCTGTTTTCAGATGAGAAGCAAAAGAATCACAAGCCCTGCCAACTACTGATATTACTCAGAGGAGGCAACTTCTTATCAATTTATCCTGACTCTTCCAAGGGAGGTTTCCTGCAGATCATAGCTGGAACTGAGGAGAACGAATCTGGAAGAGTCATGGGAACACCGTGGGTCAATTCTAGCTCTGCAAGGACGAGCTCCCTCCCACTGGTGCCATCTCTGATCCTCCTCCAAACTTGGCCCCCTCAAGCTGATGATGAAAGGATGAGAGGTCATATCAGGCCCTAACTGATCAAGTCAGACAAGCTAAAGAGGGGGAAAATTATATATAGAAATATAAATTATTACATATTCTCAACTTGTTACCAGCTACTAGAGCAGTTCTAATACCTCACAGAGCTGCAGAACTGCAGTATCATGGAATCATGGAATGGTTTGGCTTGGAAGGGACCTCAAAGCCCACCCAGTGCCACCCCTGCCATGGCAGGGACACCTCCCACCAGCCCAGGGTGCTCCAAGCCCCGTCCAACCTGGCCTTGGACACTCCCAGGGATCCAGGGGCAGCCACAGCTTCTCTGCCCAACCTGTGCCAGGGCCTGCCCACCCTCCCAGGGAAGGATTCCTTCCTCACATCTAATCTAAATCTCTCCTCTTTTGGCTGAAAACCATTCCTGCTTCAGCACTCAGGCATCTCAGTGCCACAGAACTTCCCTGGTACAGCTTTTTCCTGGTTTAATCTAATAATTGTTGTAACAAAGGCTATTAATAAACCCCCCAAACACCAGGAGAACGAAGGCAATCCAACCACACCCCTGTAATTCCTTAAATTCAACCTGCTGCCATAACCCCAGGCTAAGGCTGGATCCAGCTGCTCTCAGGTGATTCTCCTTTGAGTTTAGAAAGCCAGGGAGACCTTTCTGCACTTTGGGACTCAATGGCAGGACTTCTTTAATAAACTTTGAGCCTTCCATTCCCACAGTCCCACTCCAGCACACAGAACCAAACATGTCAACCTTCTCATTCTGGCTCTTCAGTCTTAGAAGATTCCCTACCCAAGGGGTGCTGAGCTCTGAGGGTTTGATGCTGGTGTTGCAGCCGTGCCACCCTTGGGGAATTCAGCACCGTGGGCAGGGATTTCACATCCATGAATGAGAGATTCTGCCACAAGAACACGAAAATGGGCAATCCTTCCCTCACATGTTCAGCTCCTACGCATACCTTGGCATTACAGTCTGCCCAAGGAGAGCACTGAGGAAAGGGGAATGGATTCTAATGCACCAGCAGAACCTGGGGGCTGTAATTCCTGCAGTTTGGCTCTGGGACAAAGAAGGACAAACTACCTTCAGCAGTTTCCACCTGACGCCTCCACACGTCCTAACTATGGATCTAAAGAAAACAAACACGAGAAAAGAGAAAAAGCCAAGCACCATGGAAATGCTGGGTATCCCTAAACAGCCTGAGAAAGAATTCATTACCTTTTTGCTCAGAATTGCAACATTTGATACTGAACTGGGAGTTTAGTTTTGCTTTGATGTGTAATATCTGCCTCTCCCAATGTCTTTTTTAAAAGGTGTCATATTAAATGTTTTACGTTTTGGCAAAGGACTAAAAGAAAACTTGCCAGTTGAACCAAACATACAAATGCCCAAACTGCTTTTACTTACCATTTTTTTCAAGGGACAACCCAATGTATTTACAGATATGATTGACATATTTAACATAAAGATCTGATTTATATGACTTTGAGCAAAAAAGTCAGTAATTCATTCCACATTACATGGATTTTTACAAGTACTTGAAAAACCTTTTCTTGGTGACACTAATCAGAGGTACTTTATTACAGTATAAGTGAGATGTTTCACCTCTAAAGCTCATGACAAGCTAGCATGAAAGTTCAAGAAAGGTGTCAACAACATGCACATGCAAAATAAAAAATAAGCCAACAGATTCTTTGTACATGAAAGGAATTTACAAAATAAAAACTTTCCAACGTGCAGTTACCATGTAAAAAAAACAGAAAAAAGCAATGAAAGGCAGAACATGGGTAACAGGAGGGGACACAGCCAGGTTTGCTGGCAGACCAAGACAAAACCCTTCTTCTGACTGGAGACCCCGGGGGGAGCTGCCACAAAGCAGGTGGGTGGAGTGTCATTGCTCATGGGATGCCAAGGTTCAGCATGGAATTACAGAATGGGGGTGTTGGAAAGGATCCTAAAGATCTTCTCATCCCACCGCTGCCATGGGAAGGGACAGCTTCCACCAGAGCAGGTTGCTCGAGGCCCCATCCAATAACCCGTAGCTGAGCCTGCTCTGACACCCAACACATGGCAGAAGATTCCTTCCAGGTGGGACATCTGATGGGCAAAGCAAGAGATTCCAATCAGAGCTGCAGAAAGATCTTACTGATATTACCTACACTGGGAGCTGCTTAACACAGAGCAGTCCCCAGCCCTCTGCCGGCTGGGACCGATCCTTGGGTACAAAGGGACAGTTTCGCCCCAGAATTTTTGGGAAACAGGCCAAGAACCAACATCGTAGGCCAGCAAGATGTAGTTCTGAGGAAACACCTCGTAGGATTACATGATACATTACAAATTTCTGAATGAATAGAAAAGACAACGTCTCTCAGTTCGGGACAAGGAGTGGAGAAGTCGCAACACGCGGCGGAGAAAGGGGGAAAAGTCGGAATTTTCGGAGAGTCCGAGGCAGGGACCATGTGCTGCACCGGAGTCATCACCCCACCGAGGAGGTGACACGCAGAGAACACCCCGCTGGGGGTGTTACAGTGCTGTGGACTGCGAGGGGAAGCGTTTCTCCAGCTCCTCCACGACGCAGCTCAAGCTCCCGTTCTGCTGGTTGTGCTCGGATGCCGCTTCAGGGAGCGGCAGCTCCGCGGGCACGGCGGGTTTGAGGAGCCTGGGCACGGGCTTGGGCAGCATGTGGTTTTTGTCTATTTGGCTGTACATGTTGGCCACTGACTTCTCGATGGCCGCCAAATTCTGAATGTTTTTCAGAATCCCCTTGAGCTCCCTGCGGGGAGGAGGCTCTGGCACTGGGACAGCTGGCTGTTTGGCAGGGGGCGTGGAATGCTTGGCAGGGGAGAGCAGCTGGGCACTAAGGGGAGATGATGAGGAAGGAGAAGAAGAAGAAGAAGGAGTAGGAGGAGGAGGAAGAGTAAGGGTGGGTGGAGGCGGAGGATGTGGTGGCAACAGAGAAGGGGATGGAAGTGGTGGTGGAAGTGGAGGTGGCGTCTGTGGAGGTGGGGGTGGGGGAGTTTTAGGTGGTTCTGGAATGCTTTGTGTAACTTCTTTGGTGTGAGGAGCTAGTAAACTTTGGCAAACTGGTTTCTTTATCCTAGAAGACGGAGGAGTTGGTTTGCGGGTTGGTGGAGGAGAATGTTCTTCGGGATAGTCGTGGTGAGTGACGATTACAGAGGGGACCACGGACACCTCTGGTTCAGCTGCTTTAGCACGAGGTGTTGGAGAGGACAGAGGAGATGGGCGAAGGCAAGGAGAAGCAACCACGTTTTTAGGAGACTGCTCTGGGGCGTTCTCCCCTTCCTGGACACCGATGCTGTGCGTTGGCGACCGCCCGGATTTCACGTCGGGAGACTTCACTTGCTTCATTTCCTGCAGCGCCTGCTGCTCAAACTGCCTGGCCTTCTCTTTGACAGTCAACTTGGGGCCGCTTAGCCTTTGGAAGAGTGGACTGCTGGCATCAACACCGCTGTCCTGATGTGCAGTTCCTTCCTTCCTGGCTTTGAGTCTCTCCTGCTGCCACTGGACAGGGTCCATGATGACTGGCCTGCTCAGAGAACCAGGCGTGTGCCTCCTGGTGAGGTGAGTGGGCACTGTCCACGCACGGTGACTGCCGCCCAAAGAGGCCTCTCTCAAGACTAGGCTCGAAGGAGAAAGAATGTCTAGAGTATCGTTCCTTTTGCGCAGAAACCCGGCAGCGGCGGGGCTCTGAGTGAGACCTTCCATGTACAGAGGGTTCTGAGTGGTTAAGGGGTTCTCATCAGACAAAAAGGTAATGTTACTCGAGGATTTGGGGAGGTTATTGTTCAGGGATCCATTGATATTGGATTGCTTGTGAGCCTCAATAGCCCGGGAAGCAAAGCTGCTTATAACTCTCTGACGGTCTCCTTCTTCTAAGACTGACTTTGCCTTTTTTCCCCTGCTTTGTTGGAAATGGTAGAGAAGAAAAAGACTTGAAAGAAAAGAAGATAATCACATGTGAGGAAACATGCATGGACATAGATACTTATGAGAGAGAGAAAAAAAAGAACTCATGACATGAATCAGAGCCATTCAATTACTTCTACCAAACTACTACTACCCAACAGAAAGAGCACATTTACTGGGCTACTGGGCAAGACATTTACTTTTGCATCTTCTTGAAGGGGGAAGGACTTGGGGATGAACTACAATTAAAACAAGTAACTACTTGTTTTAATTTCAAGCTGCTTGGCTACTTGGCAAGTTCAAAAATAAGTCGACCTCTCGTTACAAAAACCTCTCGGATTTCAAAATGCTCGGTGAATATTGGGCCTCATCTCCCCAGCGACACAAAACACCACAGAAGTATCAATGTGTGCGAATTTCTTCTCTTCACCACGTTAAACCCAATGAAACTGCCCTTGCAGTTGGGTTACACTGAATTTCCACAGCAAGAGTAGGGTAGGAGGTCTCACCACCTTTTGGACTTCACCTCTCACCTCCCACTCACTCCTTAACTACCTTCCTCAACTATTTTTAACACCACAAACTTCGGAGCAGATTTTAAAATAAACAGTATTTTAAAATCAATATCCCCAAACTGCTGGAAAAGTACCCCGAGAGCCCTGGTTTAAATACTGAAACATCCCCTCAGCCTGTGAGAAATGTAAGATTTGGGTCCATGTCAGACAGAGCTGAAACCAAACCCCTTATTCAACCAGTCTTCAAGAGGACACCTACTCCAAAAATACTATGGGAACGTTGGAAGATGAAGTTTTAGGCTCTTGGTCCGATTGTTCCATTAGTGGTGTTGTTTCAAATCTCAGAAAATAGAACTAAATCTAAATTAATGGAAAATTAACCTCTGGTGCTCAAATATTCCCTAGCAAAACTGGAAGAGAAATTTCAATAGCTAGACAGTGCATAGGACTCAATTAATTTCCTCTAAATTATTTAATATGCAAAAGTCCCCTGAAGTATTTAGTAATAAAACATTTGCTTCTTAAATTTTGTCTCCTGTTTTGAGTGGGAGATCACCCAGGCAGAGAAGCTCCAGCTCACTAATGGTCCCAGGGTCCAAAGTAGGACTGGAATCCCGGCACAAAGCACTGGGATCACAGTCCCATTTGGGAACCACACCCAGCAGAGCTCCATGAAGGGTCTTAGCAGTGAATAAACTCTCCCCAAGCACTGCAGGTGCCCAAAATTCAGTGTGCCCAAGGCTTGTCTCTGGGCAGAACAGAACAGTGTGAGAAACAATTCCCTTTACACTTTGGGGTAGAAGGAATCTGAAAGGGTCATCTGACACCTTCCACCAGCCCAGGGTGCTCCAAGCCCCGTCCAACCTGGCCTTGGACACTCCCAGGGATCCAGGGGCAGCCACAGCTTCTCTGCCCAACCTGTGCCAGGGCCTGCCCACCCTCCCAGGGAAGGATTCCTGCCCAATATCCCATCCAGCCCTGCCCTCTGGCACTGGGAACCCATTCCCCTTGTCCTGTCCCTCCATCCCTTGTCAATGGTCTCTCTCCATGTTTCCTGCAGCCCCTCCAGGCACTGCAAGGCCACAGCTGGGTCCCCCCAAAGCTTCTCCTCTCCAGGCTGGACAATGCCAGCTGTGCCAGCCTTCCCTCCCAGCAGAGCTGCTCCATCCTCTGCCCATGCTGGTGCCTCCTCTGGCCTCTCCAGCAGCTCCCTGTCCCTGCTGTGCTGGCCCCCAGAACCCATAAACCAACTCTGAGGTGACTCCAACACTCTCCATCTATTCAGAGGTGAGAGAAAGAAGTGATTCTGAACTTGAAGGAACCCCTCCAGTAGAAGGCTCATGCAAGGTGACACAGCCTTTATGCTACTGGAATGGATTATTTCCAAAGCTCCTTCCTGGCTCCACACGACGCCTCTCAGGGCTGAGGTGACCCTGCTATCTCCTGTTCCTGGGTCATTTTTAGGCAAGAGGAGCAGCTGAGGTGGAAACCCATCTCTGGGAACTGCAAGACATGTCCCAGCCTTGCACAGAATTGTAAATAACAGACCAAGAAGGTTTTGTTTGTGTCCAGGCTGAAGTCCATGAACTCAAACCAAACCTCTGGGCATTCACTCAGTGTTGCTTTGGTTTGGTGTTTGTTTTTTTTTTTTTTAAGGCAGCTTTTCTTTGGCTTTAGAAATAATACCACTCAAGTTCAGCGATCACACTTCCTCTCTCTGCTTCCAGGAAGGAGGACAAAGAGGCACAGAAGAATTAAAGCTTTGCAGTAAATGTCTTTCCTGCTCAATGGACAAATAAAATATGAGTTTCAACTTGCAAGGTTGAATGGGAAGCACTGAAAGGAAAATTAACTAGCAAATTCTACTAGCTACAAACATTTAAGACAATGAAATAAGCTTACTTACTGATGCCTAAGTATCCAAAGACAGGGAGAAATGAAAATTATGAGACAAGGCAGGTTTAAAACTAAAGAGCTTAGTTCCATTTCATTTGCTAGAAACACCAAAGAAAGAAAACAAGACACGAGGCAGCACCGCAAATGAAAGAGGACTGTCTTAGGACAGTGAAGGACAGGGGATATTGGACTAAAATTCATTTAAAAGCTTAAACAAATGTATTCCCCAGGTCATAATTTCCTAACTTATATGTGTACCCTGAAATAAAATATTTCACAGGGGAGAAAAAAACCTCTATTTATTCAAGCGTGGTTTTTGTCTTTAAAATCCTCTGGCTTTTCAGGATTTAAGGATTGTTACTGGTTTGTGTTTAATCAGTTCCTCAGCATGATGGATGTACCTTAGCTGTATGCAAAGACATCTGAGAGAACATATCCCAACTCCAGCATCCTTTTTTGATGCGATAAAATCAATTCTTTTGCCAAAACTGACATAAATCTGAGCCTCAAAGTCAATACTGCCTATTTGTGAACTGACACCTGTATGTTGCAGCACTAAAACACAAAACCCCTTTACAGAGAAAACCCCAGCACAACAAGGCTTTTTTTTTCTGGGTTTAGCATCAGGGATCTTTAAGTTCAGTAGAAATTCAGTTTAATGCAGAAAACACCCCTGAGTTTCACCCAGCAGAGTGGAAGGACAGAAGTGATCTCCTGTGGCTCACATTCCAGAAGAATTCCAGAACATTTTCCAGCACTTGACAGAGGCAAGAGGCACGGGAGGGAATTCAGCAATTCAGCTATTCCTGCTCCCAGGAATTTTTATTCCTCCAGTCACCCAGCAAAGCTGAAGCTCTGGAATTGCTGCCCTCAGCTGGCCAAGAGTTAAAGCTCTGTCACGGCCCTGCAGCATTTTATAAACTCCACCTCAGCAGGTGGAAAAGTCCAACTTTCTGAGCCAAACAAATAATGATGGAACACAGAGCAATCCTCCATCCCACCAGCAGCTCCCTCTCCACCTGCCTCCAAACACATCATTAATGCTGTGCTCTTCAGCATTCCGTGGATTTAAAATATAAACCCTGTGGCAAAGCTCATCAACAACCCCCTCCCGGTAGGAGGCAAATAATAATTGGTTATTCCCCGCTGGAATATTTTCATCCTGGGGGTTAAATTGCTGTTGGAGTCCATCAACTTCAGGTTTCCAGAGGCATGACAAGGTAGGCAACCTTGTAATATTATTATTTTATGAGCGTGTGGGAGGTAAAAGATGCATTCCTTGATCTGCCAGTGCTTTCTGTCCATCGGTAGTTCCTTTAATTTCAGTATTGAGGCAGTTTGAAATTTAGAACGGCAAAAAATAAACCTCCAAATCAACGCCCTTTACCCAACGGAGTATTCCTTACTACAGGAAATAAGGACTTTGGGAGGGTAATTTTTAATGTGTGCAATTAATTAACTAGTTGATTTTATTGGCTTGTTCAGTTAAAAGCTTTGGAAAAGGATTTGCCAAGGAATCCAATGCTGGCTCAGCCTGGCAGCAGGCTCTGGCTCGTCGGAAAACCAGCTGGCTGGACCTGCTTTTTGGCCACTTAAAACCTGGTAAAGATCCCCCCACGCCCTACCAGGAGATTAAATTGCTTTTCCTCTCCTTGCAGACTCATCCCAATTCTTTTCTGGCTGCTGGAGGAGCCCAAGCCCCCTTGGAATGAAGCAAAGCCTTTTGGACACGGAGCGCGACATCGGAGAATCCCAGAATCCCGCAACGGTTT
This sequence comes from Campylorhamphus procurvoides, assembly GCA_013396655.1. Lineage (NCBI taxonomy): Eukaryota > Metazoa > Chordata > Aves > Passeriformes > Dendrocolaptidae > Campylorhamphus > Campylorhamphus procurvoides. Next base: position 136,479 of record WBMV01001665.1, on the reverse strand, counting down.
GGCTTGGGAGGGACCTGAAATCCACCCCAAATCCACCCCCTGCCACGGGCAGGGACACCTCCCAGTGGCACAGGCTGGATTTGTTGATGGATCCCAAGGAATACTCACATGGTGCTGTCCCCCAGCTCCTCGTAGAGGTTGTTGGCCGCGGCGCTGGCTGGTTTCCCTGCCGGCAAAGCCATCTGCATCCTTGCGGTCTTGGCACACTCAGCCTGCCTCCTTTGGGGAGCCACGGAGGGAGGGAAAAATGCTCATCAGAACCACTCCACACCCCGAGGGAAAGCCAACAGAGAAAGTTTTCTGTGTTTTTCCCTGCAGTTCATAAACCTTCCTGAGTGTTGGCTTCATCAAAGTCATAAGGTGATAACATTGCCCTGAATTTCCCTGTTGTTCTGTTCTGGTGGAATCCCAGAGTTCTCTCAGGTGGGAATAAAATCAAAGGATCACAGGATGCTTTGGGGTGGAAGGGACATTAAACTCACCCCATCCCACCCTTGCCATGGGCAGGACACCTTCCACCAGCCCAGGGTGCTCCAAGCCCTGTCCCACCTGGCCTTGGACACTCCCAGGGATGCAGGGGCAACCACAGCTTCTCTGCCCAACCTGTGCCAGTCCCCCAGCCAAGAATTCCTTCCCAAAATCCCATATAAACCCACTCTTTGTCAGCTTGAAGCCCTTCCCCCTCGTTCACTTCCAACTCCTTTCTCTCTATGGAGTTGGCTGGGAAATTTCTGTTCCAACGAAGAGTTTTCCTGAAAAAATTGGTTTTTTTCCCCATAAGGACTAAAGTCACCCCAAAACAGGGTCCTGTTTGGTCTCTGGAAAACCAAGCCGTGGTCCCTCATGGGGAGCACCACTTGGAGACACAACTCAGGAGGGTCAATTCCTGAGCCTACCTTCCTTGCCATGGCCTGGTTTGCTTGAGGAATCCCACACACACTGGAATATTTGCTTTTTTCTCTGCAGGAAACAACCCCAACCCCCATCTCCCCAATGCAATAATAAATCACACTGAGCAGCCACACCAATAAATCACTTTTAAACTTTTCAGACCGAGCGTTCAGCAGCAAGCTGGAGTTTAGAAATTAACTCTTCCTGAAGGCCAAAACTCTATTTTTAATATATTTTAAAAGTAGAGCCTGGCAGGCTGTCAGTATTCCTATGCAAGCTGGTAGAAATGAGGCTGGAAAAAAGTACTTACTCTTTGAATCTGGTTTGTTATGCAAAAAAAAAAGAGATGAAAAGGAAGGTTAAACGGATTCTGTTTCCAACAGCTGCCCCAAACAGTGAATCTAAACTAGAGGCTACTTAATTATTCTTACAGAATTAATGGCATGTTTAAGGTTTCCTAATTTCCAGAGCTGAGGAGTGTTTTGCCTCTATTTTTGCTGCCCTGGAAACAATTCCAGAGTCAGCAGAAAGAGGAATTCCAGCAGGGAAAAGCTGCTTGGGGCTTCCAGAAAGCCACTCCCTGCCACACTCCATAGGGAGCAGAGGAAGACATGGAGAAATTAATATTTCTCATGTTATTTGCATTTTTATGCTTATTTTGGATAGAATAGAATAGAATGGAATAGAATAGAATAGAATAGAATAGAATAGAATAGAATAGAATAGAATAGAATAGAATTAATGGAAATTAATAGAAGGTATTATATAATATGATATATGATACGATATATCACACTCTCTATAAATACAAAAGACATTATTATTATCGTTATCATCATCATTATTATAATAATTATAATTATTATTATCATTATTTTATACCTCTTTTCCCATTTTAACCCATTTCAAAGATGGCCTAGAAAACATTTCCAATAGTGAAGGAGTATTATTTTGGATTATTATGGAGAAGATAGGGGGGTTTTTTATTAGTAAATAATATATTATTTAGAACTACCTCACAGGGTTGTGCTGGATGATGCATTTCAAAGCAATGCTTTTTAGCTTTATTACAAAGGAAATATTTCAGGAGAAAATATTGACTCTCTTTTTGGAAAGGAGAAAAAAAAGGCTGCAATGCAAAACCAAACCATCACCTTTGGGCTCTTGTGTTAACCCCCAAATTCCTTTCATTTTCTTTGGCACTCCTCAGTGATGCATTTTTCATAAAAATACAGTTTATTCACATCGGGCTGCTATAAATTTGACTTCTAGACAGCAAAAATGGGATTTTTTTTGATGAAATGAGGTCGGGCAGATTCCTCAAAGCTCTTAAAAGAGATGGATGATGTTTTGATAATCCACCAGATGCCAGGGAAGAAGAGTGCTCTCCGATTTCTTGGAGAAACAGGCCACTCAGATAAGAGCCACCAACTCATCTCAAGCTGACGTGGAATGTCCTCCAGAATTTTGGGATGAGCAGAGCCCTTTGGGAACGCCAAACATCCCAATGGCACAGAACTTGGGCAGGCTCTTTCAGACTCCTCTAAAAGGTCTTGTTTCCATTGACCCAACTGTTTGGAGAAAAGGGGACCTGAATATAATCCTTAATTAAAAAAAAATATCCATGAATGTATCTATAGATCTCTGAAGGTGACCTTCAATCAAAGAATAAATCTATGAATATATATATTTATATATATATATTTACAGCTTTTAAGCCCAAATGCATTGATTTTAATTATGAGTAATCCTGAAAAATTTAATTGAGAGGTTCTTGTTGGTGATGCAGATCCTTTAATTAGTTCATCAACCAATTACTTCAACCTCTTAAGTGTGTAAGAGGTGAGTGGAAACACCAAGAAGGTATTTGATTTAGACAGCCCTAGAATGGCACAAATCAAGTTTTCCAGGACACACTTGCAATTAAGAGGTTTGGAAAATATATAACTGTGAGTATTTTAGGGGGGGAAATGAAATGTTATTTATAAATGGTATAAATATTTTAATATATACGTATTATTTATAAACAATATGATGGCATGAATATTTTATAATGTTAAATAATTTAGTTTAATTTGAATGACAATTATAAATATGTAAGCAAACAATGGGAATATTCATTGTATTGATTTTTGATTCATTTATTGAGACAGCACCTTTTCCCTCAATTCCTGTTTTTTTGGGGGCATGGAATTCAGCCCTGGAACCCCAAACCCCTGGATTTTGAGGTTGTGTTTTGGCACGTGTTCTGAAAATCCCTGCCCCAGAAAGTACAACAAGTGTGTTTTCTCCGTTCCTGCCCATCACACCAAGCATTGGCCAACTCTTGGGGATGAGAGGGAAATTAAAAATAGAGCTTAAAATATATGAGATGAATACGTAGAATAGATAAATAGATGGAACAGATAAATGAATAGAGTGGATAAATATCTGGAATAGGTAAATATCTAGAATAGATAAATATCTAGGAATATATAAATATCTAGAGCAGATAAATATATAGTGCAGATAAGTATCTAGATAAATATCTAGAATAAATAGAGTAGATCAATATCTAGAATGCATAAATATATAGAGTAGATAAGTATCTAGAATAGATAAATATAGTAGATAAATATCTAGATTATATAAATACCTAGAGTAGGTAAATATATAGAGTCAATAAATATCTAGAACAGATAAATATATAGAATAGGTAAATATAGTAGATAAATATCTAGATTATATAAATATCTAGAGTAGATAAATATAGAGAATAGATAAATAGCTAGAACAGATAAATATATAGAATATATATAGAGAGCAGATAAGTATATAGAATGGATAAATATATAGAATAGATAGATATAGTAAATATCTAGAACAGATAAATATATAGAGTAGATAAATATCTAGAACAAATAAATATATAGAATATATAGAGAGAGCAGATGAGTATCTAGAATAAATCTAGAGAGGAGTTAAATATCTAGAATATATAAATATCTAGAGCAGATAAATATATAGAGTAGATAAGTACCTAGGATAGAGATTAGTTAAATATCTAAAATATATAAATATCTAGACTAGATATAGAGTAGATAAATATATAGATCGTATAAATATCTAGAAAAGATAAAAATATAAAATAAATGCAGCACGTCAAGTGATATCTCCAACACGACTCGGTGTCGTTGCAATGAAGGATAATTGTCAAAGCAGTCATGCTGTGGAACACAACGCCTCTACTCCGAGGTTGCTCCTGGTGGGAGGGGAGGAGGAGGAGAAGGAGGAGGATACTCACTGCCTGTAGCTGACCATGACGATGAGGATGGCGGGCATGCAGCAGAGGATGATGATCACGGCCAGGGCCAGCAGCGCTCCCTCCGTGTAGCCCACGGCTTGTGCCTGCTTCTTCACGTTGGCCACCACGTCGGGCGTGCGGATCTCCAGGATGCGCCCGCCCTGCCCCAGGTACGGCTGGAACTCCTTGTTGATGTCCAGCAGTTTGCCATCCAGGAACCTTCACGGGCACAAAGCTCGGTTACGGCCAAGGTCACTGCAGGGTGGTAGGAGGGTGACAGGAGGGTGTACCAGGTGGGCTTGGTCTCCTCTCCCAGGTGACCAGCAATAGGACAAGAGGGCACAGGCTTAAGCTCTGCCAGGGGTGGTTCAGATTGGACATCAGGAAGAAATTTTTCATGGAGAGAGTGATCAGGAATTGGAATGGGCTGCCCAGGGAGGTGGTGGAGTCACCATCCCTGGAGGTGTTTAAGATGAGACTGGATGTGGCATCAGTGCCATGATCTGGTAATCACAGTGGTGTGGGATCAAGGGTTGGTCTTGATGACCTCGGAGGTTTCTTCCAACCCAACTGATTCTATAAGTCTGTGGTTCCATGATCAAGTGTGCTTGAATGATTGTGTTGGGTTGAGTGATTGTGTTGGGTTGAGAACTGTGGGCTGGTAAAGCCTTGTCTTTACATGCTTTGGAGAACTGGCAATTCCCTGGACTCCCTGTACTTAACATCAGGACACAGTTTAAGCAGCTGAAGCTTCTCCTAACTTCTCAAGGCTCAAGGTTCTCCATGGCATTGCTTTGGGTTGGTCTGTCGCACAGGATCAGCCAACCCTTCCTGAACACATCCCACTCCGGCCTAAAGATCAGCCTGATCTTCCCCAGGCAGTGGTGGATTCCCCATCCCTGGAAGTGTTCAAACCCCATGTAGATGTGGCACTTGGGGACATGGGTTAGTGGCGGCCTTGGCAGTGCTGGGGGAATGGTTGGACTTGATGGTCTTGAAGGTCTTTTCCAACCTTCATGACTCTGTGATTGATGCTATTCTAAAATCAGGTCATTTTCAGAAGGTTTTCCTCACCTTCTGAGGGAAATTCTTTGTCTGGGGGGACAAAACCCACAGTGGTCAAGGCTTTAACTTCTAAAGGAAGATAAAACCCCATGGATCACTGTGGAAGTGAGGACTGAGTGTCTCACAAGGCACTGTTAGGATGGACCATCCTGATGGCTCGAGGCTACAGCCGGACCCCAGACCCCCACATGGACAGTGGCTCTCCTGGAGAAAGCTGAGGGAAAAGCTTTGTGTCAAAAAAAACCCCTAGAAAAGATCAAATAAAAAACAGCCAAAAAACTATTCTGAGAGGATTTCTGCACATCAACTTTGCTTGTCCAAAGACAGGTTGAAATAGCTCGATTTCCTTCCCCCGATCAGGAGACTGAAATAACACTCCTCAAACCCCATTTCTTAAAGGGACTTAATTCCCTAAAATTGATTTCCTCTCTAATTAATTCCCTGAGAAACCCTCACGGCATTGTTTGCCCCTTGATTTCTTGTGCAAACCTGCTCTTGGTGCTTGAGAAAAACCCGTTTTATCAAACCTAAACGACGGTTCAGGAGGCACCAAGCGAGTCTGAAGGGAACCCTCCTCCTTGTGCTGCACACTAGATGTCACTGCTGCATGTCACACCGCCCTGGAGGTGGCAAAAGCATTCCCAGCAGGACAGCACTAAATCTCGGGGTGATTTGAACCATCTCCCCATTAAAATTCCCTTAGCATTTCCTTGACAAGCCCTATTTGAACAGGTTGTAACTCAAGCACGAGCATTTACTCCGTGATGGAACCTGCAGGAGGTTCAGGCAGGGTAAGCAGTTTATTTTTAATGGTGGCCATTTGCCACTTAATATATGCAGGGGAAATTTGCTGGATTCAACTGGTTTTTATGCTCCAATAAATCAAACCCTCTTTTCCTATAAAAGGCAGAAAAGGAGGCTGAGCGTTTCACTTTGTAAAATTAGCTGAGTGGCTTCAAAGTCTTCCAGGGGTTTCTGGTAGGGGGAGGAAGCAGCAAAGCAGTCACTGCTCAGGTCCCTGTTTTTTTGGTGTCATCAGACAGATGAGGAGCAAAACTCTGATTTGGGGTGACTCAGTCTGGAGAAAAGGAGGCTCAGGGGGGACCTTCTGGCTCTGCAAGTCCCGAATTGGGGGGTGGTCAGGCTCTGCTCCCAGGGAACAGGGACAGGAACAGAGGGAATGGCCAGGAGATGTTCAGGTTGGACATCAGGAGGGATTTGTGCCTGGAAAGGGTGGTCAGGCCTTGGCAGGGGCTGCCCAGGGAGGGTTGGAGTGCCCAGCCCTGGAGGTGCTCAGAAAACACGTAGATGTGGAACGTGGGGCAATGGTTTAGTGGTGGGCTTGATAGTCTTGTGGTACTGGTTGGACTGGACGACCTTGGAGGTCTTTTCCAACCTTAATGGTTCTACTTTTTAGGATTCCCGATGAATGAAAATACCAGGTAATCACTCCTAACAGTCTTAAGGAAAAATATGAATCCCTCCTGGACTGGTATTACAGGGCCAGGGACAGTTCCTCAGCTCTGCAGAGACACACGGATTTTCCCCCTCTGGCACCAAGAACCACATCCATGAATCATGGATTTGTCTTCCAGCCAAACTGGCATTGCTGGGATTATTATGGGATGAGTATTTTGGATTACAGGAGTGTGTGATTCTGCTCCACTGGGGAGGGGCCAGAGCTGCCGAGCCCACCCCTGGCTCCCATCTCCAGTGCAGATCCAAGAGCCTTTGGGTCTGTATCCCTGGAACCTGTGTGTATCCCAGGAACCTGTGAGTATCCCTGGAACCTGTGAGTATCCCTGGAACCTGTGTGTATCCCAGGAACTTGTGAGTATCCCTGGAACCTGTGAGTATCCCTGGAACCTGTGAGTATCCCTGGAACCTGTGAGTATCCCAGGAACCTGTGTGTATCCCAGGAACCTGTGAGTGTCCCTGGAACCTGTGAGTATCCCTGGAACCTTTGTGTATCCCAGGAACCTGTGAGTGTCCCTGGAACCTTTGTGTATCCCAGGAACCTGTCCATATCCCAGGAACCTGTGTGTGTCCCAGGAACTTGTGTGTTTCCCTGAAACCAGTGAGTATCCCTGGAATCTGTGAATATTCCTGGAACCTGTGAGTATCCCTGGAACCTGTGTGTGTCCCTGGAACCTGTGTGTGTCCCAGGAACCTGTGAGTATTCCTGGAACCTGTGACTATCCCAGCACCACTCCAGCTGTGGGGAGAACAGCTCGCTCCCTGTTCCACCTTCCCAGGTGACTGTTCTCAACCAGGCACATCTTTACCAGAACCTCTGTTAAATCAGGGCCTCCCCTGTGTTTTAGGAGCAGGAGCACAGGAGGATGTTCCCAAAAAATCCCACTCCAGGTAAGCCACAGAACCCACACCCACTCTGTAAGCTGTGTTAGAATCACAGCTGGCAGAACCTGTGTTGTTGGTACAGTTCTGACCTCTGGAGACATCACTGAATTGTTGAACACTTGGGAAATAACTCAGGGAAATTTATATTCCTTATTGCTGATTACATTTTTAAAAGAGGAGACTCCATTTCTTTTGGACTTTCTCCCATCATATCCAGTTTATGAAATGACCCCTTGTCCTACTGGACTCTTTTGTGGTAGATCCAGAGCAGATTCCTGGCTGGCAGAGGGATGGTTGGGACTCACAGCTTCCCAGTGAGGGCACAACCACTGCTGGAAAATCAAAGCTCCAGGGATGATGCTCACAGGAGGGATTTCTTTGGAGATCTGGGAATGTCCCTGAGCTGGGCCAGATTTCTGGAGGTTCACCTACTTGCTTGGGAAAACTTGGTAACTCCAGATGCCAAGCTCTCTCCTTATTCCAGTGAGCTGACACCTACTCACCTGGACCCTAAAGCCAGGAAAACATTCCCTGGGAATTTGTTGATTTAAATATTTAAAAGCATTCAAAGAGAGTTCAAAAAAAAAAACCCAAAAAGCTGAGTGTGTAGTCACATGGAGCATTTTAATGGGGTTGATTCTCAGCTGATCCTTCACATTTGGAAATCTGATTTTTGACCTGTCTTAGCTCTGGTGTGCTCTGGGTATTTCACTGGACACATGAACGTCCCTAAAAGACATTCCTATATTTTCAAAGGGCCCCAAAAGGAAGAGGGACTTTTTTTTTTCTGACTGTGAAGGGAGACTGCATCAGAAAAATTGTATTTTTTCTGTGGAATTCAATACTGGCCTCTTGACCTCGAGCATTTCTAAAGGGATTCCACTTCAGCCACTCTGAGTGGAAGAAAACACAGAGCTCCATGAATTTCTAAACTGTAAAAGTGGAAAAGCTGTGACAAAGAGGGACCAGGGGATAATCTGGACACGAGGCAGCAAAATCCATTTTATTGAGACTCCAGAGACACCATTCTGGGAATGATCAGCAGTGGGAAAGAGAACACAAACTCCCAGAGACCTTGGAGAATGACCTTGGAGATGCCACCAGGAGGAAGGAGGCTCTTCTGCCACCCCTCTGAGAGCCACCACTGCTATTTTCTTATATTTTTATATAAAATACGATTTTTTTTTTTATATCTCTAGTTCAGAAAGTGATGCTGGGAGATTGGAGAGGGTTCAGAGAAAACCTGAAGTCACTGAAAGAATTAAAACACAGCCCAGAGGTCAGGCAACTTCTCGAGAATAAGAATTTAGAGGAGGATGTGATCACAAGCCTAGACCTTGGTGGGAACCAGAAATTAAAGGCACCAGTTGTGCACTTGAATTCAACACCCAAAGTTGACCAAAACTCTGTGACTGACCCTACACAAATTAAAATTTAAAAAGCAAATATAAAGGTGAAATATGCAAAAATAAGCCCAAAAAAGAGTGGGGGCTGCAGAAGGAGAGCCTGGTGGCATCTTGAAGCCCCTGATCTCCTCTGTGTGGGCACACCTGTGCTTCAGACTAGGTGCTAACCACCTCCCTTTCTTCTCCTCCTCCAGTTCCCACAAAAAAAGCCCCAAAAAGAAACATAAAAAAAGAAAGAGCCACAGTCCAAGTGGAAACTGCAGGTCAACCACTGCAGCACCAAAGCCCTTGGACTCCACAGAGGAGCTCTGGGACATGGAAAGGAAACTCCTTTGGAGGAACTGAAGCTGGCAGCTCCTCCACAGGGCGGACCGAACACCTCTCATGGTGAAAAGGTCTAAATGGTGTCGACTGGGAGGACCCAGCTCAAGGTGAGGGGTTGAACTGGGGAATTCCCAAGGTGTGGAAGGGATTTTCCTTTTCTTGTTATCCTGCATTAATTCCTCCCAGACCCACAGGCTTCTGAGGCCAGGGAGAGACACAAAGCACATACTCACTTGAAAAGCTCGTTCCTCATGATGGCTCTGTTGGTTTGGGGGTCGATGGCGTAGACCATGAGGTCAGACTTGGTGTAATCCTCCTCGGAGTAGCCGTCCCCAAACCTCCTGGCCCCGATGGATTCCACCACCACCGTCGCGCCGGGAATCTGGTCCTGGACGTAGCGCTCCAAAATCCTAAAGAGCCAGAGAGCTGCAGTGATGGATTTGTGCTGATCCAAAGGCTGGCCCAAAGGAGATACCCACAGACAAACCCCCAGGCTGAGGAAGGTGGGACCTTCAGAGCACTCGGTGAAAGGAATCTCTTCTCAACAGAAGCTCTGCCATGCTCGGAGAGCTCATCAGGAACAGCGTCCTTAAGTCGAGCTCTTTGTATTTACGGCCCCGGCTGAGCTTGAAACGGCCCCTGGGAAGGACTGCCTGTATTTCACACAAACCCCTCCTGCCAGCCCTTTATGAAGCTGTACCATTTCAGCTCTTCCATTCCAGCCCTGCACAGGGGGAATCCATAAATTTTCCCCCACCAAAAACAACCTCTCCAACCATTTTCAGCGAGATATTTCATCTGGCCCTCCGACATCGAACAGCGTTTCGGGTGCTGAGGCATCTGCAGGGTTTACAGGCAGAAGGAAATTGGAATATTGGGCTGAGACCTTTACCGTGGGAAAAAAATGAAATAAAATAAATTGCAGCAGGAGTTCTACAAGCAGAAGGAAAAAGGGCCAACAGCAATCAGGAGCAGCTCTGTCCAAAATGACAAGGACATAACAAGACTGACAACACCCAGACTGGCTAATGGTGTGATGAGGTTTCCAAACTGTAAACGAGAAGGGCTCCCTCCAAGCCCACAAACAGTTTGATAAACAAAGGCATAAAAGCAAATATCATCCACACAGGGGAGGCAAAAAGCTATGGAGACATAACCAGAGGATTTGGAAGTCTAAAAGCTCCATCCAAACCCCTGTGAGTTATGAGAAAACATAAAATGTCCTGGGCTGATTTATTTGATGAGAATATCAAATCAGCTGGGAGGCAAAAGCCAGGGCAGCAGAGGGGACATGCTGCCTGACCAGGCATTGGGGTCAGGGTGTCTCAGGGGGCCTCAGGGGACACACAGACCTCTCAGAAAAGTCTTTGAGAAGTCACTTGTTTTACACAGAGCCCTCTGCAGCTTCTGAAGTTACCTTTTGCTGTTGGTTTTTTTCCTTGACACAAGATTTCCAAAGTGATGCCGCCAAGGCAGTGTCACCAGCTCCTCATTTATTAAGACCACGGATTCATATTTATCCATCTATTTATCCATTTTTCCATCTGTCTGTGTGGAAGTTCAGCCTGCCCTCCAAACAGCAGCTACTCTGGAAGGTTTTGAAAACTGCAAGTCTCAGCCCAGCAGTGAATATATACTGTTAGTGCAGAGAAAATAGAGATCCAGATGGGCTGCCACTGGTGCTGCTTGACCAGTGTCCTCTAAACAAGCACTCCTGCTGTTTGCAGATACAGTAAACTCTACTTATCTCTGTTTCTGGAACTCTCTGAACTGGCAGCCAAGGTGATAACCTGTCACAGACCCCTGAGGAACAATAAATGCCCCAGGTAAAACTTGACAGGACGAATCTGGGATATGCAGATTATTATATAAAAATAAACCCAATGCAGCAAACATTATGTGAATGTAAATGCCTAAAAGAAAGCACCAAAGTCCTTAGGATGGTGTTTCGGAAAAGGACTCAGGCAGACCAAAGAGGTAAAGGCTTTACCTCCCTAATCAGCATACAGTCATCTTCTCTTGCTGCAGGAAGGGGATGCTTTTCATAGGATCCCAGAATTCCAGCCCTGCCAGCCCAGGGAGCCCCCCCGTGCCCGATGCCCACCTTGTCCCTGAGTGCCACGGCCAGTCCTGCCTTGGGCACCTCCAGGGCTGGGCACTCCAACCCTCCCTGGGCAGCCCCTGCCAAGGCCTGACCACCCTTTCCAGGCACAAATCCCTCCTGATGTCCCCCCTGGCCCTGCCCTGGCCCAGCCTGAGCCCCTTCCCTCTGCCCCTGTTTTGTCTCCATGCACAGAATTGTTCTTACACCCCAGTCAGAAACACTCCAAAGGCTGGAAGGTTATAATGTAGGGGCACTTGTAGGAGAATTGGAAGCAACATTCCCTTTTCTCAGAAATTCCTGGCATCCTGCTGCAATTCACTGCCTTTCAGAATACCTTTGTCTAAAACATGATTAAAATGGAACAAACAGCATAATTTGGACAAAGGTCTGGAGTGCCAGGACAAGGGGAATGGGTTCCCAGTGCCAGAGGGCAGGGCTGGATGGGATATTGGGCAGGAATCCTTCCCTGGGAGGGTGGGCAGGCCCTGGCACAGGTTGGGCAGAGAAGCTGTGGCTGCCCCTGGATCCCTGGGAGTGTCCAAGGCCAGGTTGGACGGGGCTTGGAGCACCCTGGGCTGGTGGGAGGTGTCCCTGCCCATGGCAGGGATGGGATGACACAAACTTAAAGGACCTTTCCAACCCAAATCCTTCTGGGATTCTTTGGTACCACTTTCTGCATGTAAGAAAGAGCCACATGGCAGCCATTGGCTTTCACTGACATTGCAAGAAACAGCACAAAGTCCAACCAAATGACAGTAATATCCAATCTGAAACCCACAAATTGCATGTTTAGGTTAAAACAGATAACAAAAACGCACCGAGGACTGAAAAGTAGCAATTAAAGGATCCACTTAAAAATAGGGCAGCTCCCTGAAGAGTTATTTGAAAAGCCATTCGGCTGAACTTGTGATGCTGAAAAACATTGTGGTGTTTGAAAACTCCTCTGAAAGTGGCCCCTTGCTTGCAGGGCTGCTCACAAGAACCAGGTATTGAGGGGGCTACGTGGGCATTTCTGCTGTATCGATCAGCAGAAGATACATTAAAATTAGCCTGTCACTAATTAATACAGGAGGGTAATTAGCACCTTCCCAACAGTGGTGCAGTGAGAGGTGGAACAGCCTTTCCTGCTGCTCCAGCTCCAGTTCAGCTCTGCAGATAAAATGGAATGAATAAACCCCTTCCCAGTGCATGCCCATTGCCATCACTCTCCCAGTCCCCAGTTCCCAGTGACACCAGGGAAAGGAGAGGAAGGGGATTTGCAGTCACTGAGGACACCATAATCTCTGAGGAAACGAATGGTTTGGGTTGAAGGGACCTTAAAACCCATCCAGTGCCACCCCCTGCCATGGGCAGGGACACCTCCCACCAGCCCAGGGTGCTCCAAGCCCCGTCCAACCTGGCCTTGGACACTCCAAGGGATCCAGGGGCAGCCACAGCTTCTCTGCCCAACCTGTGCCAGGGCCTGCCCACCCTCCCAGGGAAGGATTCCTTCCCAATACCCTGCCTGAGTTCATCAGGAATTTCCCAGCCTGTTCTGTTTCTGCAGCACATAAAATATTTTAAGAAATGACAAAAAAAAAACCCACTAAAAAAACAACCCCAAAATGTTCTTTCAGGACTCCAATAACTGGTACCATTCCCTGGGGTTAATAGAGTTGAATATTCAATATCCTGCATCGTTTTGGCTGCAACTCTACCTCTCAAACATAATTTAGTTAAATAAGAAAGGATAAATCCATGTTCTGAGTATTTGACAGAGCAGATTTGGCAGCAATGCACCGAGAGGAGCATTCAGCACTGCCTATCCCCATCAGTGCAGACTCTTGAACTCCTCCACTCTGCTCCCCTTCAGCCAAATTCTGGCTGGGTGGGTTTTGCAAGGTTAATAATTGACAAGCCCCCAGCTGGATTTTCAACTGTGCATTCCCAAACAGAGCAGGACCGATTCCAGCCCCTGCTGTGCAGGTAGGGACAGATTTGGGGGGATGCATTTGGGTCCCAGATGCTTCATTACAACCTACACAGAGCACAGGGAAGGCTCTGCTCTTTCTGTGGGCCCTGGGGTTTAGTTCAAGCCCAAGAAAAGAGCCTTTCACAAGGGTTATTTCTCATTTTCTGTGTCTAGCAGGAAGGAGCAGCACTGAGCCAATTTCCTCTGTGCAAAATAACATCCACAATATTGAGCAAACAACCCTGAGCCAATGTCTTCGTGCCCACTTATCCTAACCCTATAAAGGCACAGAACCATGAATCATTAGGGCTGAAAATGACCTTTCAAATTCAAGTCCAGCCACCAACCCAGCACCACCACGACACCATAAAGGAAATCTGCTTTCTTACCCACTGCTAAAATGTCTTTCCTTCTCTTGGTGCCCATCCTGGCTAACCCTGCCCTCCCAAACCCCTCCAGATCTGTATTCCAGCATCATTTGTCCCAGTCACAGCAGGAACATTTCGCTCACCCCAACACTGGACCAGGCTCCAGGACACACACTCTCCCAGCAGAGCCAAGTGGAGGCTGGGTAAGAAATAGGACACAGCCAGTTGGTGGCAAATGTCCCTCTAATCTTATTTATTTTCTCTCATTAAATCTATTTAATTGGATCGAAGCAATTCTTTGATTATCTAATCTATTCTAATTTGGTGATTTATTTTAGAATGGAAGAGCACAGAGGAAAAGGGGAGATGAGGAGGGACGAAGGGCCAGGAGCAAAATGACCCCAAAAAGTTGCTGTCAGAGAGTGCTGAGGCAGCTCTGGGAGGAGCTGGGACTCAGGAACATCTCCTGAAGGGCACCAAAGGAAGTGCTGAATGCCACCAGCCCAAGGGAGAAAAGGTCCAGCCACCTGGAATTAGACTGAATTCAGTCATTACATGGCAAAAATCATGGCTTTTTACTTCCCCTATGGGGAAACTGAGGAGCCTGAGTGATTTCTGCCCTGCAGCTGCCTCCAGACACGCTGATTTTCTCCCACTTCATGCCCTGTGGAGAAGAAGAAACCACAACTGCAGGGAAATCACAGCAGATGAGAAGCACTTCCCTGAAGAAGGGTTGTGTGTTCCAGCTCCTGCTCATCAAATTTATTATCTCATACCCTCTGATTAGACATCACATTATATATGATGCACAATGTACATGTGATGTGTATTATGCTCTATAATTTCTAGAGATATTTACTGCTCTAGTATAAAATATAACATCTCTTTTAAGCGTGCCATGCATTAAAGCAGAGTTCCTGTGAGGGGTGATGGCAGTCAACTTTATATATGCAAACCATTAAGTCAGCAGGTTCAATGTGCATGTTCCAAAACACTCCCTCAGTGATATCTCCAAGGATCAGCACTTGATTTTGGGTTTGGATTGTCAGGGAAAAACCTTCCTGGTCACTTCTACATTGTGTTAGAGGGTCCAGCATGGATGTTCTTTAACTATGGAATTACCTCCTCCTTTTACAGGCATGGAATTGTATGAGAAAAACATGAGGAAGGGAGGGAAAGGCCCCACTGTGGTCCCTTCCAGCCTGACCCATCCTGGGATTCTGTGTTTCATCTCAACACTCATTTTAAGCCACTCCATTATTCCCTTTCAGAGGAAATGTGACATCTCTAGACAAGAGCACAGAGGAATTTCCCCTACAAGACACTTCTATCACCCTCAGGAGGAAGCCCAGGTCTCTCTGGGCAATGTGGAGTATCTGACTTTGGGCAGAGCTTTAAGAACTCAAGAGAACACTGTTGGCCATTTAATTCCAGTTGAATTTCAGGAGTGGGACTCAGTAATACTTGTGGGTCCCTTCCAACTGAGGATATTCTATGATTCTATGAGATGTTCATTGCCCATTGTCAGGAGTGTCAGTGGAAAACATGCCCATTCTGTCCCTCCAAAAGCTTAAATTCCCAAACCAAATAGACAGAGAGGCTTTAAATCTCCTCTTCTCTGATGTGCTTCTTTTATATGGCCCATTAACCCCCCCACATCTCTGGGTTGGGCTGAGTAAACCTTTTATTTCCTAATACTTTGTATTTCTCAGTGTCTCGTAAGCCCTGGTGAAAACTGAAGGCAGCTGAGGAAACCTGGAAGAATTAATTTGTCCTCCAAAGTGGTTCAAACCACTATTTGTTTCGCAGTGAAAAATCACTGCAAATTCCAAAATGACCCAACTGGCCCCTTCCCTGACTCTCCTCGCCACCAAGTCCTGCAACTGGTGCCTAAATGTTATATTTTCAGGGATTAATATTTACAAGCACTCCAGTGCCAAAATGAGAGGAGAAAGAGCTGAGCAAGCTCTGTGGTGACTCCTTTAGTTCTCAGCTCACAGGATGGTTTGGATGTGGAAGGGATCTTAAAGACCCTCTAGTCAAACTCCCCTGCCACAGACAGGGGCACCTTCCACTAGACCAGCTTAATGAAACACTCTTTTATATGCCAATGAATGACACAATTAAATTTCATTAATTAGGGCATTACTTGAAGTGGCAAAAGTACTTCAGTCTGAGACGGTCTCTCAATAATTTGGTTTCCCTTTGCCCCTGGTTGGGCATGAAAATCCACAAACCGTTCTTCCTTTGTTTTTATGGCCTGCATGAATTATTCAAGACTTCATAAAACCAGAGAGAGAGGAATTTTTTAAACTTCAGGAGGAAAACTCCAGGAATTTGAAGACAGCAGTGAGATAAACCCATTTCTCTGTGAGCCAGGCCAGGGCACATCTGCAGAATTCTTTCTGGGGCTTTTGTTCTCTGCAAATATTGTCAGGAAAGAAAGTGCCAATTCTGAAACCAGCTCATGTCATCTCTCCTGGTAGAAGTTGAGCTTAGAAGTGAAATTCTTTGGCTACACTTACTTGCTCGTGGTGTTTGTGAAGGCAGAGACTTCCCAAGCTATTTGGAGAAATCCAAATGTGGATTTTTTGGAAACATTTTCCTCATCCCAAAGCTTCATTCACTGTGAACTGCACAATTATGGAACTGTTTAGGTTGGAGATGACCTCTAAGATCACCAAGTCCAGCTGCCAACCCGTGTTCACCACGTCCTCCAGTGCCACATCCACGTGGTTTTTGGGTCCTGCTCTGGTATCTAAACCTCCCCTGGCACAACCTGAGGCTGTTTCCTCTGATCCTGTCACTTGTTCCCTGAGAGAAGAGAGTGACCCCCACCCCTCCAGGACCTCCTTCCAGAAGGACCTCCTTCCATTCCTTCTTAGGAATGGAGTCCCTGTGACCTCATCCTGTTGCCTGAACAGCTTCATTAGTGGTTCTGGCCTTGGAATTGCTCAGAGCCAACTTAAACTTGGCTCAAAACAGAGAGAGGAAAGTGGAACACAGCCCAAACCTCCATGAGCAAACCCATCAGTAGAGGCCACAAGGAGTGATTGTATCATCCATCCCCAGGTATTGCAAATTCCACAGAGAAATCAAAGTACAACGGTGAGGATGGACCAGACCTGTGGCAATCTGAGAAGTGCCCTTCATCACTGATCACAGTGACAGAGGACATTTCCTACAGTATTTTCTATCCCACATTGCCTAATTCCTGGTTTGGAGACACCAAAATTGTCTTTGCCTCACAAAAAGAGGCCAGAAGTGCAGAGCTGGCTCCTGGAAGCTGATGCTGTGGTGGACCAGAAGGATTCTCCTGGTCTCCAGCCTGATCAGCTATTTCAGCACTCCCTGATGGATCTAATCACAAACCCAGTGAATTGCCTGGTATTTGGAGAGGAAAGAAATGTCTTACCCTATGAGTTGCTCTTTGTTTTGTTCCACCAGGGTGGGAGGGACGTTGGAGACGATGACCTGCATATCCAACTGATTGACCACAGAGACCTGGAAACGAAAGAGGGAAATTCAATTGGCACTCCCATGCACAGCATCCTCCCCAGACAAAAAAAATGGACTAATCACTCCCCTGCCCCCACAGCCCTGCCCTGAGGAACACATTTCTCATTTTAATTCCACACTGGGGAATTAAATTATTAAATTATTTGGCTGGGCAGCCAAAGCCCATAAACATCAGGGGAAGGTTTAACTAGAACTCTAAGTGCAGGTCTGCAGCAGAAATAGAGCTTTGGAAAGTGGGGGCTGCAAAACCCCTTCTTCATAGCTTAGACTTTACTTCCAGAATCAGAGATCTCCCATGGGCAGTATCCAGAATTACTCAGGACCAATTTGATGACAGGAAAATGCTGCCTTGGAGATGTGCAAAGGTAAAGGAAAATACAAGATTAATTCTAACTTTGTTAGAAAATCATGAAGGAAATTGTTGGCTTACTTTGAAGCTATCAATGAAAGGTTTTATTTTGACCTCCCTCTATATATCACCAAACTGTACATAATTGTGTACATTTTACAGTTGAGCTTTTTTTTTAAAAAAGAAAAAGAAAAATGCCTCTAACCCACCCAATACTTGGGTGCTTTGTTGAAATAAAATTAAATTCCAGTTTTCCACCAAAGCACAGACTGAGCTCAGAACAAATCCCTGGAATTTGCATTTTCTCCTCCAAACCCAACGTCACTCCTGAGTTCCCCCTGGTCAGGTTGGAGGGTCAGGGTGCACGAGGGACACCACACACATCCATCAAACTCAGCAGAGCTGGTAAAAACTCTGCTCCACAGCTCCTGATCTGAGTCCTCCTCCATCCTGGAGAGGATTCTGGAGGACAACTTGGAAAAGTAGGCCAATGTGAAACCTGAAATCAAGAGTTAGTCAATTCTAAAGGAAATAAACACCCCCCAACCTTCAAAAGAGGAGGCTGAGCCCTGTAATCACTGCAGCAGAAAAGCCACAATATCCTTCCACATCAAACACTGATTCACCAGCTTTGAAGCTTAATTCAACTTTAAATATTTAAATGCTCGTGAAATGCCGTCAGATGCCC
Source organism: Campylorhamphus procurvoides (assembly GCA_013396655.1). NCBI lineage: Eukaryota > Metazoa > Chordata > Aves > Passeriformes > Dendrocolaptidae > Campylorhamphus > Campylorhamphus procurvoides. The sequence goes on along the minus strand of WBMV01001665.1, from coordinate 118,170 downwards.
TGATGAGGCTTCTGTGTAAGAAGAACAGAATTCTAATGAGCTCCAAATAAATGTTAGACTCAAATCGTGCAACGGAACTCGCAAAGAATGATCACATTAATAGGATTAATTGCATTAGTCAATTCAAGCCACCACAGTGCACCCTGTGCTGAGTTGTGCATAAAAGCAACGCTGAAAACAAAGGCAACAGCTCCTGTCACGTTCCAGGAATCACAATTACCCCTCCTTGTTCGTACACAAAACCGTGGATAAACACATTCATGGCGAGCTGGAGGAAACCAAGGGTGGCGGACAAAAATCAAGCAAAATTCAAATTTCTATAGGAACTTTAACTTGCTTATTATCCACGTTTGTAAAGGCAGGAAGGCATAAAACTGTTGCTAAGCACGAGCCCGTAAGTGATATATCCCTTTGATCCCAAGATTCATTCATTAGGCTCTTCCCAATTTTTGAATCAAGCAAAGGAGAGCCTACAAAGAGCCTTGATCATTATCTGGCACCAAGGGACTTAGAGATGATATCCATGATGCCATATAAAGATGATGGCCATGATATCACATGATAATGAATATTCACTGTCTGCACTGACTCAGGACATTTAAGAGCTTCCTTGCAGCAATCTCTATTTAAAATGTGCTTTCTTATCTCTTCCTTTTGTCTCACAGAGGCTTTAAATGGGAAATTGCATCAGATGGAACCAAACCTTCAGGTGTCTAGCTCAAGCCTGCTGGGACAGCCTGGTGTCCATCCCATGGACTGTGCCCACTGGCATGAAGACCTTGGACACTCCCAGGGATCCAGGGGCAGCCACAGCTTCTCTGCCCAACCTGTGCCAGGGCCTGCCCACCCTCCCAGGGGAGAATTTCATCCTAATATCTCCAGTGGGAACCCATTCCCCTTGTCCTGTCCCTCCATCCCTTGTCAATGGTCTCTCTCCATGTTTCCTGCAGCCCCTTCAGGCCCTGCAAGGCCACAGTTGGGTCCCCCCAAAGCTTCTCCTCTCCAGGCTGGACAATCCCAGCTCTCCCAGCAGAGCTGCTCCATCCCCTGACCATCCTGGTGCCTCCTCTGTGCTCCCACAGGTCGATGTGCCAACTTTCAGTGGGATGGTGCTGGTCTCTAATTTTATCTCCAGCCCCTCGGAGCTTCCACGCCTCGCCCAAAGACAGTGGCTGCACTGCCCATCACTCACCCAGACAACCTAAAGATACCTCTATAAATTAATGAGACATACTTCACTTCCTAATTTTAACATCAATACCTCCTGGCTACGTTTTAATATCCCATTATGGCCAAATTGCCTGAGGATGCCCTGTCATTTGGGGAGGTCAAGCATGAGGACATCATACGTTATGTTTATTTGGTGGATTCCTGCATAACTCACTTCCCCAGGTCTTATGGCTCTCATCAGTATCATTTGACAGTGTTCCCATGAACTGGATAATGCACTTCAGCCCCTCCACACTATGCTAATATTAAGCCAATCCATCATGTTATAGAGGCTTTAAAGAAATTTAGCTCTGATGGTTCCTGTGACTGGGCTAAGTCCGTGTCCTTTACCCAGCAAAACCCACGAGCTCGAGCCTAAAGCTGGTGCCAGTTCTGAAGTGCTGCTTTCCCAGGAATGTTCTCAGCCCAAAATTATTCCTTGAGACTCCCTTCTCGATGTAATAAGTAAGATGTGGCCAGCCAGGACATGGCCAGCTGGGACACAGAATCATGGAATGGTTTGGCTTGGAAGGGACTTTAATGACTATCCTGATCCAACCTCTGCCATGGGCAGGGACATCTTCCATAGCCCAGGTTGCTCCAAGCCCTGTCCAGCCTGGCCTTGGACACTCCCAGGGATCCAGGGGCAGCCACAGCTTCTCTGCCCAACCTGTGCCAGGGCCTGCCCACCCTCCCAGGGAAGGATTCCTGCCCAATATCCCATCCAGCCCTGCCCTCTGGCACTGGGAACCCATTCCCCTTGTCCTGTCTCTCCATCCCTTGTCAATGGTCTCTCTCCATGTTTCCTGCAGCCCCTCCAGGCACTGCAAGGCCACAGTTGGGTCCCCCCAAAGCTTCTCCTCTCCAGGCTGGGCAATCCCAGCTGTGCCAGCCTTTCCTCCCAGCAGAGCTGCTCCATCCCCCTGACCAACTTTGCGGCTCCTCTGGATTTGCTCCGACATCTCCTAAAACCTTTTGGTTTAAAAAGGCAAAAACTTGTATTTCAGTGACTTAAAACATTAAGCACATGCAGTTTATGGCTTTTCTATAGGTCTGCCTGGAATTAAACTTTATGCAATGTTTTAAATTGCTCAGGAATTATTCCATAACCGTAATGCCTGGCTCACACTCACCAGCACTTCTGCTTTGCTGCTCAGTCCTTTCCCATAATCATCAGTGGCAATGACCTGAAACTTGAAATAGGATCTCCTCATGTTTTTGAAGAGCATTGCAGTTTTGATGAGCCCCGTGTAAGCTTCGATGACAAAGCCCTCTTTGCCATCCTTGATGGGGGGGATGATGAGCCTGTATTGCATGGCACTGTAATTCCCAGTGTCTTTGTCATCAGCCTAATGGGGAAAAGAAAACAAGCAGAGGCAAACAAGGTAAATATGCAGGCAAGGAGTCATTAACCTTGTCCTTTAAATAAAGTTGCATTTTGGTCCAGCAAATTTCTTCCCCTCTGACATTTAAAACATTAGATCCCAGAGTGCAGATAGTGCTGGTACTTTAAATGGTTCATTTAACTTTGCTGCTCACAGTTTTGCTTTCCCAGCAATTTCTTTCTCCTCTGTTGGCAATAAACTTCTCCAAAAGAAAGGGAAAAAAAAAAGAAAGAAAAGGGAGAAAAATAAAAATTGACTTTTCAACTCTGCAATAATACATCAGAATCCGATTCTGAGAAACCTCCGCTGCCAAATTCACGTTGAAAATTCAATATCAAAGAAAAGAAAACGTCCCAGCAACTCATTCACAAACTGATGCAACGAGACTGTTCTCCCTCTTCTTACAGATATCCTGCACAGATAGTTAGGGAGAAATTAAATATCTTTTTATTAAAAATAAAAAAGGGATGGGTGGCACTCCTGCTATGGCGCTGGGCAGGCACGGAGCTGCCTTGGCACTCCCATTGCTGAGCTGGGATGCAGACCTGGCATCACCAGGAGCTGCAGCTCCACCTCCCTGTGCCTGCCAACCCTGGGCAGCTCCAGCCTGGCCTCTCCAGACCAGGGAGGTTTTTTGAGGGCCCTCCCAAAGCTTTCCCGTGCTCAGACTGGGAAGGGCTCAGCGAGATGGAGTGAAATTCTGCCTGGACATCATGCACTCCTCAGACCTGGGCACCACCTCAGCATGGGGGACACTTCAGGATCAATTAGCAGGCTTTGGTCAAAGTCTTGGCATGGCTTCTGAAGGCTGTGGCTCAAGCTGATGCTGGAGAAAAACCAGCCCTAACTTCACTCTGATTTCAGAACAAAATGCAATAATCACAATCTAGTCAAGCTTTGGGGCAGAGTGAAGAGTTCATACAATCACAGAACACCCTGAGCTGGGAGGGACCCCAAGGACCATCCAGTCCAGCCCCTGGCCCTGCACAGACTCCCCAACAACCCCCCCTGTGCCCCAGAGCATCATCCAACCCTCCTGGAGCTCTGGCAGCCTTGGGGCTGTGCCCACTGCCCTGGGGAGCCTGGGCAGTGCCCACCACCCTCTGGGGGAAGGACCTTTCCTGAGATCCACCAAAACCTCCCTTGACACAGCCCCAGCCCTTCCAGGGTGCTGTCCCTGCTCCCACCGAGCAGAAATGGAGCTGCCCCTCCAGAGCTGTTCATCATGATGTGCCGCTGCTGCTAAAAAAGCATTATCTGTGCAAGGTCATTAAGCCTTCAATAGGTGGCCATTAATCCTCATTAATTGTTTCCTCACCAGCGCCGAACAACATCTTTAAAGTGGAGATTTTTACTAACTCTTTTTGTCTTCATTTTTGGCTCATTTCCAGGGAATACCAGCGAGGACATGCACAAGTTCCAGGTCCTCAAAGCTGTGTCTGCTCCCTGTGCTCCTCCAAGCCCTGCCAGCCCAGATGGAGCAGAGAGAACTGTGCAGCCCTTCAGTGAGAATATCCTGCCTGGCTGAGCTGGAGAGAGCAAACACTCCTCCAACAGCACATCCTGGGGCTGCAGAGCTGCCCAAAAATGAGCTCCTGCGATGCCACCAGCTGTCACTCACCACGGAGACAGGACTGCTTGAAATGGTCCTCACATCCTCTGGGAATATTTTGCTTGCCTCTAAATTGATAAAGCTTGATGCAGCTTGGCGACCAAAAGCATAAATATAAAACGTGTTAAATTGCTTTTGTTCTCCAGCTCCAGAGCTTGCTTTTAAAATCAGGATTAGTGCCTCTTGGGTGATCTCAAACCCCTTTATTGGTGTTTTTCGGGAAGATGAGGGAGGTTAAAAGCTGTCTGCAATTTACTCGGGTCTGTCAGTCAAAAAAGTAAAGATATCAGTGAGCTTTTCCCGAGCACTCCTGCTTTCCAGCTGGCACAGGGAAATACAACCCCAAACCATCCCAGAGCCAGGAGCTTGACAGGTGCATATCAGGACTAGGCAAATTTTTGGCTTTCCTTCCACAAGTCAATTGCTGAAGGCAGAAATGAACGTGCAAGCACGCTGTGTTAGAGAATCATGGAATTGTTCAGGTTGGGAAAGACCTCCAAGATCATCCAGGCCAACCTTTGGTCAGTCACCACCTTGTCAACCAGATCAGAGTCCACTCATTTTCTGAACACTCCCAGGGATGTTGTCCCGTTCTCTGGGCAGCCCCTTCCAAGGTTTAACTCCTTTTCCAGAAGTTTTCCTGAGTATCCAACCTGACCACAAGGAAGTGGCTGGACCTAAACATCAGGCTGATAGTTGGATGGCGAGAAACAAAGATAAAAAATAAAGCAGCCTGGAGATGGGGGCTGTGCAGGGTCAGATGGGATATGGGGAAGGAGGGTGGGCAGGCCCTGGCACAGGTTGGGCAGAGAAGCTGTGGCTGTCCCTGGATCCCTGGCAGTGTCCAAGGCCAGGCTGGATGGGACTTGGAGCAACCTTGGGCTCATCACTGCAGCGAGACAAGTTTCGCAGTGACTGCCCAGCCAAGTGGCAAAGGCTCCCTGTGGGAGGAGCATCACACCCTTTCAATGAAAAGCCAATTTCTGTGTTAAAACGGATTTCTAAGGTTGGTTCAGCTGGGTCATAAGCCTATCAATATTTGTAATATTAGCAAATTCTCTCCCAATTGAAAGATACGGCTTGAAATAGGAGCTTGTTCCAATAAGAGCAGAAATCAATTCCACCTTCAGCATTTCACATGTGGAGATGTGGAAGGGCAAAGAACATCTGGATCCAAACTAAGGCATCCACACAGCCCTTAACTGGAGCCAGCCTTTTTGGGCAAACAAACATCAGGACCTTCGAGTCCCTGCTTAGAAGTGACACATCTTAGCCCTGCAGCTGAGTTTAATGCAGGGAAAGAGGCATTTTGACATGTGAGGCTGGCATTTGAGAAGCTCTAAAACCCTGCAGCCCAGGTGCCCAAAGCTTCCAGGTGGGTTAGGAGGCAATTCTGCAGAAGTTCTGAGAAGTTGGTGCCACTCCAGCCTCAGCATCACTCTGGGCTATTGCCATGCCAGGAACCATCCACACAGAGATGGGCAAAGCCAGGTGTGAAACAGCCCAGAGAAAGGCTCAGATCCCAGTTAGAAATCTCTCAGCTTTGTCCTGTCCACCCTTCCCCACTCTTTTGATCAGGCCTGATGACATTCAGCACAAGGCTCAGCTTGGCAGGACCACCAGGGAGAGCTTGTGAGCTGTCACAGGAACGTACCAAACTTCTTTAGCACCGAGCAAGGATGTTTGCTGCTCTTGCAATTTGTCCTGAAGGTAAATATTTTTGACACTTCATTAGGAAGAGATCTACACCATCTCAAGGGTTGCATTATGACTGTCAAAGAAGAGAAAGAGCTACCCTTAATCTTAATGTTACAGCAGCAAATCTACCTTTTGTCATGTGCAAGAAACACAGACGTCTCCGAAATTCTGCTGTGATTGAGTGCTGATAAATATGGATGATCTTGGGCACTGCCAGGCCAAATTCCCCCCTCCTGGGACTGAGTGCCCACACAGAGGGAGTTTGGTTGGCATCTCCAGGTGCTGCCCCTGGCTCTGACCCCTCAGTTTCAGACTGAAACAGGGCAACCTGAATTTAGGAATACAGAGGGTGGGCAGGCCCTGGCACAGGTTGGGCAGAGAAGCTGTGGCTGCCGCTGGATCCCTGGAAGTGTCCAAGGCCAGGTTGGACGGGGCTTGGAGCACCCTGGGCTGGTGGAAGGTGTCCCTGCCCATGTCAAGGGGATTGGAGCTGGATGGTCATTAAGGTCCCTTCCAACCCAACCCATTCCATGAGTCTTTGATTTAATGAAAAGTTATTAACAGTCATTTTTTCATAATTTTACCGGCAGTTATCTCTCTCGGAACAATAAGACAAACAAGCCAATCATTGTTGGTATAGAAATATATCGGTCTCAAAACAAGAGATGGAAATCTATGAAAATACATGAGCCAAAAACTAGAAGCAACAGAGACCCCTTTGGTGGTGCCTCTGAAACCACTCACAGTTGGCCTGAGTATAAAAGTGGTTTCGGGTGTAATAAATAGAATCATAAAATCATAAACATTGGAAAAGACCTTGAAGTTCACCGAGTCCAACCATCAACCACCCTCCAGCCTGTTCCCAAGTGCCACATCCACATGCTTTTTGAACACTTCCAGAGATGGTGACTCCACCACCTCTCTGAACAGCCCCTTCCAGTGCCTGACAACCCTTTCCATGACAGATTTTTCCCTAATGTCCAATTTAAACCTCTCCTGGAACAACTTGAGGCCGTTTCCTCTTAGCCTGACTTTTAACACAAGCCTTTGGTTCCGTGGCAGCTGCCCCTCAAACCTGCCCTAACACCTCTCAGGTGAGAATTTGGTGGGAAAAGGTCCGTAAATGTGAAATTTGAGGAGCAGATGCAAAGTTACAAACTTCTGAGGCAGCCAAAACCTAAGGTGGTGACCAGGAGCTCAGAAGCGCTCAAGCCAGGTGAGAATGTAAAAAAGCAGAGCAGTGAAGAAACACAAGAACCAAAAAAAAGGAAAACTGGCTTAAGTGCCTGTAAATCACCGAGTAAAACTGTCTCCAAAACAGGCCAGTGGCAGCTGGGGCTGCAGGACTGGAAATATGCAACAATCTGTAAATTCCTGCCGGCAAAACCTGCCTTGTTCTAAAAGCAATTTGATGTGCCAGCAGCTAATTGGGAACAGTTGAAGGTGCCATCTGCCAGGAAGAAGGGCAAGAAGCCCTCAGCAGCCCAGAGCCATCCATTTGCCATGCCCTGTTAGTGTCCTGGGGCTCCTGATTGAGGGTGACCCTTGCAGGGAGACTGGAAAACATTTCCAATTAACAACTCTCAGCAGCGAGTCTGAACTGAGCTCAGGCTGCTGATGCTCAACACTGGAATCATCCCAGGATTATGGAATGGCTTCAGGAGCTACAGTTAAGGGTGAGTTTAATGCAATTTTCTAAGGCAATTTTTGGTGACACTACCAGAGTGTTGTTGCCTTGTGGGATTCGTGTTACAAGTCTCCCTGGACAATGGGAGAAGCGTCCTTCTGTGGGGCTGGGTTTGTGCAGCCATGCAGGGTCAGAGATTAATTAATTAACACTTCAAAGGCATCATTTGTTTGGTGTCCTGTACTACAACAAAGAGAAAAAGAATGGGCTGGTCACTGATATCATGGAATTGTTTGGGTTGGAAGGGACATTCAAGCCCATCCATCCCACCCCAACCATGGGCAGGGACACCTCCCACCAGCCCAGGGTGCTCCAAGCCCTGTCCTTGGACACTCCCAGGGATCCAGGTGCAGCCACAGCTCATGACTGGCAGAGTATTTTTGCAACTGAAAGATGTTAAAGTGCAGGATATAAATGGTTGAAATCGTTCTTATTGAGATCCAACCCCAAATCACTCTGTGATCCTAATGCCCCATATCTGAGGACCATCAAAGCTGCTGGCAGTGACAGCAATAATGAGAATATAATATCTGTTTCTCTTCAGAATTACCCAGATGATGTGAATGAATGGATGCAGAAGATGAAAGCAAGAGCATTTGAAACTCCTCCTGAGCACCTGAGTTCCCCATGAGGGCCAAAATGGGCATGATTTCTACTTTACTAATGCTCTTCTCCATTTCAACCTGGAAAACTACTCTTAATTCCACTCATCCGATCTGTTCCAGAAAAGACATTAATTTGATTAATGATTCTTAAACTGGAATGGGGGTTGTATGTAACTAACAGAGCCATTACTTTTCCTTTCTGAAGGCCAGAAAACAAGCTCAGTGCAGCAAATGCTCAGTGCTGGAACAATAAATCACAGCCTGGGTCTCTGCAACAACAGCACTTCTTCATTGTTGCTGCTTTTACTTGAACTAAAGACACAGTTTGATGACATCCACCACCAGCAACTCCTGCCTTCTGCCTTGTTCCATTTTGGAGAATTCTGGCAGAAACAGCTTCGAGAAGCACAATTGTCATTTCTTTTGCCCCTCCTTTGATAAAGTTGTCCACCTTTGCCGAGTCAAATGTTTCAGAACATTTCCCTTCCCTCTGTGGCTGCTCTTTGTCACCCCTTTCTTACCCCTTTGACTGGCACACATGAATACCTGTGCCTAAGAAACCAGGGATGTCTCTTGGAAAACCAGGAAGGATTTCACAGCCACCTTTTGTATGATGGACTCAGAATGTCATTTGACCTTTGGGACTCGTGTTTCCTTTCATTTCAGACACAAAGCACTCCTAAAGAACTCCTAAAGCCCCTCAGGATTCTTGATCTACTCCAGTACCTTTTTCAGGTCCTGGGATCTGCTCTCCACAACTCCAAGCAAGGAGGTGGGAGCCAGGTGGGTGTCAGTCAAGGGACAGGAGCAGAGAAAACGACCTCAAGTTGCACCAGGAGATGTTTAGGTTGGATATTAGGAACGATTTCTTCATGGAAAAGGTTGCAAAGCATTCAAAGGGGCTGCCCAGGGCAGTGGTGGAGTCCACATCCCTGCAAGGTGCTCAAAACCATGGGGATGTGGCACCTGGGGACATGGGTTAGTGGTGGCACTTGAGGATCTTAAAGATCTTTTTCAACTTCAATGATTTCCAGGATTTCCCAGCCCTTCTAAAGTTCATGGGTTTGACACAACTTTTGTAACCCAGTTTTTGAGCAGGTTAAACCTTCAGCTGAAGGTTTGCAGCCAGAAAGCAACAACCACCAAAAAAGCTGGGGGGGAAAGAAAAGTTTGATGAAAATAATACCCCTGCCTTCAAAACTCTGCTCAGTTATGGTCTCTGACCACCCCAAGAGGTGCTCCCAGGGAACAAGGACAGGAGGAGGGCGAATATTGGGAAAAATGTCTTCACTGAAAGGTCATAAAGGAAAGGGTTGCCCAGGGGGGTGGTGTCACCACCCCTGGGGGGATTTAAAAGCCATGTGGCATTTGGGGACACACATTAGTGGTGGCCTTAGCAGTGCTTGATGATCTTAGAGGGCCTTCCCAACATAAATGACTCCATGGACCATCCAGTTACACATCCCAGGCTATTTTCCATGGCAGAGAAACTCTCAGGACAGAAGATGGAGCAAAAGGAATTTGGGACAAGGGAATTCCACAGGTCTTTTCCCAAACATGCCCCTCCCAACACACAGTGGGGCTGTGTTGGTGACAGAAAGAAATCTTTGAGAAAAATACAGCTGTTGCCACATGACTCTTTTTTTTTGGCTTTATTTAAGAAGCCTGAACTGAGTCTTCACAGCTGATAAATTGGTGAAGCAGAAACTTCACAATTTCCCACTTCTCTGCCATGCCTGGGCTTATTTTGGGAAGGGCTGCCATGAAAAAACAAAACTGGACAACTTTAATAACCTCTGATCTTCTCTATTTCATTCCTGCCACTCTAAACAGATCAGGAGGCAACAGAAAGCTGAGCAGGTCATATTTCTGTGCCCTCTCATGCATAAGCTGGAATCAGCAACTTCAAAGCTATTCCACTAATGCTGAAAGTGGAAAGAGAGGCAGGAGATCTGCTGAGAGAACAGAATAAAGCAGCTGCCTTGGCAACTCAGGCTGTCCCAAGCACAAAAAGGTGGCATCCTAAAGGTAATTTTATAGGGAAAAAAAAGCATTTTATGGAAAACATATTGCTTTTACTCCTGGCTATTTTTATGCCTGGTTCTAATTTGAATCTATATATTATATTTGCATGAAAAGAGTCTTCTCAGTATTACCAGATCTCAAATGAAGGCTCCTGGAGAACAAGCACCCAAACCCTGGGCTTTAACTCAAAATCACCCCTGTGTCAGGAATTGCTGGAATACCAGGACACAGCCCCCCCAGATGGAAAATCACCCATTCTGTGCTCACTATTCTTGTTTTGAAGAAGGAATGCAATGAAAATCAGTGCCAGTGCCTGAGCAGCTCAACCAGCTTTAGAAGACACATCTTTCAAAATCTCCTGTGAAAAATCAAACCAGGGAGTAAATAATTAACAGGGAATGTTAATTAAAACCCTCCAGTCTTACCTTAACTTTAAGCACAGAAGAAAACATCCTGGCATCTTCAGACACCCCTCCAATATACATTTTCTTGGTAAACACAGGCACGTGGTCATTTTCATCCTTCACCTCAACAAACACCTTGGCTGTATTACCTGAGAGAGGGAAGGAAGAGCATAAATAGACCCTTCTGGATTCGTTTTGTAACAGCTCCTGAAACTCCTGTATTTACAGCCCAAAGGGACTAAGATAAGTGGCCTTGGACACTGCCAGGGGCAGCCACAGCTCCTCTGCCCAATCTGTGCCAGGGCCTCTTCACTCTAATGAAAGCACTTTTGGTAGAAAAATTAGCAATTTGCACTTCCTATTTTTTTAATTTTAATCTCCCTTCATTATTTCCCCATTTGCCATTCGTTTCTGAATAAATCTGGACTTCACTTGGAGCTGAAATTTGTCCCTTTGTGGAAGGATTCCCATTATCTGTTCACCTGCAGTTTGCCATTAGGGCTCCCTGAATTAGCCCAGGGGCAAAGAGGTGTCATGGATTTCTTTAGAAAGCAAGCAATTTGGGTAAAAGGCATGAAAAGACCTGTAGCTTCTTTTGCAAACAGCACAGGTAATGATGTCATACCTTAAATCACACAGGTTTTGGTGCCATTAAACACTCCCAACCACTGTTGATTTGCTTTAATTAAAAAGTTCCTGATGCACCCCACTGAACAATAAACATCTCCATCCTTCTGCAAGGCAAAAACATCCAGCAAAAGCCACGGACTCGGTGCCAGACAGATTCCACCATGCAGTAATCTCCACCAGCATCTGTTTCTCTCTTGCAGAACTGCATCATCCAGAAAGATTGCTGGAAATGATGATCGCCAGTTCATTAAAACCACATTTGCAAGTGATAAATTGCCTGGTGGCAGAGGTTGGTTTTCCCAGCTCCTTTCAGTGCCAGGGTAATTTAAATGGTGTGCAGTTTAAATGAGTTAGTTCCACACCACGGCTCCTTTGCAGGGGGTGTAGGAGCTGTGTCTTTAGGGGAGGGAAAGACTTAAACCCAGGCTAATTCTTGGACAGCCAAAGTCCTGTTCTGCCTGTCTGATGGGAAACAAATGAGGACTCCATAAAAATAAACGAAATTGGAAAAAACCTCCAACATTTAAAATGCCATCAAGCTGTGCCTTGCCCAGCCATGAGTCCTGGAGGGCAGTGGGACCTGGGGGGCACCAGGAGGGGCATTGCTGGCAGGTGAGGAGGGGCTCCTGCCCCTGTGGGCAGCCCTGGCAGGCACATCTGCAGGGCTGTGCCCAGCTCTGGCTCCTCAGCACAGCAGGGCCAGGGAGCTCCAAGGATGCCCAAGGGCTGGAGCATCTCTGGGAGCAGCAAAGGCTGAGGGAGCTGGGGCTGTTCAGCCTCCAGAGCACCCCCTGAGAGGGCACCTGCCCAGGGCTGGCAGTGCCTGCAGGGAGGGGGCAGAGCAGGGACCAGGCTCTGCTCGGGGGGCCCAGCCCTGGCACCAGAGGGACAAGAGGGCAGGAACTGATGCCCAGCAAGTGCCACCTGCACAGCAGGAAGAACTTCTTGGCTGGGCAGTGCCCCAAGCAGCCCTGAGCAGAGAGCAGAGAGGGGCTGGAGTCTCCTCCCTGGGCACATCCCAGAGCTGTGTGGGCACAATGCTGTGCCATGTGCTCTGGGATGGCCCTGCTGGGGCAGGAGGGGGCACCAGGTGCCCCACTGTGGTCCCTTCCAGCCTGACCCATCCCGGGATTCTGTGATTCCCTCTATGCCTTAATCCTGCTGGGGCGAGAGGGGACACCAGATGCCCCACTGTGGTCCCTTCCAGCCTGACCCATCCTGGGATTCTGTGATTCCCTCTATGCCTTAATCCTGCTGGGGCAGGAGGGGGCACCAGATGCCCCACTGTGGTCCCTTCCAGCCTGACCCACCCTGGCATCCTGTGATCCAATGCATTAGTACAGAGAGAAGCAAAAAAGGGAAGGGAAAGGAAAGAAAAGAAAGGAAATTACACGAGTAGTCAAATCTCTCTCTTGTTAAACCAGATCCCTGATGATTTTGGCTGCAATACCAAGTCACAGTAGAAAAATGGGAGTCCTGGGCAGCCTTTTCTACTTCAGCTCCAGTCTTTAGGGAAAGAGGATTAGGGGCAATGCATGGAAGTGATGTTGCCCTGCTGAGGGAATAACCAGTTCCATCAGTGGCTGGCCCCAGTGTGGTGCTGGAGGGAAGATCCCAGTTGTTCCAGTGCTGGCAGGGCCAGCTCTCTGCTCACCTGCCCCAGCTCCCTGTAATGCAAACCAAACCTCTTTTGGGTGCTGCTCACTGTCACTCTCCCATCAGGCCCCTTTGGGTGAGGTGGCAAAGTCTGTATCACAATTTGCTCCAAAATCCATTTGCTGGTGTTTCTCTGAGCTGCCCAAACACTGATTGGGTGAACTCTTTGCAAATGAGAAATGGACATTAAGCACAAAGCAAATTAAATATCCTGCACCTCCACATCAGCATTAAACATCTACCTGCACTGATTTTTACACACAGCTTAGATGTCCTTCACTCTGCCAGATGGATTGGGATGTGGCATCTGTGAACTCCTCCCTGTGCTGGCCTTTGGATGCAATTCCAAGCTCCAGCTGGCTGCAGGACACGGCTCCCAGCCAGCTCCAGAGCCAGCACCAGCTGTGCCAGCCGTGGAAGGCTGTGCCAGACCCATCACCACGGGGATCTTCCTGCTTGTCTCAGCAGATATCTCCTGAGCATGGGGCTCTGGTGCTCTGAAAATCCACCAGCCCTGCATCTCCATCCAGATGGAAAACACCTCCCACCTGAAGAACATCTTTACAGAGCCTGGTTTGGGCTCTGCCATTTGACTCCTTTTCCCTTCATATTCCAAATGTGTTCCTGCTGCTCCTGAACGTTGTTTGTGTGGGCCTTTAACCCTCTTTGCTGGCACCAGCACCCCTGAAGGGGACAGTGACCCTCAACCCATGTCCATAGTTACACACACCTTCCAGAGGAGGAATTTTATACCCCCATGTGTGTAAAACCTCCCACCTTTGGTATTCCAGATGTAGAATCCAGCTCCAGTTACGTTCTTCTTTTTCTTATGGATCCCAGGAGCTGAAACCAGGATTTTCTGCTCCGTGGGACTTCTTGGGAGACCTCACATAGTCAAAGAATAATTCTTATTGCTGTGATTGAGTTACCTAAATAGCTGGCCAGGCAAAAGAACAAAAAGCACAGGTGGCCAAGAAGAGCAAAGAAAATTGATTTGGAGCTCCTTCAGTCTCCTGCAAGGTCCCCATGTCCCATTTGCCTCCTCTTCCAGCCCCCCAGGGATGAGCTGCAGTGCACAGAGAAGGCAGAACTGCTTCTGAGTCATCTTGGGTTTATAAGAACCAGCTAAATAACCACTCTCAAGACGAGAAGACTTTGGCATCTTTGAGCTCCTTAAGGAGAGTGAAAAGCTGAGGAACCTCAGGAACACCTAAAACTACGAGACCACGAATGAGTTACACAGAAAACAAACCCAGCAGGGACTCCAGGGAGCTGGGTAGTTTCCAGAAGTCTTTCCCAGAGTGTGTGCTAGCATTTCATTTCCACAAGTTCTTCCCAAACCTGCTTGTGGAAGGCTCTTTTCCAGCACCACTGCCTCTCAGCTCTTCAGCAGGAGGCAACAGCAGGTTCTTCCCTTTCAAAGTTCATTTTGAGCCAAGAGGGAATGAGATTTGTAATTTTGGTCGCACTTTGCCTTACTCCTGTCTTACGAGTGTGTGGAGCAGACTGTGCCTTGGCAGGGGCACCACCCTGAGCTGCAGCTGCTCCCTCTCGCCTTCCTGAATGTGGCAGAGCCAGAGAGGAATCAGCACTGAATAATTTTGATCTAAATCAGCCCCTCGAGCCTGAGAAAGCTCATCCTGTGCTGTCACCGATCAGGAACGGCGAACAAAGGAGCGGAGACAAGAACAGCACTGATCCGAGCTCTGACTGAAATTGATAAAACCCACCTTTTTTCTCCTAACTGAGAGCTCCCATTTTATGTGGGCTCTCTAACATGAATGGCTCTGATACCTAAAGAAATGTGAAGTTTGTCCCACACTGCCCCAGAGCTGTGAGGAATCAGCCCCAGCTCTGCAGGCTTTGCAGTGCATCGTGTCCCTCCTGCATTTGGGGTCTGCCAGGGCAGCCAACCTGTAAAACAACATCAGCACCAACTTTTGCAATGAAGCTCAAAATGTAAGGCCACTTTACTATTGCTTTACATCAGTGAGACAGAATTCATGTTCATATTTAACTTAGCAGGAGTTCCCAATCATCAGAAGGTCCCCCCTGAACCTCCTTTTCTCCAGGCTGTGCTCCTTCAGCTCCTCCTCATCACACTTGTGCTCCATAAATCCTTCTGTTTCCTCCTGCCCCTTCCCTCCTTGCCACAAGGAGCATCAGATCCAGCTCCTGGCCCTACACAACCCCAGGAATTCCTCAAGAATTCCCACCAGGTATCTGAGAGTGTTGTCCAAACTCCCTTAACACTGAAGGTCTTTCAGGGCTCAGCATCACCAGTCGCTGATTCCTCAAACCAGAATTCCAAGATTTTTTAACTGACTGTCATCATGAAACCTAACTCTCTTCCCATTGAAATGAACTAAAAATGCACAGCAATTTCACATGATAAACTTTCAGTTAAAGTAGCTCATTTAATGAGTGTGATTGCACTGAAAGTAAGTGTGACTTTGCATGATTTAGCATCATATATTAAAACCCCACTTTAAGTCACCAATTTGATGCTCTCATTCTCCAAAGGATTTCTAAATTTACTTTTTCTCCTCATCTATTTATTCAGTGATTGCTACTTTCTCACTTGGCACTATCCCTGAGTGACAGGCTGGGTTACACCTAATGCACTGTTTGTCCACTTTCCCCTGCACAGATAAAAACTCAAACTCCTACTTTGTGATAATGATCTTCTATAATACCATCAGCCAAGACATCTGGTACCTGAGCTTTGTAAAACTCAGCCCTGTGTGGTGGCTGAGCAGTTTCTCAGTGCTGTTATTGACAGAATCCCAGGATCCCTGAGGTTGGAAAAGCCCTCCAAGATCATCAAACCCACCTTGTGCCCGATGCCCACCTTGTCCCTGAGTGCCACGGCCAGTCCTGCCTTGGGCACCTCCAGGGCTGGGCACTCCAACCCTCCCTGGGCAGCCCCTGCCAAGGCCTGACCACCCTTTGCAGGCACAAATCCCTCCTGATGTCCAGCCTGAACATCTCCTGGTCATTCCCTCTGCTCCTGTCCCTGTTCCCTGGGAGCAGAGCCCGACCCCCCCCAGCTCCCCCCTCCTGGCAGGGACTTGCAGAGCCAGAAGGTCCCCCCTGAGCCTCCTTTTCTCCAGGCTGAGCCACCCCAGCTCCCTCAGCCCCTCCTGCTGCTCCAGCCCCTTCCCCAGCTCCGTTCCCTTCCCTGCACATATTGCAGCCCCTCTGTGTCCTTCATAAAGCCCAGAAATCACTGCAGCTCCATAGTGGGTCCCCAGTGCCCTGCTCAGATATCCCAGAGCATATTCCCTGGATTTAGTGGTGCCCAGCCCCTGCCCTGGCAGCAGTTCTCTGCCCCTGGGTGTCAGAGGAGAGTCAATTCAGTGGCAGGGAATCCTGGAGCAGCGTGTTCAAAGTCACTGAGCTGCCAGGAGGTTCATCATTTCGGTGGCACCAAAGCCCACAGTGCTGCATTAATTCTGCTTCATCTCCTTCCCCTGCAGCTCATCAGCTCAGTGCTCTGAAACTCAGCAGCACAATTTAACCTGATTAAAACTCATCCAAAATGAACAAGGTGCTGAGAGAAGGGAAAGGAAGACATAATATATATATATACAGGAATCAAAGCCAGAGGTCAAGGGGTCTCCATCATGAAGACAGAAGGGATTTAGCCGGCCAGATACTTGGAAAGCATTTAGAATACAAACACCCTGACTCCCTCATCTCCTCATCCATGCCAGAGAAAGGTTTGGAGAAGGCTGGAAGCTGCACAGAAACTTCATCTCCTCCCTGTGCACGGCCTGACTGCATCTGACAGCACATCACCTTGCCTGGACCTCTCCCAGGCACAGAGAAATGCAGACAGCTGGCACTAGTGCCCTCCTCCTCTCCCTCTGTGGGTACCTCTGAGGGCACCTACAACATTATCCATGATTACACACGCTCAGTTTCCCAAAATCTCCTGCTGGTCACGTGGGTAATACTGGAAACTGTGAGGAACAGGTTGTAACTTCCTTCCACCAGCCCAGGTTGCTCCAAGCCCCGTCCAACCTGGCCTTGGTCAAAAGACCTTTCAAAATACTTTTATCTGAGAAAACCCTTACCCTAAAACCACTGAAAATGTGCCATTAACTCTGTGCTTATATGTAGACAGGACTTTTGACTGGGCAAGTGAACTGTGCATGGACACTGTTGGTGAGGATTTGCCCCCAAACTGACCAGCTCCATGTCTGGAAGTCAGGCTTAGAGATCCCAAAAAGCACCCTGGGACCTGCCAACACGCGACCTCTTGGTAGCAACTCTATTTTTCTCTCCTCTCTTTCTCTCTTTGTTCTTTCTTCTCTTAATCTCTCTTCCTTTACTCTTTTCTTCCTCTTGTGGGTAAGTTAAAACTGGTGATATTTCACTCAAGTGGTGGAATTTCACTCCAGTTGTGGGTTGGTGTTTGCTGAGTGCAATGAAAGCTCCCTGCTCTGCAGCAGTGCCTGCTGGCTGGTGAAACCCTTGGGAGGGTGTCAAAGCAGAGCTCAGAACGCTGTTTGGAGGGAAGTCCTTTCATTCCTAGTAGCCTGCTATGAAGTGTGATGCTTCTGTGAAGCATTTCCCTTGGTTGCATGTCGCTCCCTTTCGCCAAAACACCTCACTAAACAAAATCTCTTAGAGAAAAGCGAGATGGAAGCTCCTCCACCAGGCTGTGAGAGCTGCCCCCATCCCACCAGCACCCTCTCCCCTGTGGGGGCACAGCAAGGGCACAGCCCAGGTCTGGGTGGTTCTCCACACCCCCAGCACCCAGCTGGGACCACAAGCAGGGCTGGCACACTTACTCTTGGAGGGGACCCGCAGGTTGGACCTCACCACCTGCAGGGAATCCGCCTGCACCCGCAGCTCGTAACTCTGCACGCGCTCGTAATCCAGGGCCTTCTTCACAGAGATCACCCCCGTCCTGTTGTGGATGGCAAACACCCCTGCAAGGCACCAAAACACCAGCAACTGTTGGCTAAGAGGCATAAACATGGGTTTTATCAATGCTTAAGTGTTTTATGTTGGGGGTGACGCTATTCTCTGACACCTTCTAAGACCCATGTGGCTCCTCTTGGAAGGTGTGCTCAAAGGAGCACAGCAGCTGGATGCCACCTGGTCCTGGGACAACCCACCTGCTGCTGGGATATCCCACCTGCTGCTGGGATAACCCACCTGGTCCTGGGACAACCCACCTGCTGCTGGGACAACCCACCTGCTGCTGGGATAACCCACCTGGTCCTGGGATAACCTTCCCAGAATCAGGGAATTGGAGAACATCCTGAGCTGGAAGGGACCCACAAGGCTGCTGGCCCTGCACAGGACTTGAGGACCCACTGGCAAGAGGAGACAAGCCAAGCTGCCCCCTCTCCCAAAAATGGATGGGGATGGGGAATTCTTTCACGTCCCTCTAAATAATTTGGTGTGATTTTATGGAGATTCCCAGGTGGATCACAGAGGGAACATGAGCAGGATGTTTTGTTTAAGTATCAGGCTGCAGCAGGGCAAGCTCTATAAAGCCTGAAACCAGACTTTGAAGCAAGTAGAAGTCCATCCCAGCCATTATGTGCTGATTTCAGCATGCCCTGGATTCACACCATGTGGCAGCAATGGGAGTTTTCACACTAGTGAATGATTTAGTTGTCATTTTGCAAATTAATCTGATTTTTAAAGGCTTGATAATGGCAGCCATAGAATCACAGAATCACACAATGGTTTGGTTTGCAGGGGTTGGGACCTTAAAGCCCATCCATCCCATCCCTTGCCGTGGGCAGGGACACCTCCCACCAGCCCAGGGTGCTCCAAGCCCCGTCCAACCTGGCCTTGGACACTCCCAGGGATCCAGGGGCAGCCACAGCTTCTCTGCCCAACCTGTGCCAGGGCCTGCCCACCCTCCCAGGGAAGGATTCCTTCCCAATATCCCTCTGGCAGTGGGAACCCATTTCCCTTGTCCTGTCACAGGCTTTTACAAACAGCTCCTCTCCATCCATCCTGCAGGTCCTGCAGTTCCCTCCTGCCTGCCCACCTGAGGTGGGATTTCACCTCACTGGGTTGGATTCGATCATCATAGAGGTCTCTCCTAACCCTAAAATTCCATGGTTCACCTCAGCAGCAGCTTTATTTCTCAACCCCTTCTTCTGGCTGGGCATGGGCACCGAGACTGAACTCCTGGTGTTGTTATACTCACCCTCTTCGTTCCCTGAGACAATGGAATACACGACTGTCTGGTTCAGGGCGGCCGCGGTGACAACGGTGACCACGGTTCCTCTCGGGGCACTTTCGCTCACTGGGGGGGGTCTGCGGGATGGAACAAAAGGATTGGGGTGACATTCCACTTGCCTGAATCTGTTATTTAGGAAAACCATATTAAAAGGGCAAATATTGATCCTTTCCAAAGGCAGAAAGCAGTAAGGAATCCGACTGACAAGAGGTGGAAATACAAAGATCTAATGGTTCTTTGATATGAGAAATGGAAAAGAAGGGGAAAACAAGAAGAAACTGTAGCAAAAGCACCATCACTGCCTGATAAACTGCTATAATGAGTTTCTTCCTGAGATGCACCAAAGAATTACCTCCCTTTTTCTATTCTTCAAACCTCATTCCTCAGGAAAAGTGATGAGCAACATTTCGAGATGCTGTTTCCTCAAGGAAACTGTAAGCACTTCAGGAAGAACAAAGAGTCTGGGCTGATGCCTTTCAACCAGCAGCCTAAACAATTTCAACAAAGCGAAGCGAGACACTCGAGCTCCTCTCAAATCAAACACTCAGATTTCCAGCACAGCAAGCAAAGGTCGAATTCATGCTCAAAACTCCTAAATAAAATGAAATTTGAAGGGAATTTTTTTCCCTCAGCCATAAATGCAGATGGATTTTTATTAAAAAAAAGCATCATGCAGGCGTTTTCAGTTTTTAAAAGTGACACTCATTTGATATGTATGAAAACAAAAGCAAGTTGAGGGTCTGTTCAGGGAGGCTCCTCCAGAGGAACAGACCCACAGGGGTATTTCAGTGGTGCACTGATCTTCAAAGTTCTGGGCAGGGTCTACACCTGCTTCACTTCAGGGAATACAAGGGATGTGTTTGGAAGATGTGTAGATGTGGCACCTGGGGACATGGTCTGGCAGTGCTGGAGGAACAGCTGGATCTGAGGACCTCAGGGGGCTTTTCAAGCCTAAATGATTCCATGATTGTATGAGTATTTTTTGACTCAAGTATTTTTCAAATATTCTCCCACCCCCCCACCACATTTTCCCCTTCTGAGGGCACGGCCCCAAGGCTGCCAGAGCTCCAGGAGGGTTTGGACAACACTCTGGGGCACAGGGTGGGATTGTGGGGGTGTCTGTGCAGGGTCAGGGGTTGGGCTGGATGATCCCTTTGGGTCCCTGCCAGCTCAGGATATTCTGTGATGTGAAGAACCCCAAGTCACAATCCTAACTATTGAACCCAAACCTTTGCCATCAGCCCCGAGAAAGGGGCAACCTGCCCTTGAACTCTGCCTTCCCAACATTTCCTTTGGGATGGATATTGATTGCTTTGGACATCCTAGAAGAGGTCTGAGCCACAGCTGAGTTCTGGATCATGGAGTAGTGAAACACTGCCCTCCCTTTTATCCCCAGAAAACGGTGATGGTAAATCCATTTTCACTCAGACACTGGAGCAGATCCCTTTGGCTCCCACCCTTCAGCCTCTGCAGCAGGGGGAGAAACCAAATCCAGCCTTGCTCCTTGATTTATTGAGCTATAAAACTGCCACGAAATGCTTATTAATGTGCATTTTACCAACCCAAAGGGTGATCTTAAAGACAGGGGGATAAAAAAGGCTGTCAGACCTGGAGGCATTTAAAGTTGGGGTTCTTTCGATGAGGTCAGCGAGGGAAAGAACCTCTTTATGTTGCATTATATATTGTGTTTTGTTTTTCTTCTGAAGGTGTATGACTGGCACAAACCCCCTCCAATTTCATTCCAAACACACTTCCAGTGTGTTCTTTCAGTGGCAATGGCCTTTCTGTCCCTCTCTGCCACTGCTGAGCTCAATGGATTGATTGCCAGATTAATAACATTGAGGGAGAGGTTTTGTGTGTGTGCTGGGAGAGGCTCTGGAGGGAGGGGCTGAAACCCCCCTGGAGAATGGCTTTGATTTCATCCCCCTGAATTAACTCCTGTGATTGGGATCACCAGGAGCTGGATTAAAACACTCAACCCATCCCTTCAGAGCATTTTGCTGAATTGAGAGAAGCAAAGAGGCAAAGGACAAGAGCATTTTTGGTTTTTATCCCCTACTACAAGCTCTAATAAGCTGTCTTGGGGAATAAGTTCATTATTTTCTAAGTTTTGAACGACTGAGATGTAAAATGGTGCTTTTGTGTTTTTTTCTTTCTAGCTAGAGGACATACTGTTTGAAGCTGGTTTAGGGCACTGGCAAGGGCACTTCAATGCATTAATTTTGTGTTACTGGATGATAAAAGCTGGATCTTTTTTGTGAGAAGATGTGACACCAGCAAAATAGGAGAATCCAGCCCAAGCCACACACAGAAGGCTTGGAAAACCTTGTCACTGCTGTGACCTCAACACGTGGCTGGGATTCAGAGAGTGGGAAGGAATTTTGGGTCAAATTTGCAATAACATGTCTGAGTGCAGCAGCCAACAGAGCCACTGCCCTGCCTGACAGGACAGGTGTGTCCCTGTCACCTGGCTGGGAGTGGGTGGCAGTGCCGACCTCATGGAATCACAGAGTCCTCAACGTTGGAAAAGACCTTAAAGGTCATCAAGTTCAACCATCAACCCAACACCACCACCCTGTTCAGCACTAAACATGTCCCCAAGGGCCACATCCAGAGGATTTTTTAACACCTCCAGCCCCTTCTGAGGTCTGACCACCCTTTCCAGGAAGAAATTCCTCCTCATGTCCAACCTGACCACAGATCACATTTTCAGGGTTTTGTTTGCAGAACAAATAACAATCATCACACGCCCTCAAGGGGGACTTTGCTGATCCACAAAGCAAGAGCAGACTTTTTTCCCCTTTATAGAATAATCCAGGTTGGAAAAGACCCCCAAGGTCACAGAGCCCCCCCTGTGCCCAAT
>WBMV01001665.1:31449-96129 GCA_013396655.1 Campylorhamphus procurvoides | reverse complement strand
CCATCCCACCCCACCCCATCCCATCCCATCCCAGCCATGTGGATTTGAGCTTGGCTGATTCCCATTGATGTTTCCACAGCAAATGGTACCTTGAAACACCCAGGATGGGATGGAGCCCAGAAGAGACTCCAACCTTGGAGTAGGAAACCACACCCCAGAATGGGTTTGGCCCTCAGGGAAAAAGCAAAGCAACCCCAAACTAAGAGAAGAGCATTAAAATGAAATCATTACTCATGCACCAAAATCCTGAAAATAAACATAAAATTAATAATATATTTGCATTTGCTCTATCTCAGTTACGTGCATCTTGATCTTGGAGTCTGAAAAAGGATCAAACACATTGCAGAGTTTAACTATTTGAAGGGTCTAAAGTGAAATTTTAGTTTTTCCCCTCGACTTTCCTGCTGCTTCTTTTTCCCTTTGCTGAACACGTCGGACTCACAGCCAGTTTTCAATTTGCCTGGGATCCAATATGCTTTAAATTCACCATGAAACTCGTCTGTCTCCAACAGCATGAACAGGAGATCTAATAAAAAATTAAATTTAAAGGCAGCAAACCCAATAATAATTTGGAAAATTGGTTTAGGACTGAAGTCTAAGAGTGTGATGTGTGTGGACTCCATATTAGACCCTTCAGTCAGATCTCTTTTGTGGGCTTTTTATTTTATATATATGCTTTTATAGCATATTATATTTAAATTAATATTTATGTTTTAATTCTTGGAGGTCCATAAGCATAGCTCAGAACTTAAGTTTTGTTGCTGTTTAACAACACTGTTCAGATTCTCACCTCAACTTGATTAACACTGACGGTATTTTTACTCCACTTTTCACATTTTTGGGTTCCTGGAGCTGCAACTGGAACTGCCTGGACAGTTTGTCAGAGACAGGCATTATTTTTTTCAGGAAAAGAATATTTTCTTCTTAATTAGATGCACTTTTCAAGCGGTTTGGCTTCAAAGTATCCTAAAAAATACGGTGTATTACTCAGTTCTGACACTGATTGGAGACACTCTGACCTTCCCATGGTGTTTCTCCCTAACCCAGATGACAAGGGAGCCTGGACATTGCTGGCAGAACCTTTTGTGTTTTAAACCAAATTTAAACGAGCTCCTGTTATCCCACCAACCTTCCTGAATTAAAGCTGATGGTGCAAAGACAGGACTATTCCAGTCAGAAGCAAAAAAAAAGGGAAATAAATTCCCCCCAAGCACAACACGGACACATTCACATCCTGGAATTGGTGGGGCTGATGGGATAAATTCCAATACACTGCTGGAAGCCAAGAGGGGTTAATAATGCCATTATTATGGATTATTTCTATTCCATTCCCACATCCCCAGAGTGGTGAGAGCTCTGATTCTCGTCCTCACTGAGCCCAGAGAGGCAGATTCCCTGCCCAGCCCTGCTCTGGGCTTTCCTCTCCTGGAACCACCAGAGCATCTCAGTGAAAAATAAACCATAACACTGGAATTTCCTCTTCTTTTGGTAAAAAGAAGCAGAGGATTTGAATAAAATGCAATGCAGCACTACCAAAAGAAGGAAAACCAGGGGGAAAAGGCTCTTACCACACCTTAATTATCTTGCTCCTTAATTTTCCAATGGCCAATGATGCTTCAGGATTTGCTGTAGGTATAATTAAATTGTCTAACTTACATAAGCACATTTTAAAGAGTGCTTTCTTATTTTTTCTTACAAACCAAGTACCAGGAGAAATCCTCCACAAACCAGCAATTCCAAAGACAAAATCACCCATGGGAGAGGTAAATTAAAAATGTATGTTGGAAGCTTCAGGTGGAGGAAAACATCGACCATTTTCACCCCCACACCTCAGAAAAGCTTCATGGGAAAGGTCTTTCATTGACAAAATGCAAATCCCATCCTAGGAATGGTGGGAGAAGCAATGAGAAGACTGGGAGGAGGATGACCCAAATGGATGGTCTAAATCTACCATCATTAAACAAAATAGTTTTGAGGGACAAAACTAAAGGTCTGTGGATTCCTGCAATGAGAAGGGGCACATGATCCAGAAAGAGGGCACGACTTAAAATCCCAGGGAGCTCTGCTGGGAGGGAAATAAAAGAAAAATTAATAAACAGAGCTTTAAAGAAAGTTTGACAGCAAACATCTTAGGCAGTTTATATCCTGGAAGTGTCCAAGGCCAGGTTGGACAGAGCTTGGAACACCCTGGGCTGGTTTAAGATGTCCCTGCCCATGGCAGGGCGTGGGATGGGATGGGCTTTAAGGTCCCTCCCAACACAAACCGTGCTGGGATTCCACGAGGCCTGGGCCACTCAGAGGTATTTAGAGCCACAGAATATCCTGAGCTGGAAGGGACCCCCCAGGGATCCTTGTGTCCCCCTCCTGAGCTCCAGCTCAGAGCCCCGTGGCTGCTGTCCTGTGCCACCTTGGGCAAGGAGACACCCAATGAGATTCCAGCCATGGAATGCTGCCCATCCCTTCCCTGCTCCCCAGTGAGAATTTGGGATCACTGCTTGACTGAACAGCAAGAAACTGGCAGAAGAACCATTTCCAACCAGGTCCTGCTGCAGCTCCATCCTTTTGCCCTGTGAAATCCTCGTGTTTGTGACTATTTGCCTGCGACGCCGAAGGATTTAATTAGGTGGAAATCATTAGGAGGCAGAGAGAAGCCCACACGTCCCCAGATGTCACTTTGTAGGCAGAGCACATTCTCACAGCAGAGTGTTGGTACTGGTGGAGAGATAAAATTGCCCACCACCAGTGAGTAATAGCCTCGAATTCCCAGCTTCACACACTTCCCCATAAAATTCTGGATTGCTGTACAACTGGACACATCTTTTCCAGCAGGTTGGGGACCTATAATGCAACACTAAGAGAAGCTGCAAATTTCCAGGATTTTCCCTTTTTTCCTGCTCTGAAATGCCTCGACACCTGTTTCATGTGCCCACAGGCAATAATTAGGAGGCAGTGATGCTGCTCTCCATTCCCTGCTCCAGCAGCACATTGCTGTTAGCAATGACCTTCCACTTGCAGAGGATGGGGGATTTATTAATTAACAAAGCACCAAAAAGACCCTGAATCCCTTTGAACTTTTACTTTTTTAAAAGGAGAACATGCCCATAAAGAGGACAGGCTTGCTAGAAAAAAAGATAAAATCTATATTCATCTGAGATATGCTTCACATCTGGTTTTCACTGTTTGCAGCACTACTAATTAATATCTGTTAATTAAGAAATGAAAGTGTTGCCACGAGTTGGGAAGAAATGGAAACTTCTGGAAGAGTTCCTTGCTCTGGAGTGCAATCCAGAGCTGATCTTGCTGGAGCCATCGAGACAAGAGGAATAATAGCTTGAGAAAGGGGATTTGATTTTCCCAAGCACATGATTTATTTGGGTTATTGGGTTATTAACCTTTTTATTATGTTACCCAGAGAAGCTGTGGCTGCCCCTGGATCCCTGGGAGTGTCCAAGGCCAGGTTGGAGGGCCTTGGAGCACCCTGGGCTGGTGGAAGGTGTCCCTGCCCCTGACAGGGGGTGGGATGAGATGTCCTTTAAGGTCCCTTCCAACCCAAACCATTCCATGATCCTGTGCTTGCCTTTCCAGAGGTGTGGCTGTTCCACTGGTACAAAACAGACTGAGCTCAGTCAGCATGAAAGACCTGAAGAAACTGTGACTAGTGCAGTGAGGGCACTAGAGGGACATCTGTGGGCACCCCAGGGTATCTATGACCCCAGAAGCCACCTCCCTAGGAGCACCAGACATGGACCATTCGGCCCTTAATAGCCCTGCTGATGGCCTGGGAGCTCCTGGGGTGACACCTTTCCAAGCTGCTGGACCAGAGCCTGCAGACCTTCAGGAGAACCACAGAATCCCCCAAGTGCCACATGCATACCTTTCCTGAACACCTCCAGGGATGGTGACTCCCCAGCTGCCCTGAGCAGGCTATTCCAGTGCCTGACCACCCTCTCAGGGAAGAAATTTTCCATAATACCCAACCTGACCCACCCCTTGTCCTGTCCCTTGTTCCCTGGTTCCCACCTGGGGGGTCCAACCTCTCCCCAGGCAGTTGTAGAGAGCCAGAAGGTCCCCCTGATGCTCCTCTGCTTCTAATAGGGTGTGAGTGCTGGGAAGAGGGATGTCCCCAAGCCTGCTTGGCCTTTACCTTCCTGTCCCCACCAGAAGAGCGGACTGGTTGCACTTGATCCCTCTGTGATGTCCTTTGAGGTCCATCTACCACAGTCACCAGGAAGGAGCTGGATTTGGTCACTCCTTTGCCACAAGGCACCAGCTCCACGCTGTATTTTTTGGCTCTCAGAGCTCTCAGCTGCCCTTGGCTGCTTGACATGTCCAGCACAGCAGCATTTAGAAGTCTCCAGTATCATTTACACTCCAAACAAACAAGGTGAGGTGGAAAGAGACTGATTAATTCGCCCCAAGTTATGCCATAATGCAGAAGGAGGGCCAGTGAATAAATGCAAACCTCTGACTTCACCTACCTGAGCGCTGCCTGCTGTGGAAGTGACTTTAAGAGGCTCCCTCTCCCCTGCATTTTGTATTTATTTCTGATTTTGTGGCACACACCGCAGCTTTGCTCTGCAAAACTGTTCAGCTGCAACCTTTTCCTAAACACACACAGCAAGGAAGTTTGTGAACCAGCTCGAGAACAATGCTGCAATCAGCCCTGGTAGGATAATTACACAAGCAAAGGTCAATTCTAATCCACTCTGAAGCCACTAATTCTCAATCCTTCAGAAATTTGAGCATCCATATCCAACAGTTCATCATTACCCTAAAGATATCCTGTGGCAACTGAAAAATAAGGTTCTATGAGATCTGCCAGTCCCAGCCTGAATCACTGTCAGGAAACCAAACACGGGGATTGTCAGGGATTGCAGAGTGTGACAATCCCTGAAAACCTCGGGAAGCACCACTAGTCCCCCTCCAGGATGTTTGGGAGGGTCTTGGAGCTGAATCAGAAAGTCCTGGGCTTGCTTTCCTGTCATTTCTGAGACTGAAGGAAACAAGTTCCTGCCTTTGCTGCCCCCACAGGACTTTAAGAGTGTTTTTTTAAGACGGTGCACATCAAAGAATTCCCCAAGAATGGAGCTGTGTTCCTTGGGAAAGAGGAGCCAGGCTGTCCAGCTGATCCTGAGGAGCTCCCAGGGAGGAAAAGACAACATGGGCTACTCAACTGTCACCTGAGGGAGTTGGGGAGCACAAGTCACCTTTCACTGCCCCGGTTCTTCACTGTAGTGAAGTGACATTCCCACCTCCTGGGATCAAACTGCACTCGAGGTGGGCTCATGAATCATGGAATAGTTTGGGTGGGAAGGGACATTAAAGTCCATCCAGTGCCACCCCCAGCCATGGGCAGGGACACCTCCCACCAGCCCAGGGTGCTCCAAGCCCCGTCCAGCCTGGCCTTGGACACTGCCAGGGATCCAGGGGCAGCCACAGCTTCTCTGCCCAACCTGTGCCAGTCCCTGCCCACCCTCCCAGTGGGCAATTTCTTCCCTATATCCAACCTAAATTTCCCCTCTTTCAGTTTGAACCCATTCCCTGTGTCCTGTCCCTGATGAACAGCCCCTCTCCAGCTTCCCTGGAGCCCCTTCAGACCCTGGAAGGTGCTGTGAGGTCTCCACACAACCTTCTCCTGTCCAGCTGAGCACCCCCAGCTCTCCCAGCCTGTCCCCATGGGAAGGTGTTCCAGTGCCCTCAGCAGCTCCATGGGCTCTGGACTTGCTCCACCAGCAGGTTTGCTCCACCAGCAACCTGCATGTCCTGATATATCTGAAATTACACTCACAGTGCACGGGTTTTCAGATGCTGCATTCCCTCAATTACACTCCAGCCCTTTGAGGATCCCTAAGAAACCACAGGGAGCAGCAGGAATAATCTCTCCCCTGAGAGAAATCCTTCAGCAAAGGATCATAATTAAATGCCAAGTTGGTCATTTTGCACAGTTCCTTCAGGTTCTGTATTTGTTTCAAGATGAAACACAAAATTAGGAGAGCACTGGCACTATTTCACTATTTTCATTTCTTTAAAGGATTGCTTCCAAATACTAATGCCCTGATCATGAGGATAAACAGAATGCAGATCACGAGTTTTTGCCTGAACTCCTTAAAACAGCTGAGCAAACCCTCCCATCAGGGCCTGCTGAAGACTATTTAGGTTCAATTTCTCTTTTCCCATTTCCTGCAGTACCTGGATTTGAAATATCTGCACAAACCCCACTGTGTCGTGGTGCTGATTGTGGCACAGCAGCAGCTTCAGGAGCACATTCTGCAACTTCTTGCTGTCCTGGGGCTGGTTGCACTGACCCTATTACTGATTTCCTATCATTCTACAGATGGAAAATGTGTCACTTCCTATTATCATAAAAATGTCAAATTAATGAACACGCTTTCTGTGACAAAACAAACCAATCAGCCTGTGCCTCTCTCTCTTCTTTTTTGTTGTTTTTTACTGAATTTTAAGACAATGGGGTTGAAAATATTAAATTGTCAGAGGGTTAACTTTATCAGATCATGCCTCTGTAGTAAAAATGACCCCTATCTGCACTTCTAATATCAAAGAGGTTGAGTTTGAACTCTTTCATGTCTCACACAAACGGCGCAGGGGATCAAAACACCCCCCAAAGGGCTGGAGGAAGATTCACCAAGAGCCCTGGTGAGCCCAACCACAATTCCAAGGGATAAAATGTGTTCTTCATCCAACTGACTGACATTTCCAGCGGCTCCTGAGAGCAAACCTGTCCTCACTGCCATTGTCACCTACGTCTCCCAGTTGGAGACGACCTGCTGAGCCCATAAAATTGCCCCCCAACCCATCCTTGCAGCCCACCTCTCCCAGAGGAGCTCAAGAGCAGCAGGCAGGGTGGGAATGGCTCCAAGCCTGACCTGTATTCCTCCTGGGTGAAGCGTGGGATGACCGAGGGCTGCAGCACCGTCACTTCCACCGTTGTGGTGTTGGACTTGACGGGGTCCCCATCGTCGTAGGCGATGACCACCAGCTGTGAACGACAGAGAAAGACACCCCTGAGTGGAGACACGAGCGTTTGTCAGGCTGGCTGGCAGCAACGAAGGAGAAACATGAAGGGCAAAGAAATCCCAACAAGTGCAAGGAATATTTCCAGACCCCACAGCTAGATGAGTTTGTACCTTGAACACCGTGCTGGGCTCCTCGTTGAGGTTGACTCTGGTTATGACACGTCCTGAATCCTCCTCCACGTCGAAGATGCTGGCGCTGTATGGAAACTGCACAACGTCCACCTTGTAGCGCACCCGGCTCGCTGGAGTGCCCTGCAAGGCAAAACCAAGGCAAGGGCAGCACTTCTGGCCTTCACACACCTCAGGAGGGACTCAGAGAAGCATTAAATGCACCATTGCTAAGACCAGCACAAGCCAAACATGCTGTTTGCCTTCCTTGGGTTCCCCCAAAACGCCCTACGTTGACATTTGAGAGCTGCGGCAAGAAACATAACCAGAGGTTTGGAAGGAAAACCTGAACCCCTGCCTACTGAAACACTGAAATTTGTAAATGGGAGACAGGCAGAGCTGAGGGTTGGTTAAAACACCTCTCAAAAATATTGGAACATGTTGTGTAAGTCATTTAAGTTCATGAAACCCATCAGCAATAACAGAAATGGCAGTTTTGCAAAGGGATTTCGAGTAGCCCCCTAGTGAACCCTCCCCAATGCTCAGACCCTGTTTCAGTGACAAGGAGCCTTTGGGTGTGTCACAAACTGCCTGAAACGCCAAATCCAAGTGGGAATCACAAACAGCACTGCCAGAGGGGATAATAGATGAATTTTTCAGAGCAGTAACTCAAGAGTTTCTGACTAGAAGGCTGTTTGCCTGGTTTAACTGTTTTAACACTGCCTGCCTAAAAAGGAGAAGTTTCTTGGGATGAAGGAAGTTTCTCAAGGTGTCCCTTATATTCCAATGATCCCATTCCAGGCACCTCAGAGTTAGAGGAACACTGAGGCTGGAAAAAACCCTTAAGGTCACTGAGTGCAACCACTAACCCAGCAGTGCCAAGCCCATCACTAAATCATGTTCCCAAGTGCCACAGCTCCGTGTTTTTTTAACACTTCCAAGGACAAAATGACTTCACAATATCCCTGGGCAGCCCCTTCCAAGGCCTGACCACCCTTTCCAGGCACAAATCCCTCCTGATGTCCAACCTGAACATCTCCTGGTCATTCCCTCTGCTCCTGTCCCTGTTCCCTGGGACTTGCAGAGTCAGAAGGTCCCCCCTGAGCCTCCTTTTCTCCAGGCTGAGCCCCCCCAGCTCCCTCAGAAGTTCTCCAGCCCCTTCCCAGCTCCGTTCCCTTCCCTGCACACGCTCCAGCCCCTCCAGGTCTCTCCTGCTGGGTACACATCTTGAGGGGTCACAGGGATGGGCAGTGCCCTGACGGAGATTCTCCTCAGTAGCCAGAGAAGTTCTAGCAGGTTTTTGGCCCTTTTCCTTCCACACTCCCCAGGAAGCTCCTGGAGTGTTTCCTCTCTGCTGGGCTGTGTTTCCAGCAGCCACCTGGTCAGCTGAAGTCCCCAAGAGCACAAGGACTTGAGATGGTGAGACTTTCCCAGCTCCTTGTAGAACGTTTCATCTGCCTCCTCATCCTCCTTGGGTGGTTGAGCAGAGACTCCCACCACACCATGAGGGCTTCCCCCTGATTGTCTTTGCACACTCATGTCTGAGGGATGATTTCTCAGCCTGGATATGCAGACACTTGGGACATTTCACCAACTTCAAACTAACTTATTTGTTAAATATATTTGGGAATAGGTTCACAGAAGAACTTAGAAACCGCTGTCCTATCATTGCCACGATTTCAATTTCTTGATGTCTCTGAGCCTGGATTTGACCTTTACATTGGATTGAAACAGCCAAACCATCAGAGCCCACACTTTCATTCATGGCCAATTACTGATTTTCAATCCCATAACGTGCTACGAAGCAGCTTTGCTGCTCTAGGCAATAAATTCCATGTCAGCCACCCAACTACAAGGAACCAGGACATCTCCTTTCGTAAACAGCAATGGAAGTGGCTCCAAAGTGGCTTCAGCTCACAAAGTCCCATCACCATCTTGCTGTTCCTCCTGCTGTCCCCTCTTGGAGCTGTCCAAGATGCTCCAGCCTGGGCAGGGTTTCCCAGGCAGAACCAGCACCTTTAATCACCCAGAACTGGGGCTGCCACACTTGTTTTGGTGTTTAGCAAAATAATCCCATTAAGAATGAAAAGGTCCATGTGTGCCACAGAGTGCAAGCCCTGGAAAACCCCAGGAATTCCCACCACAGAGCCCATGAGCAACTTTCCTCCTGGCATTCCCTGCTTCAGTCATTTTCTTCCACGTTCTAATTAAGAGCAAATTAGCTGCTGAAAGCCAGTCTATTTGGGCTCGGAGTAATGGGGCTCACATTTGCTTGGAAGACTAAGCGCTCTCATCATCATTAAACCTGCACACCTCAGGTAATTTGGGATTGAATAAACAAAAATCTCATCAGGTTATTGTTGCTGCTCTGACTATCAAGTACACTTTGCTCCTGCCATTTCTGAAAAATAACAAAACAGGGATTTATTTTTCCTTTACGATATTATGGCACCGCTGTAATTAGAGAAACCTCCAGAGAGATTTCCCAGGGAAATCTCTCCAGAAGCAAGTTTTAATTATCTGAAATATTAATCATCTTTTGCCTCTGCTCTAAATTAATTTAGATACAGTATTATGTCTGCAGCAAAACTCGAACACAGCAGATGATATTCGCAAATAAACCACGGAGCAAGGATTGGGCTTGGCAGGAACCAAGGCAGTTTCCCTGAGAGTTCAAGATTAACAGGAAACTTTAAAAAAGCTCATCCGACTTCAATGATTTCTTTCATGGTTTGCTATTCCGTAAGTTCCCATTTGCTCTGGGGAGACAACCTCCATTTGTGGATGAAAACAACCCCAGTATTTAGGTTTGATGATGAGGATGCTCCTGGGAAAAGGGGCCATGGATGAGCCATGGAGAGGCTGCAGGGAAATTGTACTGCAATAAAGCCAGAAAACAGGGAGAAAAGGGAAACACATGGATTTGTGGCTGTTTTCCTGGGTATTTCTGCAAGCAGCTCAGGAAGAAGCCAGGAATTGTTCCTTCCACTCTCCTGGAGAGGAAAGCTGGAGCCCCTCTGCTCTGGGACAGGCTGGGAGAGCTGGGGGGCTCACCTGGAGAAGGGGAAGGATCCAGGGAGAGCTCAGAGCCCCTTCCAGTGCCTGAAGGGACTCCAGGAGAGCTGGAGAGGGACTTGGGACAAGGCATGGAGGGACAGGACAAGGGGAATGGGTTCCCAGTGCCAGAGGGCAGGGCTGGATGGGATACTGGGAAGGAATCCTTCCCTGGGAGGGTGGGCAGGCCCTGGCACAGGTTGGGCAGAGAAGCTGTGGCTGCCCCTGGATCCCTGGGAGTGTCCAAGGCCAGGCTGGACGGGGCTTGGAGCAACCTGGGCTGGTGGAAGGTGTCCCTGCCCATGGCAGGGGGTGGCACTGGGTGATCTTTCATGTCCCTTCCAACCCAAACCATTCCATGATTCCAGGATTCACATGGGGAGCAGACATCCAAAACCAGAATGACTTGGCCCAGAAAAGAAATGGGGGGAAAATGTATTTCCCTTTCCTTTGCAGTTGCCTGGTGAAGGTGCCAGACGTGCGTCTGGTGAATGACCTGGGTTTTATTCCCTCCGTATGGAACAGCAGCACAATGAAAACAGAGTTATTTACCAAGTCTCTCTGTACTCTCTGTCTGACTGAAGTCAAGAAACTTCTGAGGGTGTTACAGACAAAATGTGAAACTCGTGAGGAGAGTAATAAATTACCTCCACCCCCAGACTTCAAAACAAATCCTGATTTGCACCATGAAGAGTTCATTGAGGAAAATTTTGCAAAGCAAATTCTATGAGAAGAATTGGAAAGTGATGCTAAACCCCAAATTTACAGGTTTGTGCAACATGCTCAAAGTAACCATGAGAGATGGGGCAGAGCAGAGTAGGTGGATCACTTTGGAGGGTCCTAAATGAGCTCTGGGCTGTGAATGGGGCACTCCTGAATATTCACTCTGAGTTCATTCATAAAACCTCTACAGTTTGAAGGATTTTACTCCTTAGTAGGTAACTCAACCAAAGGGCCTGAAATCCTGAATTCCTAAAGCTGGAGATTCTCAATGATTCATTCTCCCAAGCTGAACACAAAGGCTTAAAGCCTTGAGATCAAATTACCTGAAGGACTCATGGAATTTGCAGCCATGTCCAAATCTCCAGCAGGCAGTTGTAAATTCAACAGTAAATATCAAGTTCTGGACTGCCCCAAAAAAGCTTTTACCTCCAATTAAAATTCTGTGAAATCTCTAATTAAATATCTATTAACAGCTTACTGTTAATGGGTGCCTGAAAGACAATAAGGACAATTACTCTCCATTTGACAAAAGGGAAAGCTCACGAGGTGTTAAGAGAATGGATTAAATGGGATATTCTGGAGCTCTGGAAGCTGCTGCTCATTAAAATTAGTGTTCTGCATCTGCTTGATTAACGTTTCAAATCAACACCATCAGCCTATGGAGCCCAGGGCAGAAATATTCCAGCTTTTACAGGGAGGATAAAAAAGGCCAATCCAGGAAAAGCAAAATCCCCTCATTATGCCAGTCCTGGGAGTCACCTCTGATACACAAAGCAGACAAACTGAGCAGTCACCAAACAGCTCGTGGTGCTCTCCTGTCCAAATATTGGGAGGGTGAGGAGCTTTGAGAACACGGGGAGAATCATCTGGCATCTCTCAGCTCCACATCACTCCAGGAAGACACCACAGGAGCAAAATTCTCCTTGTCTCCAAGGGATTTATCCAACCCTTCAGATTTCTTCAGCTCCAAAGGATGAACTCTGTGCCCCAAAACCAGGTAGACGCTGGCTGGGCACGCTGGAGAATGTGCTGAGAAGGTTCAGAAGTGCCCAGGCCGTGGGGACTCCGGGTGAGGTCCCTTGGAAATATCCAAGAGAAACCAACCCTGCACGCATTTGTGTTGGCCAAAACACAGCAGGACTTCAAAATGAATATTCTCCTTCTCTGCTCTGCTCCGGTGAGACCCCACCTGGGTCACTGAGCACAGTTCTGGTGGCCCCAACATCAGAGGGACATGGAGATGCTGGAGTGAGTCCATGAAGTTGCTGAGGGGACTGGAACACCTTCCCTGTGGGGACAGGTTGGGAGAGCTGGGATTGTCCAGCCTGGACAGGAGAAGGTTGTGTGGAGACCTCACAGCACCTTCCAGGGTCTGAAGGGGCTCCAGGAGAGCTGGAGAGGGGCTGTGAATCAGGGACAGGACAGGGGGAGATGGGTTAAAACTGAAAGAGGGGAAATTTAGGTTGGATATAGGGAAGAAATTGTCCCCTGGGAGGGTGGGCAGGCCCTGGCACAGGGTGCCCAGAGAAGCTGTGGCTGCCCCTGGATCCCTGGGAGTGTCCAAGGCCAGGCTGGATGGAGCTTGGAGCACCCTGGGCTGGTGGAAGATGTCCCTGCCCATGGCAGGGGGTGGGATGGGCTGGGCTTTAAGGACCTTTCCATCCCAAACCATTCTGGGATTCTGTGATTTTCCTAGAGGACACAATCACACCTACTTAGAAGCATTTCCAGCATCCCTCTGGATCTGGAAGCACCTTCCCAGCATCCTCAGAAATGCAGCATTTCAGGTCCTTGCCAGGCACACAAAACCCCTGCCAAGTTCCCCATCTCACAGAGGGCACCTGCTGGCACCTCCCACCATTTCTGACTCTGGTCAGATCACTGTCCTCAACACAAAAGGGTTGGTGGGGAAATCAAACTCAAAGAAGGTCAACAGAGCTCTTCCAGGAAAGTTCAGAGTGGAAAAAAAATCCCAGGACCACAGGCTGGTTTGGGTTGGAAGGACAATATGCTGATGGACCACATTTCATGAGAACATGTCAAGCAAAATTGACCAGATTTCAATGGCCAGAAAGGTGTTTATAACAAATTGGAAGCATCTTCTGAAACATCATTTATGTTTTCAGTCACCACAAATAAAAGCTGAATTAAAACTGGAAAAGAAAGGAGAAACTGGGAAGAATTTAAAGTGACATTTCCTGAAGAGAGCCCTGCAAATCTTGCTCTGGCCTTTAGTGAAAAGCAGTGCTTTCTATGTTTTAATTGACATTTCACCAAGGTCCTGAAGGAATAACTCTCAGAGGTCCCTCATGCCTTCAGGCCAGGAGTTTTTGACCACTCTGAAATCCACAGGTCAAATTAAAAACATAACAAAATATCTGCTTGGAAGCATTTGCATCCAGCACAGATTATTTCTGTTTTTATGGGTTTTCTCAAACAAACCAATCCTATTACCAAGGATGGCTTTTGAAGGATGGTTGAAGGTTTTAGGCATCAGTTAAATAAAGAAATTCACACATCTCTAACCTCAGATATTCATTTGTTCACTCAGAGACACATTCACACATGGGAGATCCACAGAGCTGCAAACAATTCACTGTGTGGAGATTTGATGGGGGGAGTTTCTTGAAATAAAACCAGGTTACCCTTTCATCCACATCTCCAAAAAATGAAGTACTGCTGAATTAATTGAAGGGTAAAAGCCCCTTCTTGCCCTGAAAGCACATCAGAGTCACTCATGACACTTCCATCCCTCCATATCCAGGAAGCTCCTAAATAATTTAGGAAATTATACTAGGAAATAATTTGGGAAATACCTGTTTGCAACAGAGAGCCAACCTCCACTGACACCATTCACACCTTATTAGAGGTTCTTATTAGACCTGCCCTGATCATCAGGCATATTTTAAAGCCACAATTATTTTCTTAATAAACAAACAAAATCAGTTCTTTTCCTGAACTGCTAAAAGAGATGTATTAGCACTCTGCAAATAAGATTCCAACAGGTTAAAACCCCCAAACCACACAAGGGAAATATTGATTGTAACTAAAAATATTCTATCCCCGAAGGCAAGTTTAGAGGAAGGTCCCTTTGCTGAACAGAGAAAAGGTTGTGTGTTTTTAAACCCAATTTCTGGTGAATTCATAGCAAATACTCTGTGACACCGTTTAATGTCAAAGCCAGCTGCAAATAAAGAGAGATTTTTCCAGCAGCACAAGACATTTAAACAGGTTGGCTCAGGCAGAAAAAGAAACAAAGCCCATTTATGCCTGATAATTTTTACTTTTAAAATCAAGCAGATGAGAGACAAAACTATCAGCCATTAGTTTGAAATAAAATCCCCTTTCAAATCCTATTATAGAAGCTTTGCTCCATAGCTGGCTGACTTTTATGGCTATTGCTTTCATTAAATGCTTCGGGGCAGCTTCATTTTTAAGTCTTCATAAAAATCCAACAAATGCAACAAGTGTTCATATGCTTGTGAGGGAAATGTTAGGAGAGAGCTCAGCAGGGTTTGGGGGGGTTAAAATGAAAAAGTGAAGCAACTTTGCACTGGAAATGCTGATTGCACAGGACTAAGAATTATAAATACACATTAATCAGTTCCAGAATATTTTGCTTCCTCCAAGGACTCAGTGATGCCTTAGTCTTCAAAATTTAGATCCAGGGATTAT
The DNA here is from genome assembly GCA_013396655.1 of Campylorhamphus procurvoides. Classification (NCBI taxonomy): domain Eukaryota; kingdom Metazoa; phylum Chordata; class Aves; order Passeriformes; family Dendrocolaptidae; genus Campylorhamphus; species Campylorhamphus procurvoides. The sequence continues at coordinate 81,535 of WBMV01001665.1, read as the reverse complement.
GAGATGGAGCTTCTATCAGAATGGGTAAATAGACACCAAAATATCTTGCTGTGAGGCAACAGATAATATTAAATAAAAGCTTCACAAATTATAACTTAAACCAAACTTCCCAGCCCCAGCAAACAATTATTTACTTTCTATCCCCGCTAACCCACTGATGTCCAAATTGCCATGGCCTAGAAATTCATCTTCTTGCCTAGTTCTTCCACTGCTCCTGAACACCCTTTTCTGCAGGTTTTTCTCCCAGGAGCAAATCCCTCATCCCTGGGATGTCCAAGGCCAGGCAGGATGGGGCTTGGAGCAACCTGGGCTGGTGGAAGGTGTCAGATTTCTCTCAATCAAAAGCAATCAAAAAATCACAGTTTTGACAGCCATGCACGGCCAGTTTTCCCCTCTTTTCTCCTGGCAGATCCCTCTGATGGGAGGCCACGTGTGATATGGGCACTGTTTCCTTCTGATGTCCCCCAGGAATCTCCTTTGCCAGGTTATTGCAGTAAACAGAGGGAAGAGTAAGACATTCAGGAAAGGTGATGGTCCAAAGTCGTCCACAGGGTGGAATCATAGACTTAAATCAATTTAAAAGCTGTTTTCCAGCAAATACCTTCGAGATGTGAGCAATCCAACCTCCTCTCCCTGCTAATCACTGGGCTAATGATGATCATGGAATCCTAGAGCTGGAGTTCCCCCCAGAACAGGGAAGGGGGTTGGACAGAAGCACCAGGCAGAGCACAAGGGCAGTGAGAACAAGAGTGTCTGCAGGACACAGAAACCACCCTCTGAAGGGCCAGAGCAGGGAATTCCACACAAAGCTCCCAGAGATGCATTCCCTTGCCTAGGAATGATGCTTCAGGTGCAGGAAAGCCCCAGGAGATGTGGGTGCAAGCCTGGTGAACCTCGCACATCCCTGACCAGAGAACCGTGGAATGGTTTGGAAGTGCCTACAAGGCCATGGCATTCCAACTCCAGCAGGACAGGTTTTTCCAAGCCCCCAGGAATGGGGCAGCCACACCAGATCCTCACAGGAGCTGCACTTTGTCACCTTTAGAGCAACTTTGTGGCTTTTAAAATTTTAAGACTCCCACAAATTTTGGAGATGCCAGGAACTCTGGCTAGTCTCCTTCCCTGTAGGTAAGATATTTTATAGGGAAAGAGAACCAAAGGTTTGAATCCTTCCAGCAGTGGAGCAAGTGGAGCAGAGACTTGTAGCATCCCATGGAAAAGCTTTTCCTAGCAGCATGGACGAGGTTGGATGGGGCTTGGAGCAACCTGAGCCAGTGGAAGGTGTCCTTGCCCATGGCAGGGGGTGGCACTGAATGAGCTTCAGGGTCTCTTCCAACCAAAATCATCCTGTGGTTCTCCGATTCCAAGATGAACAAAACAGATGCAGAGGGAGGAGAGCAGGACCTGCCTCATCTTTCTGTCTTTCCCTCAAATCCAAGCCCCACCATCTCCACCCTCCCCCTCAAACTGCCCAAGACTGGCCATTCAGGGACACCTCTGCCCAAGCTTTTTGCTTCCTGCTCCAACGCTGCCTCTCTCCTTCAATACCCTGTAGCACTATTAATTGCTAAGCACTGTTAATTAGCCACTATTAATTACCTGCTTGATGATACCACGGGCTTTTCCTACGCTTTAAACAAACAACACTCCAGCTCTTCAGCTGCTACAACCAGCCCTAAGTGGTTCCTCCCTGGCAGGGATGTCCTGCAGGGGATTTGCTGCCTCTCTGTGCCTGGGGTAGCAGGGCTGGCCTTACAGAAACTCTGCTCTTGCATTTCTGCCCTTGGGTGCTACAAAAATCACCACAGGGCAGATTTAGCTGATTTGTGTCACCAGCTTTTAATGTGCATGGCACATTGTCCCCGAGGATTGCTCTCCTTAATCCGCCAAACACTAACAATTATAAATTAAACCAGGCTGGCAGAACAGCTTTGGCTTTTCTTGTCCTCTGGGTATCATCTGGTCACTGATGTTCATCAACCTCTGATTACAAGGCTTGCCATTACCCTCCAGAATAGCTGAGGAGTCAGGAATGTGTGCCCGGCCCTGTCAATCCAGGGCTCCACCAGGCAACAGCAACAACAGCCAGTGACAGAAATAAACTTTATCCCCCAAAATGAGTGCCCTGGGTTCAAATCCTGCGTGGGGAAGAGGCTGCTTGGTGAGCTGAGCAGTTCCACACAACCCTGGGCTGGCTCACGTTGCAAAGGCACGATGGCTGTGAAATCAAGACAGTGACAAGCTTGATTTTGACAACAGAGCTGTGTTTTGTTCCCTCTTTGAGCTGCAGAACCGTCCCCAAGACAGGCACAGCTTCCCTTCCTGCCTATTCCCTTATCTATCTGGGCTGTGAAGTGGGATAAAGAGCTTTCCAACCCCCCTTCCTGACAGACAGGAGCTGTAGCAGCAATTTTCCAGCTTCAGGAACCAGCCCTGTCCAGAACAACATAAAAGAGATACGGGAGTTCCTCCTCATCACCTTCCCTGGTGAAAGCACAGGCACTAAGGAGGGTTCAGGCTCTTCCCCCTTTTGGGTGGAGAGTGTTAAAAGGCCTTTTTGCTTACCGGGGGATCCTGATCCTCAGCTGAAACCGTGGTGATGACGGTGCCCTTGATGGCATCAGGAGCAACCATCCCCCTGTAGAGCTTTTGGCTGAAGACTGGTGAGTAATCATTCATATCCTGCAAAACACAATGGACAGGTCAGTTCTGCCCTTCCAACCCAAATACAGATGAGTTCACAAATGGTTCTGTTGAGTTCTCCCCAACCACTCCTCCCTCCTTGGGCATCCTGCCATTCCCGGGCTCTCCCAATGCCATTGCCACCACATAAACCCTCCCCACAAGGGGAAGGAGCTGAAGAATCCCAAAAACTGTTCTGGGGAGAGCTCAAAGGTGAACAGAGCAGAGAATTCCACCCCACCTGCTCCTCACCTTCCACAACAAATTGCTTGATGGTGTTTGTTACCTCTAATATTTAATAAATTGAGGGAAAATAGAATGTCAGGTGAGCACCAACACCCCGTGAGAGCCGATAGTGTAAATCACAATCTTTAATAAAAGAATTTACTTCCTTTTTTTTATCCTTTTGAGCCACCTTCCTAGCTGGAAAGTTCTTGAGGACAGATTTATTCATTTTCCATGCTGCCGTTTGTATCATTTTGAGCATATGGATAACACAGATCACATTTTCAGGGTTTTGGTTTGTGAACAAATAACAGCCACCACACGCCCTCAGGGGTGACTTTGCTGATCCACAAACCAAGAGCAGACTTTTTTCCCCTTTATAGAATGATCCNGCCCAGGTGCCCGTGGCCTCCTTGCCCACCTGGGCACCCCTGGGCTCATGTCCAGCCGCTGTCACAGCACCCCCAGGGCCTTTCCCAGCTTCCCAGCCCCTCTGCCCCAGCCTGGAGCTGCAGGGGGTTGGTGTGACCCAAGGCAGGACCCAGCACTGGGTCTTGCTTCCCCTCAGCCCATGGATCCATCCTGTGCAGATCCCTCTGCAGAGCCTTCCTGGCCTCCAGCAGATCCACATCCCACCTTGGAGCAGAACATGTCTGAGCTCTGAAAATGCAGGTGCCACCAGGGCTCTGAGTTCCTACGATGATGCTTCGACCTGTTGTCACAGCTCTTCATGCTGCAGCTTCAACATTATATCCCATATTCCTTTGAAACATTCATTCAGACCTCACCAGAGGATGCAACAGCATAATAAACAGCCACATACAAAAAACAGGACCGTCAGAAGACCACGTAATAAATGCCTGAATAATTCATGCCCTGTGTTCGGTGACAGGTCTGCGAGCCAAGTCTTCAAAAGGCACTGGAAGTGCCTGTTCCCTGATTCTGAGACTTTCAAAGCCAACTGGATCATGAAATCCGAGGAAATAGCCACTCCAAGGCAATTCTGAGCAGGACAGCATCCAAATTAAAACATTGCAGAAGAACACCCAAATTCAAAAGTAGCATTTGTGCACAGAATTACAGGCACTGAATCTTATAATTTCTGTTTCTTGACCTGTTTGCAAGAAAATAATTTCATTTATCAGAGGATTTTATACCCAGGCCTATTTTACATAAACAGTCTTGTTTCTCAAGACTCTTGAAAGTGACCCTGGGAAATGTGCTTTGTTCCATTCTGCTCCCAAAAACTCCACCCTGGACCCAACATCAGACAGCAACCCCACACTGTAAGAAGTGCCCAAGGCCAGGTTGGACGTGGCTTGGAGCAACCTGGGCTGGTGGGAGGTGTCCCTGCCCATGGCAGGGGGTGGGATGGGGTGGGCTTTAAGGTCCCTTCCAACCCAAACCATCTGGGATTCCATGAATTCTCCATCTGGGATAATGACCCAATGGTACACTGATGATAACTTGCTTCCCACGATGCCAGGGTCACCTCCCTGGAGCAGGTGAAGTTTCTGGAATGCAGCCTTTGACCTGTATTTATTCCTGTATTTTGGATCCATCTCTCTCTGCAAACAACCAGATCTGATCTCTTTTCCTGGCTGAAGCACAAGAGCTCAGTTTGCTCCCTGGGGTGGGGAAATTCACCCTGTGATGCTTTTGTTATCTTTTCAATGCTTTTAGGTGCCCTTAAAACCTGAAAATTGGTGACCTGAGGTCCTGGAAGACACAATCCTGTTTCAAGATGATGCACTACACCCTCTGCTATAGAAAATGAGCCAGTCATTCTGCCTAACACTCCTATTTTTCAAGACACACAGATCAGCACAAAATACAGAGAAATACCAAGCAAAGCATAAAGTAGGACACAGAAAGTCTTCTGCTTCTCTAACTTTCCTCCAAGCTGGTCTTTACACATGACTGTGCCTCATAAATGTTAACTGAGACCACGGGACAGGCACTAAATGCCTCAGTCACAACCCCCCAGAACAGCCCCACGTGCTTGTCTTCCTGGCTCAGCCCTTCCAGAATCCTATAATTTCTTTTCATAGCACAGTTTGAACTGAAATGTTCCCGCTTTGAACAAAATCAGAGTTACCCAGGAGAAGCATCCCAGGTCTCCTTGTCCTGCAGCTGCAAAAAGTGCTCCTTGGAGACCCCAATGTGTCCTGTGCTCATCCCAAATCCTGCAGGGAGGGAGGGACTGCTGGAAGCACAAAGGGAATTTTGGCAGGCAGAAGGTTGAACACGTGAAACAGGCAGGATGGGATTTTTCTTTCTTTAGTCTAATAAAGTCTAAATAAAGTCTTTAGTCGAATAAAGTCTTGGTTCAGAGGTGAGAGGGAGAAATTCGTGTGTTATCATCTCCTTCATCTGGTATAATCCCTCTTTACTTATTATGAGCACTGAAAGGAACCCAAAAGGTCACAAAAAGAAACTACTGATTTTTTGAGCACAAAGTACCACCAGTGAGGATGGAAAACATCCCAAATCTGCTTTTGCTGGAGAAAGCAAGCCCACTGTATGTTCTGGTAACAGCTCAAGAGGGCAAGATCTGCTCCATTTCACCCCCACATCCTGTGCCCCTGGAGTCATGGAATGGTCTCGGTTGGAAGGGACCCTAAAGCCCATCCCATCCCACCTCCTGCCATGGGCAGGGACACCTCCCACCAGCCCAGGGTGCTCCAAGCCCCGTCCAACCTGGCCTTGGGCACTCCCAGGGATCCAGGGGCAGCCACAGCTTCTCTGCCCAACCTGTGCCAGGGCCTGCCCACCCTCCCAGGGAAGGATTCCTGCCCAATATCCCATCCAGCCCTGCCCTCTGGCACTGGGAACCCATTCCCCTTGTCCTGGCACTCAATCCCTTGTTAACAGTCTCTCTCCAAGATCTCCAGTCTCATTTTCATCATCCAAGTGGCCTTAACAGTGATCCAGTTTTGAGGGTTTTATCACAGAGAGCCTTTGGGCAAACCCACAACATTTGGAGCAAATGTTGAAGTTCACTCTCCACCTGATGTTTCTCCTTAAAACACCTCCAAACCCACCTTTGCACTGAGATGGGAGCAGCACTTGAATGCAATCCCCAAGCACTGGCTAAGGAATAGGGCAGGAAACCCTATAAACCAGCCTTTGTGTCACTGCTTATCTAAGTGCAGATTTATTCCAGTTTTTTACAGATTTATTTACAAAACAGAGTGAAAGTCAAAGCATAGCACTCCCCCAGCTGCTTTTTATCTACCACTTTTGGTTTGGGTTTTGTTTGCCCATGTTCCCAGAGGGCAAATAGAATGGGACACATCCTGACATCCCCACCCTGCACAAAGATCAAGGATCAAGCACAAAGACAGCACAATATGGGAGAGCAAATTAAGACATCTTAGAGATTTCTTGATGCCAGCTCATTTGTTAACTCAGCTTTTGCCTTCAGAGTGGGAACAACCCCAATTCCAGACCACTTTCCTTACTCTCTGACGAGGAAACTGCTCATTCCCAAGATTGAAGGGGTTGTTATTTAGCAAAAAGGTCGGTAGGAAAACAAATATTGACCTCTCTGCAAAGAGTATTAAAACGCTGAGCAAAAATGATGTGAACTGAGACTGTCATCTCAGAATGCCAAAGAGGAGAAACACGGGGAGAGGGGGAGGAAAAGCATTCAGGAGGAAATCAATATGCAATTTAAAAATCATTAAGCCACTCACTGGCTGTAATGCACTGCCACTGAACCAGGTGCTCCTGCACACGTGGGGAGGGCAATATTTGGTCAGAGGAGAAGAAAAATCCCTCCAGGACAGCATTCCCAGCAGAAAATGGACTTGGTGACTTCCATGGGTTTCAGGGACACTCAGGTATTTTGAGACCCTTCATTCAAGAATAGAAGCCTTTAGCACGTGGCTGAAGTAACTCCCTCTTCCTCCTCATTCACTGCTCTGGGAAACACCCAGCTTGGATTCAGATCTCCCTGGCTGTCACATGGAATGGTTTGGGTGGGAAGGGACCCTAAAACCCATGTCATTCCACCCCCTGCATGGGCAGGGACACCTTCCAGCAGGTCAAGTTCCATCTCCCCATCAATGAGTGACAAACTCGTCTGATTTGAACACTCCCATGAACCTGAAGACTCTCTAAAGAAGAACAAACTGAATTTGGAAAAGTGCTTGGGTAGAAATCTTTTTTGAGAAGAGAAAAATAGGGGACTAAAGGCTGGAGTTTAATCTCTGCATCAACAGAAGCGACTCTGGATGATGCTCTGATATATTTGATGTATATTCCCATGTGTATAAATATATTTATATTTCTGTCTCTACAGCACTCTTAGGCACAATAATTAGTGCAAATGCCCTTTGCTCCTGCAAAGGAACCCTGTGAAACGTGCTGCCAGCAGCCTGCAGGGCACTAGATGGCAGCCCTTCCCAAAGGGAATGAAGCCTTTCCTCCCTGGCATTCCCAAAACTCGACCCGCTCCACCCTCGCCCAATTTCCTTTTTGCCAAAACAGGGTGGTGGTTTTTCATATCTACTCATCTAGGTTTTGTGGCTTCCAGAATCAGTCTGATTTTTAAATTCCTGCCCTTTTCTGTAGGTTGGCACCTAATTCTAATCAAGTGTTGATTATTTAATAAAATAGCTGTAATTCCCTGACAGCAAACTCTAATTTTGACTCTGCTGAACAGCTCCAGGGGGACAAATTCCTCTCAGAGAACCCCAAAATCACAGACCCTGTTGATTTATCCAGACCATGAAGAGAATTCCACTGTTCTTTACCATTTTTACCCCTGATTTTTACCATTACCAACAGTGTAGAGGTGGGAAAATGTCATTTACCTCAAAGCTTCCCCTTCTTCTTGCCTCTCTCTGTTCAGCAGAAATGGCCCTAAAGTAGCTGATTTTCCAGCCCTAACCATTCCATGATTCCAGGAAAAAATCCTAAAAGTCTGAGGAATCAGGAAATGTTTCACTCTCCTATTTCTGATCTGTGGGAAAACCCCAAACCCATGAATGAAGTTTGCCAGCTTCTTTTGGGATGTAAATACTCACTGTATAAGAACATCTCTGTATTTTTCCTACAACTCGAGGACTGTGCTGATACCAAAGTGGAAATCAATATTCCCTTGCTATAAAAACCACTGTCTGAGTTAATAAATGCATATTAAGCCTTTCCAGCATCTTTTGCAGTCTGCTGGCTTTTATGACAACTACAATAAACAGGGGGGGAAAAAAATGTGTTTTTCAAGCAAAAACTGCCTGGAGGCTCCAAGATTTCAGGGCCTTAAGGTCATTCAAAGCCCTTCACAGCCAGGATCCCCAAAACCCTGCCCTGGATCCATCCCATTGTAGTCCTGCTCCTCCACTCCAGCCCCTTCTGCTCCTGGCTGGACTCCCTGGACAGATCCCAGATATTAATCTATCCCATTCATTTTCATTTTCTTCATCTGTTAACTGCTAGTTCATGAAAACCAAATAAATAAAATACCAAAACAGGGATATAAGAGGGACGGGCAGGGACTGATGCCCAGCAAGTGCCACCTGCACAGCAGGAAGAACTTCTTGGCTGGGCAGTGCCCCAAGCAGCCCTGCGCAGAGAGCAGAGAGGGGCTGGAGTCTCCTCCCTGGGCACATCCCAGAGCTGTGTGGGCACAGTGCTGTGCCATGTGCTCTGGGATGGCCCTGCTGGGGCAGGAGGTGGCACCAGGTGCCCCACTGTGGTCCCTTCCAGCCTGACCCATCCTGGCATCCTGTGATTCCCTCTCTGCCTTAATCCCAGTTATCAACATTCTGCAATGTATTTCCAGACTTAGTTCTCCCTAGGAGAGGATGGGAGAAGAGTGTCAATATGTGCAGTGCCACTGCTGCCTCCTCCTGCAGGGATTGACCTGAAATTCCATGAATTGTTTCCATGGCCAGGTGAGCAGTGACACATCTCTGCTTAGTCATGGTGGCTTTTCATGTGATGGGGAGATTTAATTCCAATAATAATGGAGATTTTCTGCCAGAATTTCTAAAGGCAGTGAAGGACACGTGGAAGATAAAGACATTAGTGAACCAGTTAAGGTCAAACACACAGCAACAGTGTCTAATATCTCTAAAATATAATTTATGTTTTTTTCTAATAAATTTGCATCCATGAAGTCAATCCTTTCCTTCTAACACATAACAAACACTAAAAAGAACAACAGAGCAGTCCAGCACAGCAGCACAAAACTTAGAGGTGAAAAAAATGAGCTGTATTACCTCCCAAATGTATGTCATTTCTAGTGGCATTAATGGTGTACACAGGCCTGGTGTTGGTCTGGGGTGCCTGTAAACAGATTGATTTCTTTTTTGCCGTCTCAACTGATCTGTTCAATCACCTGCTAGTCATTTATTGCCTCGTATATTCCATCATGACTATTATCCCTTAATTTATGTGATGAGCCACTTTAGGGCTTGCTGAGCACTGACTGAGGGATCCAGGGGCAGCCACAGCTTCTCTGCCCAACCTGTGCCAGGGCCTCATGGTGTGGGAAACATTTAAAGGAAGAGGAAAATATTATCTTCTCGTAATTTTCATTCAGAAAAAAATAAACTCTCCTGGGATACAATTGTTTTCTGAAGTCACAGCTCAAATTTTGCATTGTTTTCACGCTGTGTCTGTTAGTCCATATCCAGAGACCCTGTTTCTGAAGAACTTTAAAACTTATTTCTATGCTCTTGTGTCTAAAAGCATATGAAATTTGTATTTTAAAATTTAATAGGCAATTTTTGTTATTCTGACTATGCTGCTTGTTATGAAGAGTTCACTTCCCACTTGCACAGAATCACCGAACAGGAAAGTTGGAGGGACCACGATGGGACATCTGGTGTCCCCTCCTCCTCCAGCAGGGTCACACAGCTCTGGGATGTGCCCAGGGAGGAGACTCCAGCCCCTCTCTGCTCTCTGCTCAGGGCTGCTTGGGGCACTGCCCAGCCAAGAAGTTCTTCCTGCTGTGCAGGTGGCACTTGCTGGGCATCAGTTCCTGCCCTCTTGTCCCTCTGGTGCCAGGGCTGGGCCCCCCGAGCAGAGCCTGGTCCCTGCTCTGCCCCCTCCCTGCAGGCACTGCCAGCCCTGGGCAGGTGCCCTCTCAGGGGGTGCTCTGGAGGCTGAACAGCCCCAGCTCCCTCAGCCTTTGCTGCTCCCAGAGATGCTCCAGCCCTTGGGCATCTGCGCAGCCTGCGCTGGCCCCGCTGCAGGAGCTCCCTGGCCCTGCTGTGCTGAGGAGCCAGAGCTGGGCACAGCCCTGCAGATGTGCCTGCCAGGGCTGCCCACAGGGGCAGGAGCCCCTCCTCACCTGCCAGCAATGCCCTCCTGGTGCCCCCCGGGTCCCACTGCCCTCCTTGCCCCCAGGGCTCACGGCTGGGCAGGCACAGCTGGTTGCCCACCAGGACCCCCAGCTCCTTCTCCAGCAGGTCCCCCCCAGCCTGTGGTCCACGTCACTGCCCACTCATCCAGCCCTCATTTGTTGGCACTCTCCTAACGTGGCATTGCTAGAAAAGGAGAGCTCTGGGTTTATTTATTCTTGTTGCTCTGTCTCTTGGTGTCCTTAACCTGAGGCAGTGGCTCCATTACACTACACGCTCTCCTTGAAAGACTAAAGAGCAAGCCAGTCTCGGAACACAGAAGGAGGAGGAAAAGCAATTATAACGAGAAAGAGACAAAGTAATACAAAAATAATGCTGGTAACAACAAGGGGAAGACACAGCATAAAATATGCAGGTACCTTAGAGCCCCCAGGATGCAGAAATACTTATAATATGTGTTTAGGAACACACTGCTCGCTAAAGAGCAATAAACACTTGGGAAAGGTGGCTCCTGGTTCTGTTAAGAAGCCCTATTACCATAGCAATTGTTTCCAAATGCTAAATCCTAATAACAAGCACAAGAACTGGAGCTGCCACGATTTTGCTGTCCCCAACACTGGGATTGTGTGCTTGGCAACAGGCACCACAGGCACTTGGAGCAAGGGATTCAGCCCTCCCAGACACACCAGCACAGGCTGCTGCTCCAGGGCAAGGTGAAAAGTGATGGAAGCAGCCAAAGGAATCCAAGAATTGGGTGAAAAGAGAAATCTGAGTCTGTTGGAGGTGGCAAGAAGAAATTGATGCCATTTATACAGCTCCTCCTTGGCAGTGCTAGAATGGATGCAACAATTAGCACTCTCTAGAACTCCCTGAAAGGAGGATGGAGCCAGGTGAGGGTTGGGCTCTTCTCCCAGAGAACAAGGGACAGGAGCAAAGGAAAAGGCCTTGAGATGGGTAGCATATGTTCAGTGGGAAATCTTTCTTCACTAGAAGGGTGGCCAGGCATTAGAAAGGCTGCCCAGGGCAGTGGTGGAGTCCCCATCCCTGGAAGTGTTCCAAAGATGTGTGGATGGGCAACTGGGGACACTGGATAGTGGTTTGACTCGATGCTCTTACAGGTCTTTTCCCATCCAAATGGTTCTGTGAGTTCATTGCTTCACTTTTGGCTCTCTCTGACAAAGGAGTCCTAAGACATCCAGCCAGTGCAAGGAGCCATTTGGCTGCAGCAGAAGCCAATAATGGGTTTCAGCACCGGGGCCAGATGAAGTTATTTCTCCTGCAGTGCATGTTCTGCTGGGCAATCTGTGTCTTGATCTAGTTCAGGGAAGGTTAATACAAACCATTTGTAACTTGTCATGCCAAAGGCTGAAAGTGGGAGTCTAAAGAATATGCCAGTGTGTCTCCCCTTCCTCTGGCCACAAAGAGCAGGGGCATTATGGGTGTGCTGTGCATTCTATTTGATATCACATAAATGATATATGACACCATCAGACGTCCATAGTTGGTTAACAGAATCCTATTACACAGGAGAAATTACTTTGTAAAAAAGTGCTTTGGGTTAAGAGCTGGGCTCTGAAAAACGACAAATATGAACAGAGCAGAGGAAGCCCAAGAGGACTTGGAGACCTCAGTAATAACACAAACAGTGCTGTGAGGATTAGAGGGCCTGAATCTGTAATGGTGACATGAGTTCCCTGCCTGGCCCCACGACTGCCTTAATTCCTGCTTCTGGTTTCCTCTAGTTCATTTCTGTGTTATCAAACACTGCATGGCTCTTATGTTGGAGCCCACAGTGCATCTGCACTTGGTTTAGTCCCTCTTTGGGGTCTCAAACGCTGCAATACAATCATTGCTCCAATGCCAGCTTCCAAATGAAGCGAAAGCACAAGGACTGCTAAGAGGAAAAGGACACATCCAGTTCCTGGTCCCGGTTCTCCCCCATCTCTGCAAATTTTGGATCTGGGAAGTTCACCTCTAAGGTCAAATTAAACCACCCTTTCTATCACAGACATCTCTTGTGATCAAGGTTGAAAATTTCAGCCACCTGACATAGACCCCATTAATGCCATCTGCCCAACAAAGTGAGGTATTAAAGCTGGTTTTTTTCCCCAAAGTCCTCCTCCATTCCCTCAAATGCCACTGTCCTGCCTGTCACTCAAGACTGGACAGCAGGCACCATCTTCACCTAGTCAACCTGTCACCTGACAACAGCCTCTCCTCCACTCTCCCCCAGGTCCTTCTTCCAGGGCTGCTCCATCAGCTCCAGCCCTTGGCCTTGTTAAACCTCCTGACATTCCCAGGGGCCACTTCTGGAGCTTGCCCAGGTCCCTCTGGATGTGTCCATCCTTCAGGTGTGTCACTGCACCCCCAGCTCGGTGTCACCTGCACACAATGCCCTGGGGGGACACTCGATCTGTGTCCACCAGCTGGGGCAGCCCCATGATACAGACAGCAGCTTTTCCCTGAACACAACCCTATTTGTAAACCAGGACCTTCAAAAAACCCCACCAAAACCAACTCAAAAATCCAGTGTGCACAAGAAACGGATTCATAAATTCTAAATACTTCCCACAGACTTGGATTGAAGCTGAAGTTGCCAGAGATGAAGGTCACATTTGTGAGCTGCACTTTTGGTCCTGCTACAATTTTTGCTCCTTAGCTAAAAGATAAGTAACTCTCTTCTCTCCCAAAGCTCACAAAAACTGCTCCAAACTGACAGAGCTGCACCTTTGGAAATGGAAAAGGAAATAGCAAAAAAAGGAGGTGTGATTTGGAGCCTCTAAGCTCTCCTCTCCTCTTGGACACATCAATACACCCCAGAGGTCACATCATCACAGTTTAGGAGAGCTGGGAGTGAAATGTGACTGTGTAATTCTTGCAAATAATTCCATTAGGGGTTGGTTTCAGCCTTTCAGAAGTTCTAAAGGACAAAATGTTATACCTGTGTCAGGTCTTTTTGTACCTCACAGAGCTGTGATCCAGCACTTAGCTCTATGATTTCACACAGAAAAGCAATTAGAGCTGTTACAGAACACTGTTCTGCCCCCAGTCTAAACCCTTTCCCTGCTGCCATTGTCAGCCCTGGCTCCAGCCTGATATTCCAGCCTCTCATTCTCCTTTCCACTCTCCCTCTTTGTTGCTCACGTGTGGGAGGGGTTTCCAGAAGGTCAAGAACCTGTGTTTGCATCCCACTGACCTCCTTCCTAAACTCCCCATTGTTCAACCCAACGACTTGCTGGCCGAAGAAGGAGCTTTGCATAAGTGGAAAGCAGAGGAGCAGACACACCACTCCGTGTTCTGGTGTTCCTGGTGGCCTGAGGGAGCATTGGGCAGCTCCAGGAGAGGATGATCTTACCTTGACTCTCACGGTGACGGTGGCCAGCCCAGGAGGCATAGTGCCCTTGCTGTCGAAGGCTTCCACGAGGAAGGTGAAGGTGGCTTCTGTGTCCGAGAAGGACTCATAATCCAAGGCCTTCAGCAGCGACAACTCGCCCGTGTGCCTGTCCAAGGCGAAATAGTGCCGTGCCTCCTCCGTGCGGATCCGATAGTTCACGTCAGCGCCGAGGTCGACGTCCTTCGCCTGCACGAGAACCAAGGGTTGAAACCAAGCACAGCTCCTCCTCACAACACATCCCGATGGCATTTGGAGGACAGAAGAAGGCAAAGGACTACAAATGACTTGGTTTTTGTTATACTACTCTAATTGCATTCCACGTACACAGACACGAGGAAACTAACTCGCTGAAGGTTCTAAAATCCAGAGGTATCTGCCACAGGAATCAAGAGCAACATTCTGGGAAAGAGGCACTGGAAGCAGATTCTGGTCTTGTCCTCTTCTCTGGGGCACCTGCTACCAGACACTACCAGGGGCTGGATTAAAGAATCCCAGAATGGTTTGGGTTGGAAGGGACCTTGAAGACCATCCAGTTCCACCCCATTCCACCTTCCACTAGCCCAGGTTGCTCCAAGCCCTGTCCAACCTTGGACACTTCCAGGGATGGGGCAACCACAGCTTCCCTGGGCAAAAAAAAGACTTTCTCTCCCCCCACTCCAGTTCCCAACCTCTTCCTGCAGCCTCACTGCTGGGTTAAATAACTCACACATCATCTTCTTCACTCCCTAAGGCTTCCTTACCTCTATCTTCAGGAAGACAGTGCCTGGGGGCAGATCTTCGGGCACGGAGACGTCGTAGGAAGCGTTGGTGAACACGGGACTGTTGTCATCGATATCCAGCACCTTGATGGCCAAGGTGAGCGTGGCGCGCCGGGGGTCGGCGGCGCCGTCCGTGGCCTCCACGATGAGCTCGTAGGAGTCCCTCACCTCTCTGTTCAGCTTCACCGCCGTGTAGATGCTGCCGTTGGCCGTGATGCGGAACAGGTTGTTGAAGTTTGCCAGGCTGTAGTGGACCTGCCCATTGACCCCGGCGTCCGCATCCGTGGCCTGCGGGAACACCCGGAGAGTGGTGGTCAATACCCCAGGGGAGAAGGTGGGGAAGCCAGGGAAGGGTTCTACGGAGCATCACTGCTCGTGTGGCTGCTCAGAGGAACCTGTTTAGACCACCCTGAGTCCCTCTGAGGTTGGGCTGAAGAGAAAACAGCCCACAGAAGCAAATCACTCAATTTGCAGGGGCAGAAGTGACTGGATCCCAGCTGGGCTTCTTCAGGAGAAAAGATGCAGCTGGTTGCTCAGCCTTGGACAACTTTTGACAGGAGCAGAGGGAACGGGCTCAGGCTGGGCAAGGGAGGACATCAGGAGAGATTTGTGCCTGGAAAGGGTGGTCAGGCCTTGGCAGGGGCTGCCCAGGGAGGGTTGGAGTGCCCAGCCCTGGAGGTGCCCAAGGCAGGACTGGCCGTGGCACTCAGGGACAAGGTGGGCATCGGGCACAGGGAGGGCTCCCTGGGCTGGCAGGGCTTTTCCAGCCTCAGGGATCCTGGAATTCCATGAACCAAATCAGTCCTGCAAAACGTTACAAAGATATTTCTGCCTGAGGATGGACACAAATGAGCTCACAGCATACACAGCCATGTTCTAGGAACCAAATTGCAAAGCCTGCCATATATTTGAAAATCATTTTAATTTGCATTCCTATAAAATCGGTGCCTCTATTCTGAAACTTGCTTCCAACTAATCTCACGCAAAAATGTTGTCTCACGAGAATTTGTTCTCATGGGTTCCAATAATAGGCCTATTTCAGGTTAGTCTTGGAGCACCTTGTGGGGTTTTGATTGTTTTTTGTTTTTTTTTTTTAGTTTGGATCAGTTATTTCTCCATAGGAGGAAACAGAGCTGGTTGGAAACTGAGCAAATCCAACCATCCATTGCCAGAAAAGGGTGTGTCACCCACAGACCAGCCAGGATGAAGTCACAGCCATCACTGCTTAGCACCTGTATGGAGTGCAGGGAAGAAGCACAGTGATATTTTTTTCTTATTAACAATTTTAATTAACTTTTAATTGATTTCTAGGCAGATAAAAGGTTTCATTACTAAGTCTTACAACCAACACCTTCGCGAGAATGAAACGTTCAGGGAAAGTTCCTGACAATTGTTCTGAAAACAAAACATGCAAATCTCTTCTGATCTTCCCAGATGTCATTTCTAAGGGGGAATAAATGAGAATGCCTTGCTCACAGAATGCCCTTTGTTTCATTTACACACCCTTATTCATCACACCATCATTTAATTAAGGGGAGGAAAAACAACAGGTCAGCATTCAAAGGTGGGAGCTCTTGGAAAAGCATACGAATTATGTCCATGCCTATAAGGACAGAAAGCAAGAATGATTTGGCTGCTGCTGGAATTGGATGCTCAGGGTGTGAGGTCAGAGATTTCTGATCCAATCACTGGCCTCTGCTGAGAACAGAGGAATAGACAGGATAACATTTGCTTTTGAAGAACATGATGAATAAACTGCAGAGAGTTAAGCAGTTCTTCAGAGAGCAGCGATTAAAACATCACTGAATGTGACACAAGATGTTAAGTGAAAAGCAAATTTATAACTCACGTGTCCATCCTCCATCCTCCATCCAAGTACCTCCTCCAGAATGATTTGGGCAGCGCTGACACACCCAAATCAAACAGTGTCCAACCAAACTTCCCCTCAGGCACCACCTCAGGCTGAAGATCCTTCAGCATTAGAATTACTGAGGGCTTGACTTCCCAAGGGTCTGGTTTGTCAGGCTGGGCCACAGCACAACACATGTTCACACCAAGAGCCTCTCCCTGATGTTTAGACATCTCCTCCTGGTTTTTCCAGGCAGTGCCTTCTCCCAAAATCTCCATGCTGGGAGGTAGGGAAGGGTATCAGCTCTGGGGCCCATCCACAAACCAGTGGCACTTCTCATCTCTAATCACGACATACAAATCACAGATGTTCTTTTTCTCTGGGCTACACAAACAACCTTAATAAAGGCCCATTTGGGCAAACACTGAGCCCAAAATCAGCCAAGTTTCTTTCTACTCCCCCTAGTGCAGCCCCTGTGCCACCCTCACATGGGTATGCCCAGCACACGTTTCCTCCCCTGCAATAACCCAAAGCTGTCAGAATTGAGGGCAGCACAAGTGAAAATCCACCAGGAGCTCCTCAGATCTACAGAACAACTCTCATTCCCACCACCCACTCACAAAGTACTGCACCATAAAACAGACCTGGAGACCTAAATCAATTGCTACTTCATTTCCCAGGAAATAAATCCCACATTTTTTCCCCCATCCCATCATCTACAAGGGGACAGCCTTTGCCTGTTGTGGTAAATTGAAATTTGTGTTACCAACTCTGCTTCACCATCCCCAGGAAACCCTCAGGAAGAGAAACCAAGAGTGTTCCAGAGTAACAAATGATCTTCCTCCATCTGAAACAGCTGGAAAACACAGTTGTGGGAGATGGGAACTACCAAAACACCCCTTGAAAGATCATTAACTCGTAAATATAATGACAAGGGCTTTAATGGCAACACTATCTATTATAGCATTATCATTCTTTTCAAGAGAAACCTTCTACATATTTCCACAACTCCTGCTCATCAGGGGTAAGAGGATTTCGGCAGGTTAATCAAGGATTTGGGCTCGGACTTTTGGAGCTGGAGAACAGCAAAATAAGGCAGAGGAAACCCCATGGGTGTCCCCTCCTCAGAGCTGCAAGTTGAAACTCTTCTTAGGGACCCCTTCACCACCAAGCCAGATGAAGTTTTCCTTCCTCAGGGACAGAAGTTCCCCAACCCCACCAAAGCTCCTGCTCTCCCCCAGTTTCTCCAGTAATGCAGCAAACACCTCAGCTCCAGGGAGGGATGGAAATGGTGCAGGAGGATCCAAACGATGCTGTTGGCGAGAATTCTTGTTTTCGTGGCTGATAACATGATTCTTTTATTACTGTGGGTTTAATGGGGTTATTATTGAGGGCTTAATGGGTTTATTATTTTAGGTTGGAAATATTCCCAAGCCCTTCATTTGTGTCAAACAGCAAATCAAGTGTGGGTGGGAGTGTTAAATTGGATTTTGTACTTGTTTTGCAGGGATATTACTGTTTGTGCCCACAGGACAAAATTAGCATCTCCAAAAGCAGTAAGAGGCCAATGTTCCTGACCTCTTGGTATTTATTTATAAATATTTGAAGGAGGGAACATCAGTCATCCATAAACGTTTGGACTTTTTCTCTTCCCTGAAATTCAGAAAGGCTTTTCCTCTCTTTTTCCTCCAGGAACTTCCGTATCCTGCTGAATTCCCACGTCATACCAGGTTATCATGAACTATCCTTGAAGTAGGAGACAGGTCTCACCTCGTAAATTTTCAATCAGGGACACATTTTTAGCCATTAGACAATCCAGAAGAACCCTTGATGATTACTGTCCCAGCCAGTGCTAATTCCAGAGCATCTGGAGGGTTCCTTCCCAAACCAATTAAATTTGACTCCAAATGAAGTTGCACATTAAGAACAGTTAAAGCCTATGAGAAAATATGAATTAAAATAAATGAAAATCAAAAATCTCATGGCTGCAAATTCATGATGGAATGGGCTGGTGAACCTCCTACAAAAGTTAATCACATTTTAACACTTAAAACCAGAGCAGCTTCTCTCAGTCTGGCACACAACCAAATCCTAACTTTAGAGACCTGGGTTGACTTGAAGGATGATGAGAAATGTTTCTTTTTTGATGAGTATACAATGCAAAATAAAACAACAAAAAAAGCCCTCTCCAAATCAAACTTTCTAAATCACCGGTAAAATAGATTGCTGGAAGTCTCCACATTTAGCTGGGCTCCCAAATATTTCTCTAACATGTTAATCCTTTGGCAGGTTATTTTTGGAATTTCTCTTGACTGTTGGCTCTCCTCAGAAGAACACCTACTTAGAGAATATCAGAATTAGAATTCAAGCTGGAAGAGAACAGTCAGCACTTGGATTTAAAACCACTTATCTCACCAGTCAGACCCTTCTAACGCTCCTGGTTGTGTTCTGTCATCTCCTCTTGTTCACAGAGCACTTAAAGGGAATTAGTCCTCTTCCATTAATTACAGATATCAAACCCACGAGGTCTTATTAGGAGGCAAAAGGCACTTGACATGTATTATAAGGAAATTTGGGGTTGAGTTGGAAGGGACTTTGGGCTGGAAGGGACCTTAAAGCCCCTCTCATTCCACCCCCTGCCACGGGCAGGGACACCTTCCATAGCCCAGGTTGCTCCAAGTCTTGTCCAACCTGGCCTTGGACACTTCCAGGGATGGGAATCAGGCACCAAAATACTGGATGGGCCTGTATTATCCTGTAATATCCTGAGCTGGAAGGGACCCCCCAGGATCCCTGAGTCCAACCCCTGGCCCAACAATCCCACCCTTGGAGAGCTGTCCAAACTCTTCCTGAACTCAGACATGAAGCCACCAGTTCAGATTTATTCCAGCACCAGCCTGAAGGAGGTAAAAGGGCTTCAAAGTCTCCTGAAATTCAAGGTGCCAGGGGACAAAACCAAGGACTCCTTTCATTCCGAAATCCCTGGAGTCTCCACGACCCATTGCCACGATGTGCCACTGCTCTGATAACAGACATCAACATTTCACTGCACTGAAGCATGAAGGGATTGCTCAAATAGAATAAATATTGGCAAAGGGCAGGCAAGAGCTCAGCTTTGAAGAAGTCACCCCATTTACGTTCTGGGGGGCAAGGAGCCTGCTTGCACCCTTTGCAGTGGATAAATGGATCCCTTCCTAAATGCCATCCCATGCCCTCCCTACCATGCCCCTGGCACTGATAACAGTGCACAAACCACCCCCATGCTCTGCCTTTCAGACTGCAATGAGTTGCCTCAAGTTCACTGCCAGGTTTCCCACTGAAGTTCTTTGATTCCTCTTGGCCCTTTGTAGGCACCTTCACACAGCAATTCCCCTCCTGCCTTGCTGGGAAGTGCCAGGATCAGATGGGAAGGAGCAGCAGGGAACCCAATGCACCCCCAATTTAGACAACACAGAGCAAAATAAAAGGGATTGGAAATCCATCTGCTCCACTGCCAGCCTGGTCTTTGTTCTTTGAATCCTCAGTGTGCTCCACAAACCCCCCCAGGCTGTGCCAGTGCCTTCAGGAACTGCAGTTGTGGGAGTTCTGGAGAGTAAGAGAACTCCAGGGTGTGGGTACTACCACCCCTCTCCCCCAGGGAACCTTCCACTGCCCCTGATCCTCACCTCCTTGGGAAGAAACCTCCCAAAAGCCACCTAAGCCCTTATAGGAAGTCCAATTTTCGTTCTAAAACCAAAGCAGAGCGCAGAAAACTCTTGTCTGGGGCAAGAGTTATTAAAGGGATTGTCCAAACTAATTGGTTTATACCCCAAATTGTTTATAGCCCCATCCCTGGAAGGGTCCAAGGCCAGGTTGGACGGGGCTTAGAGCAACCTGGGCTATGGAAGGTGGCCCTGCCCATGGCAGGGGGTGGGATGGGATGTGTTTTAAGGTCCCTTCCAGCCCAAACCATCCTGGGATTCTGACAATTAGCTCAGGCAGAGGATGATCCTGACACTAAACCTCAGAAGGAAAAACTCCTGAGGGATCAAAAAGATGGAGCACCTTTCCTGTGTCCTTCACCATCAGGTCCTCTGCCTTGAGGAGCAGCAGGGCCAGATCTCCTGGAGGCTTGAGGTGAAAAACCTCCTGCTCTATTTCTACCCTGTGCAAAATGGGAAGGCGACATTCCAGAAGGAAAGGGACACCACAGAACCCATTGGATTAATTTAAATAAACTGTCTCACTGCTTGTTCTGGACGATTTCAGGCCAGGAAAATACATTCTGGAAAGCTTGGTAGTCAGTGGGTTAATTTTTTGGGAGGGAAAACACACATCCCAATAAGAATTATTTCAGCTATTTCAGTTTTTAAAGAAGAATTCTCCTCAAACAACAACAGCTCCCCTAAACCAGTCATGGACATTATTTCAATAACCTCACTGAGGGCAGAAAACCTGCAAATGTCTCTTTTCCATACCATGGGATGGTGTTACACTGCTGCAAAAGGACAAGGACAAAACCCAGAGCAGTAACCTCACAATTTCTGAAATCTGACTTGATTGCAGTGAGCGATCTCAATGTCTCCATGTCCAAGGCTCCAAACCAGCTTCTGATATCTTATTAAATAATACATTTGGAAAATAAAGTGCTTATTATGATTACATGGTTCCCATGGTGCCCAAAACGTCATGTTCTTCCTGGAGGTGCTGGTTAAGGAGCTTTCACTTTCTATTTATATCATAATTTTTCACCTAAATTCCTGAAAAAAAGGTGCTTTCAAACTCATCTTTTAACCTACAGCTCATCCTGCGTCCAACCTTAGTGTTAATACCCCACTGAAGCACTTATGAAACACTACATTCAACTACCACATTAAAAAACCCCACAAACCCAACCAACTCACCCCTTCTTCTTTCCCCTGATGGGGGGAAAACTGATTTTGCCAAAAAAAAAAGGGATGTTTTTGCTCCAAGGGACTGAATCTGCAGCCACAAGTCCAGAGGACTCACATGTGTTATAAAAATTTATCCAGCTCCAATTCCCCCAAATTAACAACACCCCAAGCAACATCTATTTTTATGGCAGGTAATTAACTACTTCAGTCAAAGCTTGAACTAATTTTCCCCTTAATGGCCTTAAAATGTTTGCTGTGTGTGACAATTTCCTACACCTGGGTGTCCCTCGCCCAGTAGGGCAGAAAATGATTTAAAAAGCAAGACTTTCGAAAGGTGGCAACCCTGTTTTAATGCTGGAAATCTGTAATAAATGAGTTTATTCAGTGGCATCCCTTAAGAAGAGTTTTTTAATGTGCTATTTTTACATGGAAAAAGTGTTTTCAGGTATTAAACATAGCGAAGAAAACAATCAACTCCACATTTTGAAGCTCAAAACATGACTTTGTTACCACAGTTTGCATTGAAAACCAAGACATTTTCATGGGGTTTTGGCCAAGCCACGATTATTTTGTGCTCTTTTCTATTTCCCTACACACTTTGGGTAATAAAAGAAACGATTTTAGTGACTTACCCTTACTTGACCAACAAAAGCATTGGCTTCCTCTTCCTGCACAGAGAGGTTTTTAGGGAGAAACATGTCAAAAACTGGTCCGTTGTCATTCACATCGGTCACCACTATATTGACAGTAGCAGTCGAGGTCTGAGGGGGAAAATAACATTGGGAACAAATTATCTTTATTTTCCACCTTCCCAGCTGACAACCTCGTTGTTATTTATTAGACCCCACCAGCGTAGAGTTACAGGGAAACAGATTATCAAAGTGTTCCTTTGGGGAGAGAAGGAACATTAATAATTGGAAGAGTTTCTTTTAATCTTTCTTTTCTTATCAGAAAAAAAAAAAGCCTAAGATTGAATACTATATTAAATAAAAGACATCAGACATCTCTTTTCTTCCGCCTTATTTGAAGGATTTACGGAGCTTCCCTTCCAGAAACAACGTAGAGAAGTCAACATTTGCCAAAACAAAACCCTTGGAAAGAAATGAGTGATTTTATCACCCAAATACTCTCCCGTGACGATGAGCTGGGCTGATCAGTCAGACCCTGGGGTGGCACCACCATCCTGGTCATCCTTCTGTGTCCTCCTTCCCATCATAAAGCTGGACGTGTTTTATGCCCCAGCACACCAGGTTGAACCTCCCAGAGGTGGGAACAGCCCCAGGAACTGTCTTTAGCACACACAAAACATCCCCCAAACATTTCTGTGCTCCCTGTGGGAATTTGCCATCCCAACCCAATGCAGTTGGAAAGGGAAATACTTTGTGGATCTCAAGTCACATCCTTTTTCACTGCTCCCACATCCTCAGAGTTCCAGACACAAACCCCCTATTAGTTGTATTTAATACATTCCTGTAATTAATACATGACTGAAATTGAAATCAATTCACCCAATGCAATGCCTTAAATCAGATTTCCTGGATCCAGAGGCCTTTGGATACAGATCTGCTTTGCTTGAGCAAAGGGAAATTTGGGCAAGAGAGTCATTGAGGGGCTGCAGCGTATCCAGAGGAAGGAATGGAGTTGGAGAATGTTCTGGAGAACTTCTGAGGGAGCTGGGGGGGCTCAGCCTGGAGAAAAGGAGGCTCAGGGGGGACCTTCTGGCTCTGCAAGTCCCTGCCAGGAGGGGGGAGCTGGGGGGGGTCGGGCTCTGCTCCCAGGGAACAGGGACAGGAACAGAGGGAATGACCAGGAGATGTTCAGGTTGGACATCAGGAGGGATTTGTGGCTGGAAAGGGTGGTCAGGCCTTGGCAGGGGCTGCCCAGGGAGGGTTGGAGTGCCCAGCCCTGGAGGTGTCCCAAAAGTGAATAGACCTGGCACTTTGTGATAACATTGAGCATGAGGGAACTTGGATACAGGTTGGACTCGAAGACCTTGGAGGTCTTTTCCAACCTGGAGGATTCAGGGATTCCATGAAATGGAGAAGCCTGTGCAGTCACAGCAATTACACAGGGGAGGTGGAACCCTTTGCTTTGGGCACAAGACTGACCAGCCTGGCTGACAGTGGCACTTCCCTGGTATCAGAAAGACACCTGGAACCATCTTCCCTTAAAACCCCACAAACAGAACCAAAATAAACCCCAAAAGTCTGAATGGAAACCTGCATCTTCTGGTGCTGCACCTTCTCCCAGCATGAATCCCAAGCAGTTTTCCACCCTCCCAGGTGTGGAGTCTCCTTGGATCTGCCACATGGGAAAAGCAGCTGCAAAGAACAAGCCTTCACTCTCTTCACAGAATCCCAGGATGGTTTGTGTTGGAAAGGGACTCAAAGCTCATCCCATGGGCAGGGACACCTCCCACCAGCCCAGGGTGCTCCAAGCCCCGTCCAACTTGGCCTGGGACACTTCCAGGGCCGTTGGCACATCCCATTTCTATAAGGGGAATGCACTTCATGCATCACTGTCAACACCAAACACGCTGCAGGATGTTTGCACACTGAATGTAAATGGAATTTTCCAAAGATAACTCGATTCCACGGAGTTCAGGGCAATAAACAGTCTCTCATTTAATAAACCGAGACAGAGGTGGTGTTAAAGAACAATGGCTTAAGACAGTAATTCCCATTTTGAAAATATTTCTTTTCATTCTAGGTGATTTCAATGGGCTGAGCATCTGCAGAGTGTCTTCTCTTCTGAGAGCATTTCATAAGGAGAGAGACAGGGAGGGAGGAGAAGAGACATTTGGAATTGTTTCCCAAACTCTTATGCAAGAATATTTAGTATTTTTTTCCACTGGTGGCAATACTTCACTCATCTTAAACACCTGCTTTACCTGCCAGCCAACATGGCCAGGCCACTGCTCCACTTGGCACCGAGTCCCACGTCACACTTAACCTTCCACTGATGAATTGAAAAAGCAACATTTTGGCAGAGAAATAATATTTTGCAAGGGAAAAAATATTTCAGTGAGATGCCAAGCAGGAGAATTAGTTTCCAAAATTTTACAAGATCTTCTTCTTCCTAAGAAGATCTTAGGAAGATCATAAGAGCAACAAATCAAATAATCCCCTATTCTTATATTAGTCATAGTTTAGAAAACTATCAGATGTGGAGGAAATCAGTGAATCCAGAATTCACTGTAACAAGATGAACATTTCAAATAATCCTCCTTTTTAATAGTCACAGTTTAGCAAATCAAAAGTGGATGAATTCTCGAGGAGCATTCAAAGCAAACTCTGGGTGAGCAGCAGTGGCCCTGGCTTGTTCTCTTAAGTCAGCAATAACTGACTCTGAAACTGAGAAAGAAGGTGGAAACACCCCAAAATCTTCCTGAAACATTTGCTGAAAGGTTGAAATGCCAACCTTTAACATGAAACAGGGGTCACTTGGCTCCCTGCGTGTCTTTGGGCAGCTCTGCCATTAACACCACAAATCCAAGGTTATGAGCTCAATTCCACATTTTTCTATCCCCATTAGAGGGCTCCAAAGATTTGCCTGAGCTCTGTGCAAACCAGAGCCTCAGCCTGATGGTGCTGCTCCGAAATAGCCTTTATTAGACAACTGGAATTAATTACAGGGGCTTGTTCAGAACTGCAGCACCGAGAGGGATCCGTAACATGATCATCCATCCTGGGAATAATGGAGGAATTCAGCATCCTACAGAGGCCAAGGAAAGGTTTGGCACTGGCCAACAGGTGAGAAGGGTCAGGGGGGGTGAGTGAATGGTTCACAGGTGATGTACCATTCCTGGTACCTGCATCCCAGGTGGCCACAACATCCCTGGCCACTCTGGGACCTCTGCGAGGTGACCTGCACGTGGCAGAGTCAGAGGAACTCAGTGCTTAGAATTCCCAGCAGCAGGAAGCACAGTTTGCCTTGCAAAGCTTTGGGAAAACAGGGGAAAAGATGATGCTTCAAGAGAGATGGTTGAAGAAAATCAGTCAGGGCTGGAATCTTTGACTCGTCCCCTTGATTGGGCGTTACACAGAATCATGGAATCCCAGAATGGGTGGGGTTGGAAGGGGCATTAAAGCCCACCTCATTCCACCCCCTGCCATGGGCAGGGACACCTCCCACCAGCCCAGGGTGCTCCAAACCCCGTCCAACCTGGCCTTGGACACTCCCAGGGATCCAGGGGCAGCCACAGCTTCCCAGGGCCTGCCCATCCTCTCAGGGAAGGATTCCTTCCCAATATCCCATCCATCCCTGCCCTCTGGCACTGGGAACCCATTCCCCTTGTCCTGGCACTTCAGCCCCTTGGAAATATTCTCTCCCCATGTTTCTTGTAGGCTCAGAAAGAAAAGAGTTCCACAGATTTCTCAAAGAATGAAGAGAAGATGCAGAGTCTCATAGAGGACGTTAAAAGAGACAATGAGACAGCAAGAAAAGCTCTTCAGATACAATAAAATACCATGAACAGCCTCTAAAGAAACTTGAGTGGTTCCCCAAAGTAACAAGAGACACGGAATTCCCAATTGGGTTCGTGTATCCTTTGAGTGGATTCTCCTCAGGCAAACACAGCAAGGCTAAAAAACTGCTTTGGCTGGCTCGAAACGAGGAATTTCTTCAATGGATTTGTCGAGCAGAGGTTGGAAAGGAGGCCTGAAGTCACTCCTGGGAATTCACCCAGGGAAAAAGCAGCCCAGCCTCATATTGAGCATTACCCGTTCATTACTGAAGCAAATCCTGTTTTATGATAAACATCATTCAAGCAAAAGATCAACAGCAGCAATTCTGAGCTTTCGTAGGGCCCCTGAAATAGTTCTTACATATGTAATTCTTCCCTAAGTAATAATTGTAACATTTACATTTCCTGCAGAAATATCTTTTTGTCCTAAGTACGCCAGGCCCTGATAAATGTTACGAATGAGACAGCTGAAGGAAATTCCACTTTATTCTGATTTTATTTGTGCCCTGTCATTTAAATTGAAGTTGGGAATTGATGAGAGCATTCTATGCCTTGGAGAGGAAACATTCTTAGCTCTGATGTCGAGCAAGTTTATTAATTTGGACAAACTCTCAGACAAACACTATCATCTCAAGATAGAACTATTTGCAAATAATGAAATCCGAGGCAAAGACTTTATTTGATCCAAAAAGAAATGGTAAATAATGCTACTGATCTACATATCAGGACTTCTCTATATTCAACTCAAGAAAACTATACTTGAAAGATCACAGAACCAGTAATTCTGTTTTCAGACCTCCTTTCCTTCCAGTGTAGGGCAAGAGAACTTCAAAAGTGGTATCTGCCAACCCTCTACACCTCTCCAAGCCATAAAGAAGAAATGGCCAGCTGGACTGCAAAGAAACACAGGAGAGAGACGAGACTGAGGATGAAAGGGTAAGATGAGGCTGGCTGAGAAAAGATCTGTGGAGGAGACGAAAAGTTGCCAAACACAGAAAAATAAAGCCCCAAAGGAAAGCCCTCACAACTGAAAGCTCACATATCCCAAAAGAGAATAGAAGAGATGAGAACTTCAGGGGGAAAGGAGGAGACAGTCATGCACATCCTTGACAAATCATGCACATCCTTGACAAATCATGCACATCCTTGACAAACACACAGAATCTCTTGGGTTGGGAAAGACCTCCAAAGCAATCAAGTCATCAGTCAGTGCAGCAGCAGCACCTCACATGCCATACCCACACATTCCTTGGGCACCTCCAGGGCTGGGCACTCCAACCCTCCCTGGGCAGCCCCTGCCAGGGCCTGACCACCCTTTCCAGGCACAAATCCCTCCTGATGTCCAGCCTGAACATCTCCTGGTCATTCCCTCTGCTCCTGTCCCTGTTCCCTGGGAGCAGAGCCCGACCCTCCCCGGCTCCCCCCTCCTGGCAGGGACTTGCAAAGCCACAAGGTCCCCCCTGAGCCTTTAATTAGCAGGATCATCATTATTTTGGGATACAGAATGCTTCAACAATCCTTGATGCAGGTCTGCTTCTTACCTTAAAAGAATTAAAAGGCATCCTTCAGAATGGAATTACAATCTGCTCAAAATCTGTGATGAATCCATTGATTTATGAGAATTACTTAATTCATCCCTTCCCTTTTAGCATATAAAATCAAAGCCTTTATAGGGAATATTACCCATGCTAAGCTGCACAAACACTGAAAGTTTGGGACTCTCCTAAATCTTGCCCCAGTAAAAGAGCTGAAAGAGGGAGAAAATCCTTCTCTCTATGAGGAGGAAATCTGGCTGGCCAAACTCTCAGGCATGCTGGAAGTTACAGATCAGCTGAAATTTTTAAGGCTTTCTCATACAAAATCCATGACTTGTCAGGAAAACAGCAACAGGCAGCATTTCTTTTTAGTAACAGCATGGAAAGAAAATGATTGGAGGAGGAGTTCTTCACAGGAGGGAGATCAAATCATGTGTCTGTTTATATTGTTCCTTTTCAGACATTTAGGAACTATTCTTTCCCACTGCTCCAACAGGTCACAATAGAGATATTAAGGTGGCATTAAAGTCCCCCACAATAAACAAGCTGCACAGATATCCTTTTTTCTGGTAGGCTTGTTTTCCTGGTTACAAAAGGGTCACTCAAGCAGAAGCCTTTTTCAATTGGAGCTTTTTTGTCCCCAAAATCTCTGTTCAGCATGTACTGAAGGGCATGAGGGCTTTGTCCCTGCTAGACAGTGGAAGTGATGCGGAGCAGAGACAGGTAATATTTCAAGGAGCGACCGAAAATTTACTGTCATTAATTAATTCCCTGCCTGCTATTCGAGAAGTAAATCTTTGTTTAAATTACCTTGATCTAGTGCTACCTGTTTGCTCTGAGGAAGGTAATGAATTCAAGTGTCGTGGGAGGCAGATGCCCTGAATTATCAATGATCTTAAGACGACTGAAGTACCCAAGTCTGACTTCCAAGATGAACCACAACGCACTGGAATAATAAAATCCCACAACGGTTTGGGTTGAAAGGGACATTAAAGCCCTTCCAGTGCCACCCCTGCCATGGGCAGGGACACCTTACACCTTCCACCTTCGTCCAACCTGGCCTTGGACACTCCCAGGGATCCAGGGGCAGCCACAGCTTCTCTGCCCAACCTGTGCCAGGGCCTGCCCACCCTCCCAAAAATAAGCCCTCAGTTCCTTGTGGTTCTTTTCAACTGTTGCTTCTTCCCATGACCTTCTGGGAACACCAGACTTTTGCATCCTTCTGCTTTTCAGATGTGTTTAAATTCCAAGCCCCACTGATTTCAGCTCCTGCTCTGAGCCCAGTGCAAACCCCCAGACATTCTAGCAAAGCTTCAAGGTTATTAAACATTGGTGCTGTCCCACGTTTGCACCTCAGACATCAGAGGGAAGGAGAAATCTAGTGCTGGGTACCCACAACCACACACAGAAAGAAAAATAACACTACAAATGTCTTCAGGAATGCCAATTTGATCCCTCACTGAGTTCTCTCTCAGGTGCCTTTCTAAGGGCCATCTGATGGCACCTCCATCTCCTTGGGAAATGTGGTCTCCAACCAGTCCTGGGGTCTGCAGAGCTAAAATTATTCCCATTTTTCCATGGAGTGTTCACTGCAGAAGGAGTGGGCACAGTCAGGTTAATGGGGGAAGATCTTGGAGTCCTGGCTTTCAAAGAACCCTCCCCAGAGCCAGATCCCCTCTGATCTTCCCCAGGCAGTGACCCTTGGACTCCATCCTGGACAGCAGCTTCTCCTGGACATCCAGTTGAGTCTTCTGAGACACAGAAAAGACTGTGACCCCCTGTCACCAATTTCAGAATATCCAAAGGGACTCTGACTGAGGACATCAATGTTGTTGCTCTCCTTCAGCCACGTTAAAAGGGAGGTTGGAACAACCCCTGGATGAGTGACAACTTTGCAGAACACCTAATTACTAACTCCCAAATGGCTTTATAAACTAAGCACTGAGCTTCTCTGCTTTGCCAAGGCTGGGGCAGGAACACACTCCCCAAGTGCCAGGTGATTATTTTCAGGACTAGACATTTGTATTTGGAAGTTTGAATCCCGTTTCAATCACACAATCCACATTAAGGCAATACAATGGAGCTTCCTGCTTCATCTAGGTAAATGAACTGACAAAGCAAGCCAAAAATCAAGAGCACAGGAGGCTTTTTCTGTCTTCTAACAAAGCCAGGCAGAGTTATTCAAATGGCTCCCTCTGAAATGCAAAGAGGTGAATTCTCTTGAAACCACATCCAAACACGCCACACTCGGTGGAGACAGTTCCATGGGTGATTTTTCATTCCCATGTCATTCTGCCCAGCTCCAACTAAAAGCTCATGGCTGGGGGGGATAAAAATATTTTCCTGACTATTCAATTAATGGGTCCTTAATTGCTGTGTTGGATTGTTAACGGTGATGGGCGGGAGGTCGTGTTTTCCCAAGGAAAACCACAAGCCTCTTAATGCTCCAGGTTATAACTCAGAGCAATAATTTGGGAAGCACAGCCAAGCATTTCAACCAACCAAGAGCATTACAAGGCAGGGAAGAGGGATGGAATGTGTTGGCCAGGCCACAGCCCTCCATGGAAAGCTGCACTGCTGGGTGAAGGCTGGAGTGGGTCTGGATTAATTTTGATGGAATTTTCAGCCCCCCAAAGTCCCAGGGTGTCAGCATGACTGTCACCACACACCATCAGGCAGCTAAAGAACCCCTGGGGCTGAGAATGCACAAACCTCAGCCAGCTCAGTGCCACAGCAGCGCTGTTAAACCTCTCTTAGAGCCTTAGTTAATGACTCAGAAAAAGGAAAATACCATTAAATACCAAAAAAAAGCATGTGGGACCACAAACTTCAAATGCAAGAATTTGTTCAACAGATTTCATAGATGATGATGATGGGGAAGAGTCAGATTTCTCTAGAAAACACCAGGGATCAAAAGGAGGGCTGATACTATAATGTATCCTGTGTCCTAGTCCAGAATTCCATGGATTTTAGAGCAGGCACACACAGTAGCCCGCCTTGCAGATGTGGAAGAAGGAGGTCCAGTCCCTAAAAGATCAGGAATCCAGGAACTGGTGAGTTTGGAAAGGTAATGATGAGCTGTCTTCTCCAGCAGGAGAGGAAGTGGCCTCAAGTTGTACCAAGGGAGGCTTAGATTGGATATTAGGAAAAAATCCTTCACAGAATGGGTTGCAAATTCTTGGAACAGGGTGTCCAGGGAAGTGGTGGAGTCACCATCCTTGGAAGTGTCCAAAAAACGTGTGGATGTGGCCCCTGGGGACACGGGTTAGTGGTGAAATTGGTTGTGGTGCTGGGGTGATGGACCTTGGAGGTCTTTTCCAACCTTAATGATTGTAGGATTTGGACCTCCCTGATTATGGGAAAGGCACCTGGAGGAAACACTGCTCTCCAGGAAACTGGGAATGGTCGTGTGGGAAGCGTCCTGCTGTCCTCCAAACTCCAGACATGGACAGAAAGGGCCATTCTGGCACATTTCCCTGGGCCAGAGAAGATCCTGTCAGGGCTGGAGGTGCCTCACCAGCCTTGCTTATCTCCATGGAGAAAAACACTCCTAGTTTTATAACAACAACGTTGAACTGACAAGAGAGTCATCACCTTGAGAGAGAAAGCTTTCAAAGCAGCGTGGGATAAATTTCCTTCTGAAAGCATCAACAATTTCAAAGCAGAGCAACATTTCCCAGCTGAGGTATTGTATCTAAAATGCAGTGTTTTGAAAAAATTAATGAACTGAAGTCATGCCCCCTTTGGTTTTATGTAATAATGGCTGAAAATCTCTGCTCACATGGAGTTTAGCTGGAAAACATTACCAATGTTGAAACATCTTCAGTGCTGGTCACAGTTTCTGCAGCAAAATCACTGGGTGAACTTACAAAGATTGAACTTACTCGGTCAAGCCTGAAACATCAATAAAAATATTTCATTCCACCCCATCAGGGTACTGACATGGCTTTTCTGCATCTGTGTGCTTGAAAACTGTGGATTCCATGCCCTCTCCATGGTTAAATCATCAGTGCACCCACAGCTGGCAGGGTTGAAGGAACCCCTGGAGATCCCGTGCAACCTGGCTTTATCCCGTGATCCTACGGCTGTTGTCCCTAAAACCCAGCTCCAAAAATGCACAGATGCCAAATTTCCACATTGGAGCTGAAGAGGAGAGGTCTCATGGACTGGCTGGTGGGGCAAGGCTCTGGTAGCTGGGGGTCTGGAGGTGCAGCTTCTTGGAGAAACTGCTGGAAGTCCCACAGAGCCGAGGCCAGAGGATCCAGGATGGACCTGCTGAGCCCACCAGGGATGGCAGCGATGCCATTTGAGAAGGAAAAAGTTATTGCAGGGATACAAATGGGTCCAGAGAGGAGAGGAGTGAGAACATGTGAGAAGAACAGCCCTGCAGACCCTCAGGGAAGGGCAGGAGGAGGAGCAGGAGGGGTTTTGGGCACCTGAGTGAAGACTCCCTAGAGATTCCATGGAGCATCTCAGGATGAGGCAGCTGTGACCCTGCAGCCCATGGAGGGCCATGGGGCTGCAGAGATCCACCTGCAGCTCCAGGAGGAGCCCACCCAGGGCAGGGGGATGCCCAAAAGAAGGATGTGACCCATGGGAAGTTCAGGCTGGAGCAGGGTCCTAGCAGGACCTGTGGATCCATGGAGCAGGTTTGCTGGCAGGGCTTGGGACTCTGTGGGGACCCCCATTATGGATCAGCCTGTTCCTGAGGGACTTATCCAATGGAAGGGACCCCATTATGGATCAGCCTGTTCCTGAGGGACTGATCCCATGGAAGGGACCCACTCTGGTTCAGCCTGTTCCTGAGGGACTGATCCCATGGAAGGGACCCACTCTGGATCAGCCTGTTCCTGAGGGACTGATCCCATGGAAGGGACCCCATTATGGATCAACCTGTTCCTGAGGGACTGATCCCATGGAAGGGACCCACATTGGATCAGCCTGTTCCTGAGGGACTGATCCCATGGAAGGGACGCACTCTGGATCAGCCTGTTCCTGAGGGACTGATCCCATGGAAGGGACCCCCTGAGGAGGGCAGTGACAGAGGGGCTTTGGTGGGCACCTACCACCCAGCCAGGGCCAACCCACCACATCTGGTCCAAAAAACCCCGACAACAACAGGCACCACCCCCCACATTCCCTTTGAATGCCTTTCAAATTTTAAAGAGAGAAGCAAACACAGCCAAGGCTGTAGAGAACACAAAAGCTCACTTGGAGTAAATTTGACTCTAATAGCTGGTTTCAAAGAGCCCAGGGTTGGATGCAAAGGGATCAGGTTGGATATGCTGCCAGTTAAAATATGTTAATGTGGTTTAAATTACATTTTACCTGCCTGGGGAATTAATTTTGTGATTTTAGGGAAAGTGAAACAAGTCATTCAATCAGATCCTCGGTTTTCTGTAGGCACTAATGGAATTGCTCAGAAAAACCAGAGCCTGATGACAAGCGGCAGGTGAAGAAAGCTGGAGGAGCAGAGAACAGCTACAGCCAGGCACGAGATCCTGAGGAGACCCCAAAGCAAGAGCAGAGGACACACTCAAACCAGAAAGGGTGACCACATTTCACCCAGAGAACACTTAACACCCACTCCTGGCAGATACAAAACTCCAGGGAGAAACACCTGGTAGAGACTCCAAAATCACCTCTCACCCTACACACGATGATTTAATGTAACCATCACACCACGATTAACTGGATTTCTCTTAAAAAGCTTCTTCTGATTAATTCCAACATTCAGATGTCCAGTTAATCCCAGGGCAAAGCAAATGAATCCACAGGTGAAAGGAAGAGGAAGTCTCTTTTCAGAAGCCTTTTTTATACCCCAGGTAGCATTTCAGGAGCATAACATAGTCTGAAACAACCTTTTATTTACATCTTCATATTTCCCAGTTGGAAGTTTGAGATCAAAACAACTGCACTTGTTCAGAAGTAACAAAACTACAAATATTTAGATAACCAGAGATAACTGTAACCAGATTTTGAGTGGAAAAGGTGTAGGCTCTCCTATAATTATTCCATATTGCCATAAAACTGTATAAAGGCTCTAAACTTTCTCAATATGTTTTCTGGGGGAAAAAGAATTCAGAGTAAATAGTGAGCAGGAAGGCAAACCTTGTGAGCTGAAGATGCTAAAACAGGGGGGAAAGAGTGAGATAGACAATAAAATAGCATTTTCTGCTGTGGTGAGAACAGGGTGAGCAAAGGTCCAAACCACAGAGCTTTCAGGATCCCTCTGTAGCCAGGGATGTCTCAGTGTCAGTCCAGAAGCTGAGTGCTGCCTCCTGGAATAGCCCAGCCAAAGCACCCACATTATTTATTAATTGTTATAGATATTATTTTAGCTCTTCCAGACTGTTCTTGAGAGCTTTCATCTGGAATGCTGGAAAAGGGCAATGCCTTTGGCTGGATGAAGTACTAATCTCTAATCCAGCTGCCCACATCTGTAGGAGAAGGGAAGAAGGAAGATTGGGTTTTGAACAGCACAGAGAGGAAATGTTTAGATGATGAACATACCTGAGTCCACAAAACCTCAACAGTACCGGCTCTTGTTGAAGAATAACACAGAGAAGCAGGAAAATCCCACAATCCCAGAATATTCTGAGTTGGAAGGACCCACAAACACCATCGAGTCCAACCCTCAGCCCTGCACAGGCCCATCCCCAAGAGTCACCCCCTGTGCCCCAGAGCATCATCCAAACCCTCCTGCAGCTCTGCCAGCCTTGGGGCCGTGCCCACTGCCCTGGGGAGCCTGGGCAGTGCCCACCACCCTCTGGGGGAAGGACCTTTCCCTGAGATCCCACCTGACCCTGCCCTGGCACAGCTCCAGCCCTTCCCTGGGTGCTGTCCCTGGTCCCCACAGAGCAGAAATCAGTGCCTGCCCCTCCTGAGGATGTTGAAAACCCCAATGAGGTCTCCCCTCAGTCTCCTTTTCTCCATCTGGACACACCAAGTGCCCTCAATGCCCTCACACACTTCCCCTCCAAACCCTTCCCCATCTCCTGTCCCTCCATTGGATACTCCCTAAATCCCTTTATTCCATGACCCAGCGACACACAGGCTTTACCCACACAAACCTTTTTGGGAGCGAGGACAATTGCTGCAGATCACAGACAGATTTGGCCAAGACCACTCTAAAAGCCACCCAAGTCTGTCACCCCAGCCCTCCCGGGACACTCACCCCGTCGGGTCTGCCATCTGAGGCCGTCACGATGAGGATGTAGCGGTCGGTGCTCTCCCTGTCCAAGGGCTTGGCCAGGGCCAGCAGCCCAGAACTGCAAGAAAACAGACCCAAACCACGTTAGCACCACAGGTGACACAGATCTGCAGGCCCTTCTGTGCCACCACTCGGTGGGACAAGGACCTGTGTAGGTAAAGGCTGAGAAGAACCATGCTAGGGCTTTCCACTGGGATACTTAGGATTGAAATCACAACTCAGTGACCCACAGGAGACTCCAAAAGATAGAGCAGCACCGAGCACAGGACCCTGATTTGTTCTTGATGCACTTTTCTTTATCTCTTTGTTTATTTATTAAAATAATATATTTATTTATTGCTATTACTGCTGCAGTAGATGAGAAGAGAGAATGACAAGCAGGCTATTCATCACTGAGGAGTTCTGATATCCAATGGGACTGAGCAGGAAACTCTGGGAATACAAAACTCCCAGAGCCCCCCCAGTGATTTATAGGGAAAGGCTGCTGACTTACACATTGTGTAACCTCGGAGTAAGTGCTGCAATGAGCTGATGCCCTCTCAGTGCAAGCACAGAGACAGCATATAATAATAAAATATTACTAGAGGCACAAATGTTGAGGAAAATGAATCCCAGAATGGCTTGGGTTGGAAGGACCTTAAAGCCCATCCAGTGCCACCCCCTGTCATGGGCAGGGACACCTCCCACTAGCCCTGGTTGCTCCAAGCCCTGTCCAACCTGGCCTTGGACACTTCCAGGGAATCAGGATACTGTGATAATTGACACCCATCTTAAAAAGCTGTTTGAAAGTGTTGCAAATCCCTGTAACTGGTGACAAATAAAACAATTTGGATTTTTTTTCCCTGGGGTGATCTGATTTCTTGCTGTAGAAGTCTGGAAACCACCCAGAGATGGAAGATCCTTCCATTCAGTCATGGATCCGGGATGGGACTCAATCATGGATCCAGGATGGAAGTCAATCATGGATCCGGGATGGGAATCAATCATGGATCCGGGATGGGAGTCAATCATGGATCCAGGATAACAGTCAATCATGGATCCAGGATGGAAGTCAATCATGGATCCAGGATGGGAGTCAATCATGGATCCGGGATGGGAGTCAATCATGGATCCAGGATGGGAGTCAATCATGGATCCGGGATGGGAGTCAATCATGGATCCAGGATGGGAGTCAAGCATGGATCCAGGATGACAGTCAATCATGGATCCAGGATGACAGTCATCCTCTGTTCCATGGCTGGGCAGCTTCTCCCATGGAACTTCACCAAACATGTCCCAGTGAACTTTAAATATCTGAGGAAAAGCAGGACAGCACATGGTGTTGCAGTGCCAAATCCAGCCCAGCCGGAATCCGGCACACTGTGACATTCCATGTGTCAGTCCATTTCCAGTGGATCCATCACACACAACCACTGGTCAGGAACAGCTATAAATGTGATTTGCTGTACCCACATCTCACGTTTCTGGTTCACATCTCTGGTTTCTCTCTAGTCTATCAATTTCTGCAGTTTCTGCTCTAATTTCCTGTTCTCAGAGAAGAGCTCACAATCCTGGTTCCAGGCCAAGACTGTTTCCAACAGAGACAAATACCAACACTTACTGGAGAGCTGCTTCTTCCAATAAATGCGATGGAAATTGATGGAAACCACGAGTGGGACCATAATTCTCCTCTAGCATTGAAGGGTTGGTAGATAAAATAATATCCAAGCTCAGGAATCAAAGCAAATAATATTTCAGGAGACGCTACACTGAATTTGCCCCATGGTTATACAACAAAAACGTGGGCACATGAATATTGTGCATGGGTTTGTCACCCAGGAAATAAGGACCTGGCATGCCTTGGACCCTGGAGTGAGGAGAATGAAACCATCAGCATTCTCCTCCTCCTCCTCCTCCTTCTCCTCCTCCTCCTCCTCCTTCTCCTCCTTCCAGGGCAGGACCCAGCACAGACCCCTCAGACCCCAAAGATCCCTTCTGCAGGGGAAATGAGTCCCCAAAGGGAAAGGGAGGGTGTCGCACCACAGCAAGGGACAGGCCTGAGTGATTTGGTGTGTATATTTATATGTATTCTCATCTAAAGCCATGTATGCATTAATAAAAATATATAGCTGTAATTATTATAGCTAGAAATAAATAGCTCTATATCATTAAAATACATGTGTCTGTATATATGACTATGCATATACAAATGTCAAAATTACATATATACATAAAGTACATGATGCATATTTTATATCTACCAACATACAAGTACTAAAACATCCTTAGATTTGTCATTTTAGCTACTTGCATTAGTGTCATAATTAGACTACTAACCATCATTTGATTAGACTATTAAGATTTTAATTAGACTAAGGGTAAATTCTTAGCTTTGTATAAGACATGGCCCACAAGAAGGCAAGTCCATTAGTTATCATAATAGACTGAATGTATATTTTTCAGCATTTCTCAAGACACTGCAATAAAATATGAACAATTTCTTTTATGGGGAAGGAACAGTAAATAAAACATAAAACACTTAAGTGGTAAATTATTCATTTAAAAAGAAAAAAAAATCAAAATGGAGCAAAGACTAAAATATTGACATCAAATCCTGCTTTACTTCCCTGCCCTTGAGCTGCACATAACCATTTACATGTCTCCAGTAGTTTTGCACTCTCATATCACCTTTTTTATCTCCTCCTTCCTATTGCTTGAAAAATTACACTCAATTGCCTCTTTGTTTCATGAGATGAACATCACCCAACAGACAGGCTGAATGATAACCATCCTGTGTTCTCCTCAAGGATCCAGAGGGACTCACATCCCTTCCCCACTCCAGCTTTGCCCAGGGAACACAAGGAGGAGGGAATTCCTACAGATGCTGCTCGGGTTGGAATGGCAGAAGAAGAAGAATAAAACCACCTCCCAACCCTGAGAGGGAGGAGGAAAAGGATGTGGTAGTGGATGGAAGGCTGGTGGCGTTCACTGCTTGTGGTGACAACCAGGGAACTACATCCTGAAGTGCCACAGAATGCAACAAAATCAGCCAGATGAGAAAAAAGGGACACAAAGAATCATGGCCACGGTCTCTGCCTTGGCCTTAAAGTACCTCAAACTGAGGGAAAGTCCTGCAGCCTGAAGATGCCACTCCCATTAACTCCATGCTTTGTTTAATATGAATCCTCCTTTCGTGTCCTCTCCAGACATTCCAACACCCAGGGAACAAAAAATGCAAATGGCTGGAGAAAACTTTGCACGAGCCATTTCCAAGGGAACTCTTCCAAGAGTTCTCCTTTCCCACCAAGAGGCAGCAGCTCAGAGAATCCTCCAAGCCCTCCACGTGCCGTGGTGCTCAGGCACACGTGGGGGCTGTGAGAGAGGGGTCAGCCTGGCCAGGAAGGATCCTGGAGGACAGGGATGGAGGGTTAGATAATTCACCTTCTAAGTGACAAAAACTGCTTTACTAACAGTGTAACCCCCGCTTTGGGGCACCTCTCGTGTAGCCAGGTTAGATAATTCACCTTCTGAAGGCCACAGAGGAGGTCAGACCGTGTTCCTCTGTGTGAGGGAGAGAGCTGCCAGCATCACTTGGGCAGGGATCCCTCCAAATCAGCTCTGTGCTGGAGCTACAACTCCTGGCAATCCCCCTGAGCTGATAAACACAGCACTCCTTCCTTGATCTGCAGCAGAAACTCCAGCCCTAAGCCATGGAAGACTCCATCCCTAAGTCATGGAAAACTCCAGTCCTAAGCCATGGAAAACTCCAGCCCTAAGCCACGGATAACTCCAGCCTTAAGCCATGGATAACTCCAGCCCTAAACCATGGAAAACTCCAGCCCTGAGTCATAGATAACTCCAGCCCTAAGCCATGGATGACTCCAACATCCATTCCTGCTCTGGTCACCTCAGAACAGGAAAGTGTCCCCTCTCCAAGGTGTCCCTTCCCTCAGCTGATAAGCCTTTAGGATTAGGGGGCCCATCCATCAGTCTTGGTGGATGATCAGCATCTCCTGGGATCTTCAAGGGGTTTTTTACACTGATTCCTAAATGCTTTGATTCTCCATGGATGGGAGATTTGTCACCTAGAGCTTCCCTAGAACCTGTTTCAGAAGGTTTGTGTATTCTGCTTCACAAATTCTCCTTCACACCAAATTAGAACAATTTTTTGTAATTAGACACCAGGAACAAATTAGCCCCAGGCCAATTCTGTGCCATCATTACCATGAGGAGCAGACTCACCATCTTCCCTTTCTTCTGCAAAGGAAAAAGATACTTTGGAGTGTAAATAATAGCTAATAGTAGGTAAATAATACCTAATCACAGGTAATTAATACCTAATCAGAGGTACAATAAAGCAAGGGGTGGTGGGTCAGGCACAGACAGATCTGGTGCTTATAATTTCATAAGGCACCCTCTGTTTCTTGCTCTAAGTTAGAATTCAATGTAATGAAAAGAAGTTTTAAAACAATACTCAAAAGGCTTTTTGAATACAGGCTAAACTGCAAGAAGGCAGAAAACTAAAGCAAAAATTGTCCCTGTCATTAGTCAGGAGCTGGCAGGTATAAGGGTTTTAATTAATCCCTGGTCACTCTTTTAAATAAAATGTTTCCACTTCAGTGAGTTTTACCTACCTGAAGTGTTTCAAAGAAATAAATAGTCCCCTGTGAAAAACTCCAGAGTGCAATAAGGCTCACAGAGCTCTCATTTGTGTCTAAGTTGCAGCTGAAGATGTCTGATTGCAACCCTTCCCTTTCACTCTCAGCCCACACATTCATTTGACTAAGAAGGTACAAGCCTGTTTTCCAAGGGTTTTCCACTTACCTTTGAGAGAGATTAAAAACTTGTTGAGGATCTCCATTCTGAATGAGGTATCTTATGGGGTCACCCTCCCTATCAAAAGCCTTTAGGAGAAGAAAAAAAGAAAAGAGGAGAAAATAAATTGAGTCAGTGACAAAGCTTTCTTTTCTCTCCTTCCATGTATGAAGTGGGAAATGAACCCCTGAGGTTCTAGGAAAGTTGTCTCCAGTTGTCTCTGTTTCTAAGGCAACACTGCCTGTTGCACATGGGCTATTTAAGACAAAGCTGGAGCACACCAGAATTCTTATGCTCCAGAGAAAGGACCAAATCCTGAACTCAGGATTAGTAATTATTAGTAATTATCAGCTTAGTGCTACACATACACACACAGCAGCACGAGTATGAAATTCAGGCTTATTCCATGACATCGATTTTATGCAGCTACAGATTGATTAGACTCGATTTCTGGTTTCCTTCCTTCCTATTCTTCATTTCCACTTCTTATGCAGACCCCTCTTTCTTTTGGTTTACCAGAATCCCAGGCTTTGGCTGATGCTCCACCGCTTTTTAGGGGATGGAGATCAGGATAAGACCCCTAAGAATGGCTATAAACAGCACCAAAACAATTATATTCCACCTCCAGAAGTGAAGTGAACTACTTTTGTTGGTAGGCTTTGGCTGATCTGTTCCCAAACCCAGCCAATAAATATGCCATAGGATTGTTATTGTTTTGTCAAGAAAACATTTTCCCAAAATGAGCTTTTTAGAGAAACTGCTGTCTACTGAACAGCCTCCTGAACTGTCTCACAGTTACAACTATTTAGCACTTAAACCCCAGGGTGATTAAACACATTACTGGAGGAAAAACAACCCAGGGCATTGCAAGGCCAGTGAACAAGGTCAAGAAGGGCAGGCAGGCTTTGCTGGGACACAGGGCAACATAAAGAACCAGAGAAGGAGAAAGTATTCTTGTGTTTCACATCTTCCAACAACCATCCTTTTCAAGACCTATTTTTATAAGCATTTCAAAGCATCCCAGAACCACTTGTGTTGGAAAAGCCCTGCCAGCCCAGGAGCACCCCCTGTGCCCAATGCCCACCTTGTCCCTGAGTGCCACAACCAGTCCTGCCTTGGGCACCTCCAGGGCTGGGCACTCCAACCCTCCCTGGGCAGCCCCTGCCAAGGCCTGATCACCCTTTCCAGGCACAACTCCCTCCTGATGTCCCCCCTGGCACAGTTTGAGGCCAGGTCTTCTTGTCCTGTTGTTTATTACCTGGGGAAAGAGGCCAACCCTCCACCTGGCTCCCCCCTCCTGTCAGGTCAGAGTACCAAGAAAAATGAAAAAAAGAAAATCAACTGAAACCCCAAAAATTAAGAGCAGAAGCACAAACTATTTCAGTGTTCAGGCAGACCAGGGAATCCAGTCAGGAAACAACTTGCCTGAGCCAAAGGAAGCATAAAGAAAACAGTGGCTAAGTCAAGAGAGGGGGACCAGCACAAAGAAAGAGCAAGAACAACCAGATGAGGACAAAGTGAGAAAAAATCATGGCAAAACTAATAGAAACAGGAAAGAACACAAAGGATAACAAAGAAACCTGAGGAGTGTGACACCTCCACAGTCTGAAAGCAGAAAGGATGATGCTGAGAAGGTCAAAGAGCTGCTGGAATTAACTGGGGCAACAAAGGGGTAAAATCTCAGCTGAGGATCAGGAAAGAATAAGTCTGAGAAGTTGTACATAAATGGAGCATCTTTAAATGATCTGCTGAAATTAAAGCCTGATGAAGTTCATCCTCATGTGTAAACCCCAGGCTGAAGCCATCTCAAAGCCATCAGTGGTTTTCTTTGAAAGTAAGAATAAAACCCATCCTAAAAATGAGCGTCAGGCAGCAGTGGGGGGCATTATTGTCTCCGTTCTGCCCAGGTGGATAAAGTTCTTCCAGCCCTGATCAACGGTGTCACCCACAGCAGCAAGGACAGAGCAGGACAATTGTCTGTGAAACCCACTGAGTGACAGGAGGTGTCAGCAGTGGGTGTGAGTGGGACTTGGAGCTCCTGATCCTGAAGGTGTGAACAGCCAGGACCTGACTCAGGAAACACAAGTGAAAACTTGGCAGCCAAGAACACAGAACGCTACAAATCCTGGAGGCAGAAAGCAGGACTAGTTGGCATCTGTGAGGACTATCCCAGATCCTAAATCTCCAGGATTATGCTGTTGCTCCCATCTTTGGTGGCCCTTCGTATTCCTCTCTCCTGCAGGGCATCCTGCCCTCCCTTCCCACGTCTCAGGGGTGTCATCAGGGTCTGCATTCACCCACGAGAAGTCAGGAGACTCTCAGAAAGACAGAAGATAAAAGACTGGCTCAAGGTTATTTCATTTTCTCCTCGTCTCTAAAGAAAATCCACCTTTCATTCCACACACATTAAAAATCGGGGGGGAAACGATAATTCGCTGGTTTTAGAAACTCCTGGTTTCTTTCAAAGCAAAGAACAGCAAGTTCTCATGAACATAAGAAAACCACTGAAGGCTCACAAGAGAGGAGGGAACCTGTACCCCCAGTGTCCCCAAGCAGTGACTCCATAAATTGTACCCAACCATGGCATGTTGTCTCCTTGTTCAGCACACAACTGGACCGTGGGAACAGCCCCGTTTGTTCTGCAGACTCCCAGGGAAATGACACCATTTGCATATTTTAATTAATAATGGCTGGCAGAACATGAAGCCATAAACGCCTCCCAGGCATGCAATAAACTCTGAGGTTTATTTACAAATGAATGCTGTGGAGACCATTTAATATTGCATTAATCTCAAATGCCGTTAATTAAAACACCACTCACAAGCAACCGGGTGCATTATAAAATAAATAACAGTGTGAGAAAGAAATATAACCTTCCATCCTCGGCTTGAAAAATATTAATGGACAAGGAGAAAGGGATTTTCATTTTAGAACAGGTATTTTAGAGCCTAAAAGGGAAATTTAAAGTGGCTGCATTTGCATTGTTGTTGACCCTGATGTTTTGCAGACCTTCAGATTTGCCAGCTTGGGAATATTTAAAACCCTTTGCTCCCTCTTTCCCAGATTTTCTGAGCCTGATGCTGCAGGAAACACCAACAAAGTATTATTGAGAGTCATAAAAGCATCATCTCTTAATCTGCACCAATGTAAACACTTAATGCATTGATAACAATCATGAAACAAAGCATGGAGTGTGAAAATTTACATGTGAAAACACTTAATAAATACTTGAGCTCTGGTGATATTCCATATGGTGATGGAACACAGGCAATACCTGAAGCTATTGCCAGAACTCCACGAAAAAACCCACACCAAGGTGACTAACTGGGACCTTTCTGCTGCCTGGAAAGGACAGCAAGAAATTTTATAAGCTTAAAGATTCATTTTATGAATGTTTAAAATGTCCTGGCCAATTTTACAAAGCTGGGAATCACGAAAGATGAAGACAGAAATACATTCCCCACAAGAAAAGTCCTTTAATACAGATGGGTGTTTTAATGCAGAATGAAGCACCTGGACTTAAAATCACTGCCTGGATTGGGTTGGAAGGGACTTTAAAGATCCTGTCAGTCCTGGGGATCTGGGCATGTGGCAAGAGAACACCCACTGCTGTGGCACCCAAACTCTCTGCAGCATCCTGGCATGGCATGGCCATCCTGCAGCCCCTCTGCCCCGCCTGGCACAGGCTGGCTCACCCAAATTTCCTCAGCATTCCTTACCAAGGATCATTTGGAAAGGAAACAGAATCTAAATGNGGCCCACGACTGGGCACAGCCCTCCAGGGCTCCCAGCAGTGCCAGCACAGAAGGGGCTGTTGGGGCTTTATTTCACTACTACTGAATTTAGGATTAAGTTTCTGATTGCTCCCAAAAGAAAAAAAGCACCTAAAGAGTTGCCATTCATCTCCTTATTTTGGTTTTGAGATCTGTGGGCAGAACACAACAGAGCCAAGGCTGAGGGGACAGCAAATAAATGAGGAGAAAGCTGATTTATTAAGCATTAACCCAGCAAGGGAAGGATGGGGATGCAGGAGGGTGGTCCCTGGCCCTGGTGCACTGGGAGGTGATGCACAAGAAACTGTTGAATGAGGCCATCCCTGATCCCATTCCAGGAGGGTCATGTGTGTGTCCTGAGTCCAGGAGGAGCCAGCACAGGAGCACACAGAAGGATTTGGGGCAAAAGAAGTGGCTGCTGGATCCTTTACTTTCCTTTAAAACGCAGAGAAAAGATGATTCCTCATCTACACACTGTGTGGGTAAAATTTAAGATGAATAATCAAATTTCTTTGTCAAAAAGGAACACCCCACAGTCACGTAGCCCCTACCAAAAACTCTGGAGGACTCTGGGACACGTTCCACCAACCCAGGGTGCTCCAAGCCCCGTCCAACCTGGCCTTGGACATTCCCAGGGATCCAGGGGCAGCCACAGCTTCTCTGGGCAGTGCCATATGCAGCCTAGAGCACCTTTTACCACATTTAAAAAAATAAGAAGTCACAGAAATAGCCAAGTAAGCCTTTTTCTCTACATAGACCATGTAAAAGGGGGCATTGATTGGAATGAAATACTTTTCAATCCCTATAACTGCCCTTTTCCCCCTGTATGGAAGGACTGACTTCTTCATGGCAAGGGTACAAAGAGAAGGAAGGTGGTGAAGGCTTCCCCACGCCCTGGGAAGCAGAGGGAAGCAGAGGGAAGGAGAGGGGAGCAGAGGGAAGCAGCTGTACCTGCAGGTTTAACAAAACAGCCCCAATCCTCATGGCCTCGCTCACTTCCAGGCTGTACATCAGCTGGGGAAAGCGGGGAGGGCTCTGGTTGTTGGGTGGCAGGACCTCGATGTAAACAGTGGTGATGGAGCTCCTGCAATACAAGGGGGGAAAAAACACAGTGCAAGGCAGTGAAAATCAATAAAGCAGCAAACACGAGGCAA
Source organism: Campylorhamphus procurvoides (assembly GCA_013396655.1). Taxonomy (NCBI): domain Eukaryota; kingdom Metazoa; phylum Chordata; class Aves; order Passeriformes; family Dendrocolaptidae; genus Campylorhamphus; species Campylorhamphus procurvoides. Next base: position 37,506 of record WBMV01001665.1, on the reverse strand, counting down.
GGCACGATGCCTGCTTTATACACTCTGTGTTCTCCAGCTCCAACAGCCTCCCTTTGCTCCTTCAAAAGCTTCAGGATGTATTTTTCACTCCGGATCAAAAGCAGAGCAGGCTGCCACCTGAACAGGAAGGGAAGGTAAATAATTTCCCTAAAAGTGGCCTGAAGTGATGTTCTTTCAAAGATTGAGCAGTAAGAAACCAGTGCACACTGCACAAACCCAGCTCACACATCCTGTGTGCTCTACACAATATTCCAAGTTCTGAGCTGGCTCCTGCTCCTGCCACAACAACATCCACCCCTGGAGCATCCCTGCTGTCAGTCCCTCTGCTCCCTTCTTTGGAAAGAGAGGGAGAAAAGAGAAAATAATGAACTCAGTGTGCTGCTCCTTGCAGAGCAGGATTAGAGGGTCCTACCCAAAATCATCAGATATGGTTAAAGCAGCTGCTGTGTTATCTCACAGGGCTCATTTAATACCAAAACAACACATCACTGAGCAATAATTTGAATTAGCTGTACAAAATTGTCATGACTCTGTCAGGGATGTTTCCCTCTGCCCTTTCCCTGCAGCTTTTGCAACTCTGGGTCACTGCTGGGAGTTGGGCAGAGCACTGGGGATGTCCCACAGCACTCTGGCCATGCTCCACGATAACAAACCACCTGGGACAAATGCCCTGGGGCACATCCACACCCAGAGCCCTTGAGGAAGGGATTAAACCCAGCCTGGTGTGTCTGAGGAGGAGGAGCAGCTCCAGGTACCAGAGAAGCCCATGGGGATGGAGACCTTGGAGGGAAAGCAAAAGGTACGAGGAGGATGGAATGGCAGAGAAGGGCTATGATGGACTGACTAACTCCTGTTACTCAGAAACAGAGGAGTTCAGGTTGAAGAACTGAAGCTGAGTCTGGGAAAAATGAGAGTTGGTGCAAGATGTTTTAGTTTTCGTCTTTATTTCTCACCATCAAACCCCATTTGAGTCAGCAATGAGTTCAAAGAGTCACAGAACCCTACAATGCTTTGGGTTGGAAGGGACCTTCTTGTAATGTAGTTCCACCCCCCTGCCATGGGCAGGGACATCTTCCACAAGACCAGTCAAATTAGCTTTCCCCAAGGCAAGTCTGTTTTGCCTGTGACAGTAATCAGTGACCTCTCTGTCCTTATCTCAGTCCAAGAGCTTTCCCACCTTGTTCAGTCCCCTATCCTGCTGAGAAGGGACAGTGAGAGCGTGGCTGAGGAGGTCTCCAACAGCTGGCCAAGGTCAATCCACCACCTCCATGCTGACATTATACACAAGCTGGCTCTTAACCAGCCTCCAGTGTTCATTGCTCCACCACTCCCCATGCCACTGAGGCTGAGCAATCATCCAACTGTGCCCTAAAATCCTGGCTGCCAGCTAGTCTGGGACAATCCCAAACTTCCCAGGGGCAGCATGGAAGATGGATCATTACAGCAGGAGTGAATCCTTACGAACTACAGGCAGTTCCTGGTCTTCTGGCCCATTTTAAACTACTCCCACTGATCTTCCTGACTTGATGTTCCACACTTCCATTGATGGAGTGAAGAAAGACACCATCACCAAATGCTCAACACTGAATTAGGAGACAAAACATCCCCTGAGCACTGGGCTGCCTGTTTTTTTTTGGGATAGCTGCTGCCTGGCTCTGGGAGACACATCCAAGAGCTGGGGTTTAGGGGGCTCCTCCTTCCACTGCTGGAGAGTTAATAAAACATTGTTCTGTATCATGTCCTTCTGATTCTGCTACATCTTAACAAGACCCAAGCTGAATGATTTTCTGCCAAGCTCTAAAACTAAAAACACCTTCTGTTCATCACAAGAGAGGGCATTTAGTGCCAGGACACAGGGAATGGCTTCCCACTGGCAGAGGGCAGGGATGGATGGGATATTGGGAAGGAATCCTTCCCTGGGAGGGTGGGCAGGCCCTGGCACAGGTTGGGCAGAGAAGCTGTGGCTGCCCCTGGATCCCTGGGAGTGTCCAAGGCCAGGTTGGAGCACCCTGGGCTGGTAGAAGGTGTCCCTGCCGGTGGGATGAGATGATCTTTAAGGTCCCTTCCAACTCAAACCATTCTGTGACTCTGTGTGTTGTAAGGAAATCTTCTTCAGATTTAAGGTAAGATCACAGAAGTAAAGCACTAATAGTCTGTAAACGAAAAGTACTGTAATATTAAATGCTTCTATTTTTTGCATTTCCAATGCATTTTTATTAGCTCTCTGCACTTTTCCCTCACTCCTTTTGTGTGTGTTATAGCCCAGTTAAGTGCCTGGCAAATTCTGCTTTGGCATTGGAAAAGAAAGGAGATGGAGATGAACCAGCCACTGCAGTGGGTGTTTTCAGGTGGACACACAAAGACCAGAACAGAGCTCAGGAACTGCAGAGTCCTCACAAAATCACACCAGGATGGAAATACAGCTTTTATGCTACACCAGCTAATGGAAAATCATCTGCATCCCCATATCTGCCTTAATTCTTTCCACACACAACTATATTGCCATAGAATCCCAGAATGGTTTGGGTTGAAAGGCACCCCAAAGACCATCCCATCCCACCCCTGCCATGGGCAGGGACACCTCCCACCAGCCCAGGGTGCTCCAATCCCCGTCCAATCTGACCTTGGACACTCCCAGGGATCCAGGGGCAGCCACAGCTTCTCTGAGCAATTATATAAAGGATAATGAATATATTTCTACATGTGCAGACCAATCAATCTTTGACCAAACAATCTCTGCATATGCAAGTCGAAGACAAAATGCACTTTTTCACTCTGTGGAATAATAATCTCCTTGTGGGGTAGTTTCCCCATTGGATTTGGTCTGGGAGATCTCTGTATCACCAAGTGACACGATTCCCCCATCCAGGAAACTGAGGGCACTGTGTAAAGGTTATGGTTTAATTACATAATTACTAATGCTTTAGATACAAACATGAATAATACCCAAAACCCCAGTCTTGCTTTGAAACAAGGAGGTTGCCACATTATCAACACCCAGAACATGAGAGATACTTTTGTGCGTGCCCACATCTTCATGGAATGACTTTTGGGCACAATTTCCATAGTTAGAACACAAACTCCAAAGCAACAGGCCAGCAGGACTCGTTGTCTTTACTTTTTTGAACATATAAACTCACAGGTTGGTTTGGGTTGGAAGGGACCTTAAAGACCAATCCTTACCACCCTCCTGCCTTGGGCATGAGAGGGTCGTCTCCTAACCATCCTAAATTTGCAGCCTGCTCTTCTTTATCAGCTGGGGCAAAACAGAAGTAATTCTGCTGGTGGGAATGTAGGTCTCAGTGGAGGCACAAAGCTGGGTGACCTTGCACACCCCACGCCTGGAGAGAAGGTCTCCAGCTCAGCAACTGGATTATTTCTGATCCTTTCTGCACGCTGAACACAAAACATCTCCCTTCTCACCTGCTTTCTTCCTCACATCCCTTCCCCTCCCGAGGAAGCGACATGCATGGTGACAGCACAGCTGGGAACTGCTTTTTAGCATAAGGGAAACTGGGTACCATAAGGAAAACAGAAATAAGGAACAAAAAGGGACACAATTCTAACCCAACACTTTTCCAAAACATGGAGCAAAGAGCAGACACAGAACCCTCCAGACCTGAGGGTGCAGAAATAAGGAGGGATTCTTGCTGGATTACCTTCTCTGTGCAGGAGGAGCACTGTCAGAGGCTTTGACAGTGAGAGCGTAGGATCTCCCCACCGTCAGCACCACTCCTGGAGCGATGGTGATGAGGCCTGTCCGCTCGTTGATGACGAAGTGTCCCTGGTCCCCAGCCAAAATGTCATACACTATCTGGCCATTGGCTCCCTCGTCGGCATCCACAGCGCTGAGCTGCAAGGCAAGAGCACAGAGTCAGGGCTGGGCTGGGGACAACGCACAGGGGACAGGAGGACAGGGCAAACTCCAACAGCTGGAACACAGGCACCAATGTCTCATCGCTGTCCTACAAAGATACAGGTCAAACGAAGAATAATAGGTGTGAAAGCATCAGGGAGCAGAGAAAAAGTGCTTGCTAAAGACTGCAGGCCAATTAATGTGAGAGACAAATTAAGAAATCTAACGGAGACCAAGCGCACTCTCTGGGGGTTGGAATGGATAGCACTTTCTACAAAGGGGAGGGGGAAAGACGACACTTGTGATTATTATTGACTGAAGATTCCTTCAAAGTGACAGCCTTGGTACTGCCAGGAAGCCTCACCCCCAGGGCTGGCATGACCAACCCTTGTTGAGCAGAACTGGAGAAGAAGCTTTGAGTTCACATGAAAGAACTCCAAAGGGAGCCACGGGGAAGCCAATGGCAGTTGTCCCCATATGGATACACATGGAGAGTCACAGACCCATTTAGGTTGGAAGAGCCCTCTGAGATCATCAAGCCTGGCCAGTCCCCCAGCACTGCCAAGGCCACCACTAACCCATGTCCCCAAGTGCCACATCCACGCACTTCCAGGGTTGGGGATTGTACCACCTCCCTGTGCAGCCCCTTCCAATGCTTGGCCACGTTTTCCACGAAGAATTTTTTCCTAATATTCAAACCAAACCTCTCCTGGTGCAACTTGAAGCTGTAAGAAACGCAACCACAGGTGTCCCAGCCCACGTGGCAGGGTGAGACCCTCCACCTGACAGGCTGTGCTTGGGGGTGACCATGAGACAAACACAGCTGGGCACATCCTTGGCACTTTGGTGCCCCTGCACCACCTCTGCCAGGTCTGTGGTTACTCTCACCTGCAGCGTTTCTTCCATATCATTGCACAGTTTTGAGAAAAAGCTCAGGCCTGATATTAGACCCCAATTCTAATGATGAAATGAGGGGGTTCTTATCCTGTCTCTGGGAAGGGCAGGGGGTTTATCCCTCTCCTGTACTGTGCAAGGCTAAACCAAACATTCACACACGGCCAGAAAATAGAGCTCAGGGAATGTTTTGGCTTTTGGTGACAAGAAGAAACACAGAATAGGATCCCAGAATGGTTTGGGTGGGAAGGGACCTTCAAGCTCATCTCATCCCACCCCCTGCCATGGGCAGGGACACCTTCCAATAGCCCAGGTTGCTCCAAGCCCCGTCCAACCTGGCCTGGTTGTCTCTTCCTTCCTGAGGGGTTGTTTTGCTGATACACACAGTGGTTCCTCAGCTGGCTTTTAATTCTGTGCATGTTCCCTCAAACAGCCCCTGGGATGACAGAGAGCCCCGTGAGCAGCACTTGAACACCCAGGAGGCCACAACCAACAGCACTGGAGTGGAAATGACAGGGAATGATGGCACTGCCGAGCAGTGGGAGGTGGGAAAGGGCAAGGGGCACCTGCAGGTGTGACAGCAGAGCTCCCTGGGATGCACAAAGCAGGAAGAAATCCCAGCTTTGGGAATGATTCTCTGCAGGGATCCTAAAGTGAGGATGTCAAAAGAATGGACGTGCAGCTTCTTGAAAGGTGCCCACTTTGGGGTTTCGGCCCCAGCCCCCATTGCCATGGGGTGTGGGATGGCAAGGCAGTAACACAGTGCCATAAACCCCCAGTGCCCACTGCAAAGCCAAGGGCAGGAGCAACAGCCCCAGCTCAGGCAATGCCAGCCAACACAGCAGGGCAAATGTCTGCCTGCTGGGCACCCTTTCATCCCCTGTGGCACCCTCAGAGGTGGCAGCACTGCAGGCAGCTGGAGGAACTCAGGGACATTTCTACTGTGCTATGATATAAAATAATCTGTCAGTCAGTGCAGCATCACACTCAGCCTTCAGGAGGGCACAGACTCACAAACCATCACCACATCTGCCAAAACATCACCCCATCTGCCAATGTACCACCCACAGCTGCCAAACCATCACCCACATCTGCCAAACCACCACCCACAGCTGCCAAATCTCCTTTTCCCAAGGGTGATTGCAGAATTGGAAGAGCAGGCAGCAAACCTTGTCCCTAAAACCAGAAGCCAAAGCTGCAATATTTGAGCCAATCCCATTTCCACACAGTCTCACCCAGCAAGGGGAATCTCTGAATTACTAAATCACACAGTCCTGGAACGGTTTGGTTTGGAAGGGACCTTAAAG